>CM016622.1:34742262-35163911 GCA_005393395.2 Gossypium australe
GTCTACTAGAGTATCAATAGAGCAGGAAAGTTATCCTTTGGGCTAGCCTTATTTAAGTCTCTATAATCCACGCACATTCGTACTTTCCCGTCTTTTTTAGGGACAGGCACGATATTGGCTACCCACTCTGAATATTTGATCTCTTGCAAAAATCCAGCATCGAACTGCTGTTGGACCTCCTCTTTTATTTTCAGCACTATATCCGGTCTCATCCTTCGGAGCTTCTGCTGAACTGGCTGCAATCTCTCTTTATAGGTAAGCGGTGTTCCGCTACATCGGTGCTTAAGCCGGCATATCTTCATAGGACCATGCGAAGACGTCCTTGAATTCTTGCAACAGTTTGATAAGATTCTGCCGTTTTTTTTTGCTATCCCCATTCCAATATTCACCGCTTTCCCTTCTTCCCGCGTCACAGTCTCTACTGCTCCTTATGAGGTCGAATTTGTCTCTCCTCCTGCTCTACCATTCTTATCAGATCAGGGTATAGGTCCTCGTCTGCGTCATCTTCAAAATTCTGTAGTCCTTCTAAGCATATGACTTGCTCAAAAGGATACCTCGAATCCGAGACAGAGTTGCTCAAGTCATTATTCTAGGGACCTGTTGCAGTTTAAAAAAATGTAGGTGGTATGAATGAATTTGTAACGAATGATTATATGTATGACAGTGCTGAAAGAATGATAAAAAGAAAAAATGTTGGCTTTAAATAAGGATAAAATGCATTTTATTGATATAACGATATTCGAACGTGCACCTATTTCACAAAAGAAATCTTGTTGCTCTAGGCTTAGAGCAACAAGTGTGTCCCGGACATTACTCTGAGGGAGCCCTAAATACTACAGGGATTTCTTCCGCAGTCCAATTGTTCAAGATGCTTCCCGATTCATAAGGCTGAATATTTGGCAAAATTTCTCCATCCTCCTCAGATATGGCACTAATGTAGACGTCGCCTAACATTGTTGCAATGTCCCCTCCCTTCGGTATCTTCAGCTCAGAGTGAATTACCCCTCCTGACACAAAGGTCTTGGATATGTGCGGATTATCATGGGTTCCCACTTGGTTTCTTCTCCATTCAAACGCGCGCGTCTTTTTTCCTGTCTCCTTTCTAGCTCCTTCTTCTTTTGCCTCGCATCTGGTCTGAATCCTAGGCCGAAGCGATCTTGTTTCTCTCTCAGCACCGGGGCCACTATTCTCCCCTGAAGGTGTTTTTCAAGCCCTTTTCCCGGCAAAGCGCCTTTTCCCACGGTCATTTTCAATCCCATCCTTGTAGTCTCAGAGATTCTGGGCTTCAAGATTTTATTTCCTTCCATAACAAAAGTTGCATTTACAAACTCGAGAGATCGGAAGGAACATTCAGTTGCCTCGTTGTTTATCTCCAAGTAGGGCATGTCACTGGTCACGGTGGCAATGATGTCTTCCTCAGCTTTTATTGTTATCAATCGGCCATCCGCTATTAACTTCACCTTCTGATGTAATGACGAAGGTACTGCCCCGGATGAATGTATCCATGGTCTCCCCAACAGGCAGTTGTAGGACGGCTCGATGTCCATCACCAGGAAGTCTATTTCGTAAGTGGCTGGGCCGATTAGCAAGGGTACCTCAATCCTCCCCATGACCCTTCTTTGGGTGCCGTCGAAGGCCTTCACCACGCTCTGGCATTCCTTCATATGCGAACTATCCACCGGTAATCTGTTGAGGGTGGACAAAGGCAACACGTTTAATGCAGACCCGTTGTCTATCAAGACTCCTGGTAATATCTGCCCTTTGCACCTAGCGGTAATGTGCAAGGCCTTGGTGGACCTTCTACCACCCGGTGGTATTTCATCGTCGTCAAAATGGATGAAGTTATCTGCACTTATATGGCCAATCAGTCGATCCAACTTGTTAACTGAGATGTCACTAGCGACGTAGGCTTCGTTTAACGCTTTCATCAATGCATTCCTGTGTACTTCTGAGTATTGGAGTAAGGCCAATATGGATATACGCGCTGGCTGTTTGTGCAGTTGTTCTACCACACAATATTCACTGTGTTTCAGAAATTTCAGGAATTCTTTGGCCTCTTCCTCAGTCACTGGCTCATTGATCCTCGATTCAGGCTCAACGGGCCCTCCTTTTTCTTGTTCCGCCATTGGGGCTTTTCCTTTTATTAAGTCGTAGCGTCTCCTGCTTCGAGTGTGGAAGCCTTCATCTGAATCCCCTTTTGGCGGGTTAGTCGAGCTCTTCGTGACCGTGACGTTACACTCATAGTTCCAGGGCACTTCCTTGCTATCTTTGTAAGCGAAAGCAGTGGGTTTCCGTATTATTACCTTCGGTGTCACCCGTGTTCCCGCCCCATCGTTAATTGAATTCTTCCCTTCGGAGATTGTTACATGATTGCGGGGGAAATCTCCGCTATCTTCAGCAATAGTGGGCCTCCGTATTATTACTTTTGGTGCTGACTGCGTCCCTACTTTATCACCTCTGGGACGTGAAATAATGATCCTCGGAAGGCTAACTTTTGTGCTTTTTACTGTCGTCTCTGACGCGCATATGCTCCTATCTTTTGCACCCTCCTCATAAAATTCGACTTCCTTGTTGTTCATTAAGTTTTGCACTAGAGTTCTGAATTCTCCACAAGTCTGAATCTCATGTCCCAACTCTTGATGGTGTTCACAGTAGTTCGTCAGTTCTCCTTGACTTCCTTCCGCAATGATTAGCCCATGTTTAACCATTTCTTTCCAGACCCATCTCAAGGGAGTCTTGACCTCTGCAACATTCGTTTTGATCCTTTTTTCTGGGCTTTCACTGATTGCGTTGACCCCACCTTTAGCATGATTGGGTAAAGGATTTGTTGCGTTTGGCATATCGTCCAACTCGACTACACCCATGTTAATAAATTTCTCCACCAATTTCTTGAAAGCCAGGCAATTCTCGATTGAGTGCCCCGTGATTCCCGCGTGGTATTCACATTGCGCGTTCGGGTCATACCACTTAGGATACGGAGGTTGCATTGGTTTTAGGTGGTGAGGGGACACAATACGCTCATCGAACAGGGTTTGGTACATCTCCCTGTATGTTATTGGAATCGGTGTGAATTGGGGTTTCTCACTAGGTTCTTTCTTGAGTAACCCTTGCCGATCCGTGGTTGTTGTTTTTGGCTGATTTATGGTGATTGATCTCGAGTGTCCTATGCTCGTGTTATTTACCTCACCTTCTTTCCTTCTTGGGGGAATTCTTTTGGTACTCTCTCCGGTCTCTATCCCTCCGTTTTTTATAATATTCTCTATCATTTCTCCAGTGGTTATGATATCTGAGAAGCTCCGGGTTGCACTTCCTATCATATGCATGAGGAACGGGGCTTTCAACGTGCGGATGAAGAGCATGGTGGTCTCTTTCTCCATAAGCGGCGGCTGGACCTGAATGGCAACTTCCTTCCACCTCTGGGCATATTGCCTAAAGCTTTCGTTCCCCCTTTTTTCCATGTTTTGCAGAGTGATCCTATCGGGGGTCATATCCGTTACGTGACTGTATTGCTCCAAGAATGCTTGAGCCAAATCATCCCATGACCCAATTTTGGCACGACTCAACTGATTGTACCATTTGGCCGCAGCTCCTATCAGGCTGTCCTGGAAACAGAGGATCAGTAGTGGATCATTGTTAGTGTAGCCTGCCATCCTTCTACAGAACATAGTGATGTGGGCTTCTGGGCAACTCGTCCCATTGTACTTTTCAAACTCGGGCATTTTAAAATTATATGGGAGCACCAAGTCGGGGACTAAGCTTAAGTCATTGGCTTTTACTCCTCGACGTTTACCGGCGTTTTCCAGAGCCCTGAATCTTTCCTCCACCCATTTTGGCAGTTCTTGTTTTGCCTTCTCGGCCATCTCATCCAGATCTGGGACGTTGGGATTGACCAGATTTTCTCCTGGGTTGGTACCTGAACCCGTAAGGAGATGCGTAGGTATTGCGGTATCGGCATGATATTGTGGCCTAATAGTGACAGATGCCCTTCGGGGATACGTGTCTGGTGGTGTTTGGGCCTCTAGTGGGGGAAGAGAGGAATTATCACTGTTGTTTCCTGAGCTAGTGGCGATGCCTCGTTCCCTAGCCGTCAATTGCCTTAGTTGTTTCATCATATCGTCCTGGGATTTTTGCATCCGCTCCATCATGTCTTGCTGGGTTTTGGCCCGTTGCTCTTGTAACTGCACTTGTTCTTTCATTTGATCCTGAATTTCTTTTTGCATTTGTTCTAGCTTTTCCATTTTTTGATCCATTATCCTCGTTTTTCCTCTCGTACCGTAGTGATGTTCCAGAGTAACTGCCATAATTTTAGGGTCCTTTTGTGAGATCCTATGTGTATGATGCAATGTAATGCTGATGCATGGAATGTATGCAAAAATGTTGATTCCAATTCGATTTCCATTAGAATAGCTTTTTCTAGAAAACAAGTTTCTTTACATAAAATGGATTACACGAATGGCCGGGCCCTAGCACCTAACGCCTTGACCTTCTCAAGAAGCCAACTTAACTTTTGACCCTTTTCTAACCCTGATTCGTACATCAAACCTAATGCATCAGCTTGAACTGCCAAAGTTTGCAAGTGATCTGCCATTCCTCGCATTTGAGTTACGGCTTCTCCCATAACATAATCCCGGCTTCTAACTTGGTTCTGAGAGTCATGCAATTGCTGCTTCCATCGCTCTTCATTAGCTTGGAAAAGTTCTTCTCGTAGCTCGTAGCCATGCACGGCGGATTCTAGCTCTTCAATTCTTGCCTTCATTTCTTCAATTTTGCTCCGACTAGCTTTTAATTCGGCCATGGAATGGCGGCTTCGATACTGATGCAGCAATCTCTCCAGTTCCGACACTCGCATTTTCAATTTCTCTTTCTCATCTCGGCCTTCCATCATATTCCGTTTTAGGGCATCTTCTCGTTCATGGGCGTCTTGGAGTTCTCTTTCCCACTGGCTCGCTCTGTTCTTCTCTTCTTTAATCTCCTGGCGCCATTGCTCTGACGTTTTTCCCAGTCCCGCCATTCTTATCGATCTTCGTAGCTTCTTATAATCGGTCTTCAAATGCTCAAATCTTCTTCGGCTTTAGTTTTCCCTTTCCTCCACTTATCGGCTTCCAATTTTTGAATATCGACGTCCAAACCTAGCTGCATCTTCTCTTCCTCTAGTTGCTCTATTCTTTTCCTTAATTCCCGGTTCTTTTCTTCGAAGTCTTGTTTGATGATTTCAAGCTCTGAAGGGATCGCCCGTAACTGCTCTTCTAGTGATCGGGTGTTTTCTTGGTCAGATGTGGGGATGTTGTCATTGATTCTTCGGTCTCGCCATTGGATGTACTCGGGTGTCGTCATCGGATTGGCAGCGAACTTTTTCATTTTATGAATTTGGCCCCAAGCCTTAGATATCTCGCGGACTCTCTTTTTGTAATTTTCCCCTTTATACTCGAATTCACACTCGGCTAACCCTTGTGTAGGTGGTGTGAACTGTCTTGACCCATACTGTCTTAACACAAGAAGAGGAGCGTATCCGGCGGCTCCCCATATTCCTAGCAGGGGGACATGATCAAAGTCTCCACACTTATACAAGATTTTGTCAAGTATCATCTAAGGAGCTTTCCATTCTACATCTTCTTCTTGTAAGCTTTGCAAAGCCATCATCCAACTTTCTTCCGTGATGTCATCTCGTCTAGGCGTTGCTGTTGTATTTTTTAGTGGAGAGTAGTCTTCGGTGAAGATTAGGCACGACACCTTTTCTATTTTCCAAAAATGACTGTGAAACCGTGCTATTAAGAGTTGGGCGCAACCGATGAATCTCCCTTCGCCGGCCCTCCGACACGCGTTTAGAGACCTGAAAGTTTCGGCGAGAATCGCAGGAACAGGAGTGACCCCTCTGTCTAGTTTGTCGAATAGATCAGCTACCGCCTCATCCACATGTCCTAGGGCCTTGGGGAAGATGACCAATCCGTAAATGCTCAAAGCTAAAACATCAACTCTCTTCTTCTCCTCAGGATGTGCTATGATCAAATCCCTTAGATTCCTCCAAGGGATGCACTTACAACCTCCCTTTTGTTTTGTCCGGGCCGTGACCCACTGCTCACTCATCCCCGTTATATTCATAAGCTTTTTTGTGAATGTGGGTACATTAACGGCTCTCAAGTAGGCTTTATCAGTTTGAATTTTCGGGCAGCGGATCAGGGCCGTGTACTCCTCTATGGTAGGAACCAAATCTACTTTCCCAAAAGTGAAGCACTCGTACGCAGGGTTCCAAAACTGGGTCATTGCTCGGAACAAGTATTGGTCTATCTTGATGTCAAGCAGATAAGGCAAGTCGCCATAATAATGGTAGAATAACTGCTTGATCTTGTTATCCCACTGATCCCATATTTCTTTTATTTCTTGAAGATTATTTTGAGTCACACTGATGCGTGTATAATCCCACAACTCTGATATATATCCCTCCGTGAGGCTGTCCCCCTTCTCTCGCTGTACTGTCTCAGCCCATATCCGGACGGCCGCATTGTCTTCCACTCTATCAAGAAACCCCTTTTCCATGATAAGCTACCTATTCAGAAATCGAATGGGAATCAACATCCTTTTTGATGCATATGCTATGCGAGGAGATGAAGATAAAGCAAGTCATTATCAATAAGCAACAAATGCAAAACTTAATCGGGTGACCACTAGAGTCCGGTATGGCTCTATCTAGGGTGGTTCTTATGGCTTGCTATATGGGGTTTAGTTCTAGAGTAAAGGTACCTGAACCAGCTGATTCCTCGATCCTCACCCATTATAGGCTCATATGGACCGAGTTCAGTTCAGGGGAACACATTTCCCTATGGCTGCACGGAGATGAAAATCTCACGAAGACATAGGTACGGATGTGTTCCGAAAGCGATCCACTATCTTGCACGGAGGTGAAGACCTCACGAAAGAGTAGCTTCTCACTCCCACTTAAGGGTGTGACCGCAATGGTCATGCAATGCAATGCCAAAGTATTTCACGAGACCCGATGTTATAGCACGAGCAAATGCATCAAAGAGAAACACGAGTTTTCACAATAATTTTTCAAATTTTCGATCAAAGGGACAAAAATCAATCAATTTACGGCCTGACTCTCTTTTTATGTCCCCAGTGGAGTCGCCAAGCTGTCGTAACCACCCTTTTGGAAAAGGCGGGAATCGAACTTGGGTTTTTTAAAAATGAATAAAAAAAGGGAGTCGCCACCGATCTTTTATTATGTGTGATCGGACCACCTTTGTTTTAATAAAACATTTTTGATTCACTAAAACAATGCTTTTGGTCTACGAAAATTAGAGAAAATGGGTTCGGGAGTCGGTTACGTGCGAGGAAGGGTTAGCACCCTCGTCACGCCCAAAATCGGTACCAAATTGATTAGTTAATGTCCTAATGTCGAAAGTTTGAAAATTTTGAAGGAAATTTGACCCCCTTTTAGAAATATCCGTGTTTTCCTTGAACTAAATCGAGATTTTCTCATTTCGGAGGAATAAAGTGTCACATCCAATACTTTAGGACATGATAGTTTAAATCTTCAGTCCTAAGATCATCTCATAGTTTTCCGGAATTGCAAATCAAGATTTTCTCGTTTCCGAGGGATTAAAATATCACATCTAATACTTTAGGACACGATAATTTAAATCTTCGAATCGGAGATTATCCCATAGTTTTTTTGAAAATCGAGATCTTCTTGTTCCAAAAGAATAAAGTATCACATCCAATACTTTAGGACACGATAATTTAAATTCTTGAATCCAAGACTATCTCAAAACGGTCGATTTACACAAATGACGCGAATAAAAATAATCATAAAAATATCGGAATAAAAACAAAGGAATAAAATACAAAGGTTAAAAAAAAAGAGCGAGAGATAAAAAAAATGTGATAGAGTTGGTAACGATGAGGACAATAAATATCATAATATGAATACCATCAATAATAATAATAGTAAATATAGTGATAATGAAGAAATAAAAGCGATACAAAATATGTACAACATGGTAATATAGTAATAGTAATGGCAAAAATACTAAAATAATAACATAATAATAATAACAATAATAATAATACAAAATAATAATAATAATAATATACATAATATACGGTAGTGACAATGATGATATAGTGATAATAAATGCAATAACATAGTAAGTATATATATACACATAATAGTATAATAATAATAATAGAAGTAGTAACATACAAAGATATATAAAGTAAACAAATCATAAAAATAATAGTAAAGGTAGTAATAATAATAATAATAGTCATATATATGTATATACAGCTAATAATATTACTAATAGTAACTAATAACAATAATAGTGACTAATAATATTAATAATAGCAGTACAGTAGCATAATAATAATATTAACATAGTAATGATAAAATAATAAATATATATTCAAGTAGTAATAATAATATTTACATGTTAGTAATAATAATAATAATAATAATAATAATAATAGTAAAGTAATACAACATATGTACGATATATAATATAAATATAATAATACGGTATATATAGTATAATAATATAAGTATAATAACAAAATAATACGAGATTTATATAATATACAAATATAAATATAGCAATAATATAATATGGTGATAACAATAGCGATAATAATAATATGCTAATAATAATAGTAATAGCCATAATAATATTAATAATAATAAAATGCAAAGATAAAGTAATAATAATTACAGAATACTAAAAGGGTCAAATTGAATTAAAAATGAGATTTTGGGGTCAATTTGAAATAAAATAAAGGGGGGAGGGCGTACATGAAATGCGCGCGAAAGAAGGGGGACCGAAAGGGAAATTATCCCTCGACTCCCATGCGCTGTATTTGGTTGAGGACTAAATCAGAACGAAAACAAACATACTAGGGTAAATTTGAAAATAACAGAAACTTGATTGGAGAGGGGAGAAAATGCGGAAGGACCAAAAGGGCAATTTGCCCATATGACGAAAACGCGCGGACCCTCAGACCGGGTCGGGTCGCGCACACGGGTCGCCGTGAAACGACGCCGTTTTGGTGTTGAAATGCAAGGACCAAAACGACGCCGTTTTGGTGCGTATATATTTTGAAAATTAAGCCAAAAAAAATTCATTTGTAACAGATTTAAAAAAAAACACTCCCTCACCCTCTCATTTTCTCTGCAGGCGCGCGAAGGGGGGGTTCCGGTCACGAGCTTCGTCCGATAACCGCCGCGTCGCTTATTTTTTTTGTTGTTTTATTATTATTATTATATATTTTTATATGTTTATGTGTATTTGCGAAAAAAAAAAAGAAAGGAAATGAAAAAGAATACCTTCGGATCTGGATATTGGTTTCTTGCTTTTTTTGTTTTTGATTTTTGTTATTATTTTTTTTTTGTTCTTTCTGATTGAAAGCCAAAAAAAGGTACCTCGTTACAAATCTATAGTCGGTTTATATAACCGATTTTTTGAAATAAAAAATACAAAGATTCCTTTTCTTTCTACTGTTATTGCGCTTTTTCTTATTCTTGCAGGGGCTAGTGGCGCGAGTGGAGGCCACGGTGGCATGCGAACGGCGCTTGGTGGCCGACAATGGCTAATGGAGTCTGAGGGGTGAGGCGGCTAGGTTATTTTAGGGTTTCAAAACCCTAAAATTTTTGAAAAAGGATTAGTGTTTGCATTGGGCTGTTAGATTTAGGGTATTGGGCAATTGGGCCTTTGTTATTGGGTCAATTTTGGGTTTTGGGGTTTAGTTGGTATTTTGGGTTTAAATTTGGGTTTTGGGCTTAATTGGGCCGGGCGAAAATTGGGTTTTACAAACATATTTCGGGAGGTTAACCAGCTAGCCCATCAAGCGTCGACTCAAGGCTTAGGACGGCAGGTATTTCGTTCTCCATCACTACGGTTATTGAACATTTTGCACAGAGCAGAGCCACTGAGAGAACAGTGACCATCTAATGGATACGACATATTATAAAATTTTAAGGATAAAATACAAAAATAGTCACTTTTGTTTGTCTCAGATTACATTTTAGTCACTTATATTATCGTTTTGTTACAAAGTGATCACTCTACTATTAAACTCCGTTACTTCCCTAACAGCAGTCCTACATGGCAATCCAAATGAGTTTTAAATGCCAACTTGGATGTCCAATTACTGGGATGAAAATATATTTTTAATTAAATAAATTTAATTTGGACTGCCATGAAGGACATCCAAGTTGGCATTTAAAACTCATTTGGACTGTCACGTAGGACTGTCATTAGGAAGGTAATGGAGCTTAACGGTAGAGTCATCATTTCGTAACAAAACGATAACGTAGGTGATTAAAACGTAACATTTCAAATATAAGACTAAAATGTGATATGAGACAAACAAAAGTGACTATTTTTATAGTTTACCCAAATTTTAAATTGAAATTTTAGACCATTCGCATTAAATATTTTCTTCTTTTAAAATTTTATTTTCTTCTCTAAACATTAAATATAAACAAATATTCATTTTGGTTTAATTATTTTCATATTGATTACAATATTACATTTATATATTTTGGTCGTTAAATTCCAAATTCGTCAGTCTTTTTCAAGTTTTATTTCATAATCTCTCTTAGTTAAAATATGTTATATAAATTTAAAATTTAATCTTTTTACTTTTTAAATTTGAAAATACAAATTTATTCTTTAAATTTAAATTAATTATAACGTCGTCATTAGAGGCGATCAGTCGTTCAGGCCTAAGGGTCTTGTCCCCAAAGTTTTTGAATATTTAATTATATCCTTAAATTTTTAATATTTTAATTAGGCTCCTAAAATTTTCAAAATTCTCATTAAATTTTTGAAGTTTTTAAAAAAATTCAATTAGACTTTTTAATTTTTTAAAATTTTCATTAAACCTTCAAAATTTTTAAAAGTTTTAATTAAACCTACCAAAGAAATTTTAATATTCTCATTAAAACTTTCAAAATTTTTAAAATTCTAGTTAGTCCCAAAACTTAAAATGGAGGCTGAAAGCTCTAATATCTTAGGCTTAGTTTGGATGGGCGGTGTGTTTACTTTCGGTGAAGTTAAAAACAACGGTGGAGCCGAGATTAGTTACTGTAGCGATGAGATTGGATACTGTAGTAATAAGATTAGAAATAGCATAGGATCTGTGTTTGGATTCAAACGTAGCTGTAACACTGAGGTGAGAATAGAAAATGACTATTAAGGACATCAGAAGAAAATATGTATTTAAATATAATAGATAATTAAATTTATTAAAATTATATTTAAATTGATTAATAAAAATATTTTTAAAATATATGTTAAATAATAATTAATATATATAAGTATATATCAAAATTATATTTATCTTAAACAATAGTCATTAAAACTTATTAAATAATATTCATATTTAGAAAAAAAATCATATTCATTTTAAATAATAATCGTTAAAAGTTATTAACATACTTTTTGTATTAAAATAAATATTAAAAATGTTAAGAAATTATTAATTAAAAACAAATACAAATGAAATAGGTAAAGTGGAGTTTTTCCACTTTCACTGGGGTTTTAGTTTCCTCACTGCAGTTGAGGCCCTAGTGCAATTAAAATTTAACTAGAGTATTATCCAAACATATCTCTAGTAGAAGCCAAATTAAGCCACGCTCCAGTTGGGAGTAAAATTTGGCTTGGAATCTGAACGCATTAAGGGATTAGTTGCATGCAAAGGGGGCCTTAGAGTTATTTGTTCCTTATTTTAGTAGGATTTTAGGATTTTTAATTTATTTTATAATTTAATTTTGTTAGATTTTAGAAATTTTATTTCATTGATGTTTTAAGTTAATTATATATTTATAGTGTTAAATCAGACTAATTTTTGATGTGTTTTTATCCAATATAGGTCCAACAAAACATGAGAAATAATAGCTTGACATAAGTAGATTTCCATCCCAACAGAAAATGTCTCCGCTCTAACAAAAGTAAATAGACAACTTTTCGCTCCAATGGAAAGATTTCTCGATGGAGTGATGTATATACTTAATAGCTTTTAAAAGTTAAGATTTTTAGGGATTATAAAAGAAGAAAAAAGAAACCAAAAAGGAGGAGGGAAGAGAAAAAATAGGAGGAAGAACCCAAGCTTTCATGCATCAAGAATTGATGGATGGATTCCAACGAGGAGACAGTTTCTCCATCGTTTTTTCTTCTTGTTTCCTTTTATTATGTCTAGTTATTGTTTTGAATTTAAGATGTTTTCTAAATTCTCCATGAACTAAATCTCTCTTCTAATGTTACAATAGATTTCATGATTAATTAATTGAATGTTATCTATTTCCATATCTTTTTATTGTTAATAGAGTTTAGATTATTTTTTCATTCTTGTCTATCTTTGATAATATACTTTGGCCAGATAGTAGTTTGACAAAACTTAAAAAAATTGGAAGTAGACTTTTCATTTTAGGTTTGGAATGAATAACTCTTGATCTTAATAAGATGGGTCAACCCGTGATTCGTAATTAAGATAAGAACATACCTGATTACTTTGGGTAGCCATAATTGGGGTAGTTCTTAATCAATTTGGTCTGCATTATTGGCATAAGAATATAGCTCAATGGTCAAATTAAATTAGTTCTTAAATTGCCCAGAATTGAATTAAGGGAATTTTAGTTCCCCAAGTTAATAATCAACTCTGTTAGAATAAACTTCGTGAAAATAGATCAATTAACTAGCACATTAGACGAAATTCTAATCCTATAGTTTTACTGTTGATTATTTATTTGATTTAATTTGCATTGTTTATTTTTATTTACTTTAAAATTAGTTAGAATTTACTATTGATTATCGATTAATTGGATAAGTTCTAAAGTAATATTTGATGATTGGCGTTTCGGTTAGTAATTGGTCTTTGTGGGATCGATATTTTATTCTATTTGGTGCGATACGTACACTTGCGAGTCCGATTTTCAGTTAATAGAGAGTAACACGTGTAAAAAAAATAGCAATAGAGAAACGAGCTTTATTTCTTTATTTAACCAGAACATTGTAATATAATATATAATACTAATTTTTATCCAGTGCAATGCACAAGTTAAGATGTATGTTTCAATTTTAATTTTTATTAAAATATTAAATATAAAACAAGTATCCATTTTCGTTTAATTATTTTCAGATTTATTAAAATATTATATTTATATATTTTTGGGGGTTAAAATTCAACCTTGTGAATGTCTTTCAAGTTTTATCTCATAATCTCTCTTAGGTAAAAAATATCCTATAAGTCTGTACACTTTTTATAACTTTAAATTTTAGTTTTTATATTTTATTTTAAAAAATTTAGTCCTTTATTTCTTGGATTTCAAAATGCTGGTCTAATTGTTAACTCGGTTAAAATTTTTTTTGTTAAATTCTCATTAAATCTTTGAATTTTTTTTAAAATTTCAACTAGACTTCTCAAATTTTTTTGTAAATTTTCATTAAACATCTAAAATTTTTGAAAGTTTTAATTAGAACGGCCAAAATTATTTAAAATTTTCATTAAAACCCTCAAAATTTTGAAAAATTTAGTTAGCCATCTAGAACTTAATGCTAAGATCTACCACTACTTAGGTTGTGTTCTCCAATGCTTCTCAGATAAACTTTTCCATTAAAAAGTGATTTTCCCTTAAAAACAATAAAGAATAGACGTCAGTCCAAAAAATTCTTTAACTTATTTTAAGTGCTTTTTCACAAATGAAAAAGCAGAAAGTTTTAGCTTTTTTCAGCCCAAAAGTATTTTTGGCTGGTATTTTACTTTTTTAACCTTACTATTTATTCTTCCAAATAGACGTTAGTAGACTCTTTTTTCCCCTTTTCTCTTTTGTCTGAGCTTTACTTTTTCCTCTGGTTCTTTGTTCCTCTTCTCCACCGGTGAGTTTATCTTTTTCTTCTCTTCTTCTTCTCTTTAATTGTTCATTATGCTTTAGTTTTTAGTTATTTTTTGATTGTTTGATTTTATGAAATAATTATGAAATATAGTTTAATTTTTTCACATTTTTTTCAGCTTTTCTCTTTTGCTTGTACCCTTGGTTCTTGGACTTGACAAAGTAAATCTCAGGTTTGTGAGCTTATTACGTTTCTTCATTTCATTCTTTCATATTTGATAGACTTATGGCTATCCTCTTGCATAGCAACATCTGGACAAAGCCTTTTTTTGTATGGCAAGCTGCGTCCAATAATTATAAAACCGCAACACTAAATCAATCATTAGCCATGAAATAATTCAAGATAAAACCAACACTACATCCTCACCTCCAAGTTGCCAATTTTGTGCATGCAAGTCATTTCTTATCATAGCTTAGCTTGTTCTTTCGTTGCTTCTGCCTTGGATTCTGAATAGTCTGACTTTGATTCCGAATGCAATTCTATTTATCTTTTTTCCTAAAGAAATGAACTTTACCTCTATAGACAATGACAGCTTGAAAAAAGAAATTTAAAAAGAGGGAAATTTGAAGGATTTTAGAAATTGAGTAATTGCTGGAAAAAGG
The DNA here is from genome assembly GCA_005393395.2 of Gossypium australe. Lineage (NCBI taxonomy): Eukaryota > Viridiplantae > Streptophyta > Magnoliopsida > Malvales > Malvaceae > Gossypium > Gossypium australe. Next base: position 34,756,748 of record CM016622.1, read on the forward strand.
CTGGATTTTGAGGATTGCTGTTGAATGACAAAACAAAGTAAAGCCAAAAGAAATTGAATAAAATAGAAAAAGAATCGGTCTTTATAGGCTTAGCCACTCTCTGTGATTGTAAGTTTTTTTTTTTTTTTTTTTTTGCTTTAGCTAACATGGTCACATGTTATAGTGAATACCCAAATTTTAAGCATAAAAATTGATGGCATTTGGGAGCTAGCCATGTTATTGCTGTTAGACTAATTTTTGAAGTTTCATTGGACAGTGAGAATATAATAAAGACATATAACATTTACTGTCGGGTCCATTTTTGGTAAAATTAATATTAGAGGAAAATATTTTGATACACATGTAAACAAATATACTTATGTGACATTTGGTTTTCTTGATTACTTTACTGGCTGAAACGAACCTGTTCGTATACACAATAGATGAGTAATTCGGTGGTTGAAGTAAGTGGTGAAAGCAATGTGGGATAAGAGATTGACAGAAATATTTGTATTAAAGAGATATTGAAAGGCAGGTACTCATTTCACAAAAGATGGATGATTGAAAATAATGACCAACTTTGAGAAAGAAACGGGCAAGGCTTTTTCACAAAGACAACTTAAAAATAGGTGGGATGCCCTAAAAAAAGAATGGAAAGCTTGGAAGAAACTTAAAGGCGAAGATACTGGTCTAGAGTGGAATCCTATAAAAAGAACTGTTGATGCATCGGATGATTGGTGGGAGAGTAGGCTAAAGGTACATTAATAATTCTGAATATTTTTGTTTTTTCTTATTTATGAGGTTATTGATTGTTACTGTTATTAAACTATCATTTTATATGTAGGTTGTGCCTGAAGCTCAAAAATTTAGAACATCGGGCATTGATCCTGAATTCGAAGGGAAGTTGGACCAAATGTTCATGGGGATAGTTGCAACAGGTGATAAAGCATGGTCACCTTCTTCTGGTACACTCCGTAGTGATTTTTTTGAGTATGTTAACAACGAAATACCTGAAGAGAATGAAGAAGAAAATGTGAGAAATGATGTTCACATTTCAAATGATGTTCAAATTGATGGAAACGGTCAAAAAAGAAAAAAAAACCTGAGATATCAAGTTCACATTTTAAAACTGGAAGAAAGAAATCCTCAAAGCAAATTGGAAGTGCTGCAAGATTGTCCAGTCAAATAGAAAAATTATGCAATGCAGCTGACAATATGAGTCAAGCCACATCTAGTTTGACTCATGTTATGGATCCATATGGTATTCCACAAGCAGTCAAAGTGCTTGACAGCATGTCAGAAGAAGTTCCAGAAGCTAGTCTGCTATACTTTTTTGCACATAAATTATTGCTCAATAAGGACAAGCGAATTATGTTTTTATCAATTAATCCCAAGATTAGAGCTTTGTGGCTTAAGACGAAAATGGAGGATAGTTGAAAATTTTATGATCTTCTAGGGTTCAGAGATAGTTATTTATGTTTGGTTTTTGGATATTAAATTTATGTTCTACTTATTTATGTGTAATCTAGTTTTATCAATGGCTGTTTATGTTTGGTTTTTGGATATTGAATTTCTGTTCTACTTATTTATGTGTAATCTAGTTTTATTAATAGTTGTTTATGTTTGGTCTTTGGATATTGAATTTATGTTCTACTTATTTATACTAAATTAATTTTATCAATTGTTGTTTATATATGATTTTGGATATAAAATTTATTCACAGGTGATGAGTATAATTGAGAATTACAGCAGTGATGAAAGTGATGATGAAAAGGAAAAGAAAGAGATTTTACAACGCATGGAATGTTTTAACCGATTATTTGTTGTTGCATCTTCTTCCGTGCAATTATATTACGAGAAGTATATATTGAAGCAACCATGCATGGATTCAAAACAGTCAGGTGAGACATGGATCCAAGAGATCCTTGACGGCCACGAATCACGTTGTATGATTAATTTCAGGATGTCTAAAATGGTATTCACAAGTTTGTTGAGAGTTTTGGAGACAAGATACAACTTGCAAACTTCAACAAACATATCTTCTAGTGAAATGTTGGGAATTTTTTTATATATCTTGGGCACCGGTGCAAAAGTTTCTCAATGTCGAGAAAGATTTCAAAGGTCTGGATCAACAATAAATCGATACTTTGCAATTGTGCTTAAGAAAGTTTCAAGGATGGCCACTGATCTAATTGCACCCAAAGATCTTTTTTTTTAGCTCAATACCCAAACAAATACGTAATGATTCTAGATATATGCCGCATTTTAAGGTTAAAATTTAATTTTATATTATTATATTTAATATTTTTGGTTGACTAAAAATATGCACGAGACTAATATGATTATTTGTTCAAGATTGCATAAGTGCAATTAATGGTACTCATATTGCCACTATTCTTCCACCAAATGAATAAATTCCCTATATTGGAAGAAAAGGTATCCCGACTCAAAATGTTATGGCAGTATGTGATATTAATGTGTTTCACCTTTGTCATGGCTGGATGGGAAGGATCGGCACATGACACTAGAATATTTCTTGATGTAATTCGAGATCCAAAATACAAATTTCCGCACCAACCAAATGGTTAGATATTTTATTTATATGTGATTTTTTAAATAATAAAGTATAAGTTCTTTAATTGATAATTTTTATAAAAAAAATTCTTGAATTAATTGTTTGTTATATTATGACATGTAGGAAAATATTATCTTGTTGATTCTGGATATCCTCAAATAAAAGGTTATCTTGGACCATATAGAGGTCAGCGATATCATTTACCTGACTTTCGTAGAGGTAGACCGATATATGGTAAAGAAGAGATATTCAATCATTCACATTCATCATTACGTAGTGTGATTGAACGAACTTTTGGTGTTTTGAAAAAAAAATGGGTCATTTTAAGGGATATGCCAAGTTATAGTTTTGAAAAGCAATCGATGATCGTTGTTGCTACAATGACGATACACAATTTTATCTGAAAACATGTCGGTCGAAATGGTGCAGATTTTATGGAATACGAAGATATTAACTGGGCATATGAGAATATTATTGATTCAGAAAATGCGCATGGTCGAGAAAGTGATGATGATGACGACGACGATGATGATGGTGATGATGACGGTGAATCAAACAATTCAAGTGGTTTTGAAATGGAATTAACAAGAGATGCTATAGCTTCTAGTTTAATGAATTCACTTTAAATTGTAAATGCTATTGTAAAATTTTTAGTATTTATATTTGGTATATAAATATTATCTCTTTTTGAAACTTTAATCCAAATATATGTAATGTTTTAATTTGTTAGGTTTATGTTTTCTATGTTATGTTAATATCTAATATGAGTTATATATTCAAATACATTTTAAAATAAAATAATACAAATGTGTTAAAAGCATTAATTAAAAATAAAAAATAAGTTTTAAAATAATACAATTGTGTCAATATCTAATTACAAATATTTAATTATTATATTTAAATATTTAAATATAGTTTATATATTCCAATTAAATTTAATAAACAATTAATATTAATTACTTAGAAATATTTAAAATTAATATTATATATTAAAATATTAACAATAAGTTATAATAAATTATTTTTTATATTTTTGCTAAAATATCATAATATTAATTAATTTGAACATTATTTAAATACATATTTGTTACTTTATAATATCATGTCTAAAATGAACATTTTATTTCTCAAAAGTACTTTTTGACAGTAATACCAAGCACTCAAAATTTTCAAAAGCACTTTTCCACAGCACTTTTCAAAAGCATCTTTCAAAAGTATCGCCAAACTAGCCCTTAGTAACATAATTACCAAATGAATTTTTTATTTCAAAATGGTACAACAAAAAATTTAACAAAAATAAATAAATATTGTCAAACAGTTGAACCTGAATTTTGAAATTTAAAAAGTAAAAAGGTTAAATTCTTAAAAATAAAATATAGGGACTAAATTCTAAATTAAATAAAGTAAAAGGACTTATATCATATTTTAACCTCTCTTTTAAAATGCCATGAACTGTCAACATCATTATAAAATCTTTGTCTCTTTCTTAAAATTTATTTAAAGGTCAGTTTTGTCTTTTGAAAAATTAATTATTATTAATATACAGCTCAGTGTGTTGTTAGGACTAAATTAAAAGGGACACAATAATAGAATCATCAGTTTCAAACAATTAAAAAAAAAAAAAAGAACAAAAAGGATTATTTTTTAGGAACTCAATTTTGTAGGTTTAGATATTAGGATTAGATATAATATATTACCAAAAAAAAAAAAAAATTTCTTGCACATATATACAGAAATACAGTGCATAAGATTTTTTTCCGGTTGTTTTGGTACAATTTTGTTAAATAGAATTACTGGATTTTTTTTATAATTAATTTTATCGGAAGAAAAGGAAATTTTTTACTGAATTTTGTAGATTTAGATATTTAGATTAGATAAAATAATTATCAAAAGATTTTCTTGCATGTATATACAGATAGGATAGAATTTTTTTTAAACAAAATTATTGGGTTTTTTTTTTAATATTGAAAACGAGATTTTCAAAATCAAATATCAATAACTTCATCATTTATATTGATTTCTTCATAAAGAGTCGCATTCTGGGTTCTGGGTTTTTTTTTTTTTTTTTTTGGCTTTTTATGAATGCTTTGTAACGGTCTGTTTGCGTACGTGGCAAGAATCTGGAGGCTGGATGCTTCATTATCGTTGATTGATTGGGATTTGAGGTAATGCTGTTTTATATATCTAAACCTGAATTGTGTATAGATTTGTTTATTTGGTTATTAGAAATGTATTTTTATTAGTGTTATTTTGATGGGATTTTGTTTTAATTTTTAGGATTGTTTTCTGAATGACGGGCATCGAGTTGATTCATGAGAAAAGGCGTGTTTTGATCGTATATTTTAGTGATAGGATCAATATTTTACCCTTTTTGAGGTTGTGATTTATGTCAAATTTTTCGAATTCCATTTTAGTTGAATTCTAGAGTAGATTGTGTTGCCAGGCATTGATTTGGATCAGCATTTGATCAAAATTCAAATAGTAGAATCGGGGTTTCGATTGTTCTTACGTAGTTGAGATGGAGAAGTATGAAATACTTTGATAGGTTGATCGGTAGGCATAATAGTTGGTTCTTGATTGTTAGAATTTCTGATTTTCGATGGTTGCACTTGGTGGGATTGTGGCTTCGTTTCGGATTGAACTGCATGCTGTATTGTTTATGGCTTGTTTCGAATTTCAAATGGAGCTACCTTAATGAGCAGGTGCATTAGGATAGTTTAAAGATGGATGCCACTAGCAAGACGATTTCTGAGCTAGTTAGTTTAGTTAAGTCATGGCTCCCTTGGCGATCCGAGCCTGATAATGTGTCAAGGGACTTTTGGATGCCTGATCATATCTGCAGGGTGTGCTATGAATGTGATTCTCAGTTCACATTATTTAACCGTAGACACCATTGCCGACTCTGTGGCCGAGTTTTCTGTGCCAAGTGTACAACAAACTCGGTTCCTGCGCCATTGGATGACTTCAGTATTCTCCAAGAAGAGAGGGAGCAACTTCGGGTATGTAATTATTGTTTCAAGCAATGGGAGCAGGGCATAAATGCTATCGATGATGAAGTGCAAGAGCTCGATGAGGATATTAGCTCTTCACCGTCAGCCGCTAGCTTTATGAGCACTAAATCTAATTATAGCAGTAGCTATAGTCTCGGCTCGGTTCCATATCTGTCTCATTCGAGGTCTATTCCCAGCCCTCGTCAACTGTCTTCAATGAATCGAAGCATGGATAGATCCAGCAAGAGAATAACAATGACAAGTGATGATCTTATGATGGATGTAGAAGATCCATCTTCAAACTATGAACTTTTGTCAGACAGGTGTGGAATCTTACCTTCTTAATTGCATTTCTTAAAAATTTTCAGGTTTTTCTATCGATCAAACAGAACTTAAATCTGTATAGACATCTGAGTTTGCATGTGTTTGTGCATCACTCTGTAATCTGTCATTTTTTATCAGTGTTGTCTATCGAATAGAATACAGGAAACCAGAAACCAGTAGCCAATAGGATTTATTGGAGAGTTGAGTAAAACAAGGTATTAGTGTTCTATTCCAATCACTTATTGTTGCTTGCTTTTTGTTTGGCATCAGGAGTGATTATGATGATGACGACGACGACGATGAATACAGCATATATCTGTCTGATTCCGAGTCAAAGCATTTCTCTCAAGATAGTGGCTATTGTAGTCCTATCGGCTTTGATGAGACGAGCAATGATGAGTCGCATGCATTTCATCCTGATAGTGAAAACAATGACTCAAAAATTTTAAGCTGTTCTCCAATTGACCATAGTCTCCCTTCACCGTGTTTAGAAGGAATATCAAAGATTGTGAAGGAAGATGAACCCGAAGTTGGTGACGAAGGTGAAATGTCATCGGCTTTTTATGCTACCGAGCCTGTAGATTTTGAGAATAATGGACTTCTTTGGCTCCCTCCTGAACCCCAAAACGAAGAAGACGAGAGGGAAGCTCTTCTGTTCGATGATGATGATGATGTGGATGTTACAGGAGATTGGGGATACATGCGCAGCTCGAGTAGCTTCGGAAGTGGGGAGTCTCGGATTAAAGATAGATCGAGAGAAGAGCACAAGAAAGCAGTGAAGAGTATAGTTGATGGACATTTCCGGGCTTTGGTAGCTCAACTTTTACAAGTCGAGTGCCTTCCTGTGGGTGATGAAAATGACAGGGAGAGCTGGTTGGAGATCATCACTGCTCTTTCGTGGGAAGCTGCCACGCTTTTGAAGCCTGATACGAGCCAAGGGGGAGGGATGGATCCCGGTGGATATGTTAAAGTGAAATGCATAGCTTCTGGATGTCGTCGTGAGAGGTAAATGTTACACAATATAACAATTGTTTCCATCCAATCTGTTTTTTTAATTATTTTTTTTCCTAATGAATTAGAATCTAAATTAGTATAGACCCTGAGATAACCTCTAAGACTGCCTCCAGATATACTATTGCACTAGTTTTCGACACTCCGTTTTTCTGTTTCTGAGTTTTGTGATGTTTCTTATAGTATGGTTGTCAAAGGAGTTGTTTGCAAGAAAAATGTTGCTCATCGACGAATGAATTCAAAAATAGAGAAGCCTCGGTTGTTGATCCTTGGTGGAGCTCTCGAATACCAGCGGGTCTCCAACCAATTATCAAGTTTCGATACTTTGTTGAAGCAGGTATTTTCATGTTTATATGTTTCTTTCTTTTTACGATATATCAATTTTTTATTTCCATGAGCTACTATTATTTTGTCCTTATGTTATATATTTTTTGACGACATTAAACCAGGAAAAAGACCATTTGAAGATGGCTGTAGCGAAGATACATGCGCATAAACCAAATATCCTTCTGGTAGAGAAATCAGTTTCTCGGTATGCCCAGGAATATCTCCTCGAGGAAGACATATCACTTGTTCTAAATATCAAAAGGTCATTGTTAGAACGCATTGCTCGATGCACTGGTGCTCAAATAGTCCCTTCGGTTGACCATCTCTCTTCTCAGAAACTAGGTTACTGTGAAAAATTTCATGTCGAGAGGTTCTTTGAAGATCTTGGCTCTGCCGGACAAAGAGGGAAGAAATTGGCGAAGACCTTAATGTATTTTGAAGGCTGCCGAAAGCCATTGGGTTTCACTGTAAGTAATCAAAACTAACTGAAACCAAACCGAAATGGAAGACATTAATGTATTTGTTTTTCAGCTGTTGCAGGTCTAATTTTTTAGTCTAACTGAATTTGTAAATGTTTTGCTTCAGATATTACTTCGGGGTGCAAATGGAGATGAATTGAAGAAAGTCAAGCATGTTATCCAATATGGAATTTTTGCCGCTTATCACTTGGCTCTGGAGACATCATTTCTCGCCGATGAAGGAGCCTCTCTTCCGGATTCCTCTTTTAGCTCTCCCATTACTGTGACACTTCTTGATAAACCACCAACTATTGCGAGGTCCATATCAACATTTCCTGGTTTCACTGTTCCGGCCAATGAAACATCCCAGGAACCTCCACATGGTAGTGATCTGCAAAGAGCTCACAGTATTCCCACTTTAAATCTTCCGTTCCCGGTTGTTAATCGTGCTTTGCCAAAAGAAGCTGCACAAACTTGTTTATCTAATGGTTCTAGCTTGCCATCTGCACAATCCACTACCGAGAAAGTTAATTTAGATTCCTTTTCCAAGAAAACTCATACTGGTCCCAAAGAATCGTCGACTATGGGATCTTTTGTTAACAAAAGTGAGTCAGCCACTATAAGTAATCATCGTGTCGGGCTGTCAAATTCTTCACAACAAAATTCTACAGTACACATTGACCAAGAGAATTGTAGCACAGCAGTTGAAATTCAATCTGGTCTTTTGGAGGCATCATCGGTGCATCATGATAGTCAAAACTGTAATAACCAATCCCCGGAGCCAAAACCAATAAAAGAAGAATTTCCTCCAACACCCTCTGACAATCAGAGCATTTTGGTTTCTTTATCATCGCGATGTGCATGGAAAGGGACTGTCTGCGAAAGATCCCATCTGTTTCGGATCAAGTACTACGGCAGTTTCGATAAACCTTTGGGTCGGTTTTTGCGGGATCATTTATTCGATCAGGTAAAGTCTCTTTTCCACTTTTATATATATTTGATCATATGCACTGCAGCAGTTCTCTTGAAACTAAAGAAATTACTGATCTTTCAGAGTTACCAATGCCATTGTTGTGACATGCCTTCAGAAGCTCACGTTCATTGCTATACTCATCGGCAAGGAACCCTCACCATATCCGTTAAAAAACTCACCGACGTTTTCCTACCTGGTGAAAGGGTTGGAAAGATTTGGATGTGGCATAGATGCCTGCGATGTCCAAGAACCAATGGTTTTCCTCCGGCTACGCTGAGGGTGGTCATGTCCGATGCTGCTTGGGGTTTATCTTTCGGGAAGTTTTTGGAGCTTAGTTTTTCAAACCATGCTGCAGCAAGCCGGGTTGCAAGTTGCGGCCATTCTTTACATAGAGATTGTCTTCGTTTCTATGGGTAATTTCCTTTTGCTTTTATATTATCAGTTGAATGCCATATCCGAGTACAAATAGTTGCCCTTGTAAATATGTGATAAACACCAGGTTTCGTGCTGGCTGTTGACCCATAAATGTAATGCATCACATTGTGTCATTAATCATTATCGCATGTTTTCTCGAGTTGAAATCAATCATTTTGTTTATGCAAACTTGTTTGTAGATTTGGGAGAATGGTTGCTTGCTTCCGGTATGCATCAATTGATGTACATTCGGTGTACCTTCCACCCCCGAAACTTGAGTTTGACTACGAGATTCAGGAGTGGATACAAAAGGAAAAAGATAAGGTGCAAGAATTAACAGTTTCGGTTTCGGTTTCTTAAAGAAGCTGATTTAGATCTCACTTCAATTGTTTATTTTTTTGGTTATTATAAATAGGTGGTCGACCGGGCTGAGCATCTGTTTTCTGAAGTACTCAAATCCTTAAATCAAATAGCTGAAAAGAAAATCAGCAAAGGGGCACCTAATAGTACCGTGAAATCACCAGAATCGAGGAATCAAATTGCTGAACTAGAAGGGATATTACAAAAGGAGAAACTCGAGTTCGAGGTAAGACTTCCTTTATGTATTATATATTTTTTGCTTTAGCAAAGCAGCCGGATTGCCGGTGATTATGTTGACCATGTATGGTTAGATTTCCATTACTTCTGTTGGAAAACTTCTATAACTGAAAAACAAATGTCTAACTTTCATTGCTGTTTATATTATCTGGTTTTTTATTTCTCTCATATTTGGTTTAGGAATCGTTGCAAAAGGCTTTGAATAGGGAAGTAAGAAAAGGGCAGCCTGTTATCGACATTCTTGAACTTAATTGGTTGCGGCGGCAATTACTTTTCCAATCTTATATGTGGGACCATCGCCTGGTTTTTGCAACAAATTTAGAAAATTGCAGGCCGCAGGACAATTTTGGCAATTTGATTTCAGGACACGAGGAGAAATCTGTAACTGATGATGAGAAGCTCAAAGATGTGGACATGTTGGAGCATGGAAAAGGCTCCGAATGCTGTGACTTGTCTCCTGTGGATGAAAAGCTTGATAGGGGATCTGGCCAAAGAGAATTAAATGGCAATGCTGATAAGTCGGACGTGATCCAACGAGAACTGGACATAAGTGGAGATTTGAGTCTTGGAATTGAAGAGTATGGTAGTCTTTCTGCTAGTCAGAGCATGTATGACCAATCAGACTGTGAGAAACCTACTGCAACTGTTCGTCGAGTCCTATCTGAAGGCCACTTTCCTGTCATAGAAAACTTGTCTGATACCCTTGACGCTGCTTGGACCGGGGAAATTCAACAAACAGTTGTATTGTGTAAGAAAGATTCATGTGACCTTTCTGATGCTGCTGCTGCAGGCACAGCAATGGAGAGGTTGAATTTGGAAAACCATTCCGAAGGAAAGATCGTGCCAAAGGCTCTTTTTTCTTTTTCACCTTCATTGTCCACTAGGGGTTCAGAAAATTTGGAAGACTCAATAAGCTGGTTAACGATGCCATTCTTAAGTTTCTACCGTTCATTGAACAAAAACTTCTTAGGAAGTGCTTCAAAGCTCGATACATTCAGCGAGTATGATCCAGTCTATGTTTCGTCATTTCGAGAGTTGGAAATGCAAGATGGGGCTAGACTGCTTTTACCTTTGGGTGTTAATGACACTGTTATTCCGGTTTACAATGATGAGCCCACGAGTATGATATCATATGCACTAGCATCACCTGAGTATCATTTTCAGGTAAGCAACAATGGGGATAGACATAAAGACAGTGGGGATTTAACTACCTCCGTATCCGCAGATTCATCAACTCTTCGGTCTTTCCTTTCTGTTGATGGATCGACTTTTGATCCCCATCAAAGTTTCAGTTCAATAGACGACGGTTCTGGATCTCGTAGCCTGATTATGGACCCACTCTCCCGTACAAAGGCTTTGCATGTCCAGGTTTCCTTCGGAGATGACGGGTCAGCTGATAAAGTGAAATATACCGTCACTTGCTATTACGCAAAGGGGTTTGAAGCATTAAGAAGAATGTGTTGCGCATCAGAGCTAGATTATATACGGTCCCTGAGTCGGTGTAAGAAATGGGGTGCTCAGGGTGGCAAGAGCAACGTCTTCTTTGCAAAGACCTTGGATGATCGGTTTATCATTAAACAGGTTACGAAGACAGAGTTGGAATCGTTTATAAAATTTGCCCCCGGATATTTTAAGTACTTGTCTGAATCAATTAGTTCTAGAAGTCCGACATGCCTCGCAAAGATTCTTGGTATTTATCAGGTGTTTGTTTAACTTCAGATGTTTTAATGCTACAAATTATAATTGTTAATATATCGTTCATTGCTTACTGAAGCTGGAATAATTATTTTGTCTACTTTTATTTTTCTTGAAGGTTACTACAAAGCATCTTAAAGGCGGGAAAGAAACAAAAATTGATGTTTTGGCTATGGAGAATCTTTTGTTTAGAAGAACCTGCACGAGGCTATACGATCTCAAAGGATCTTCAAGATCTCGTTATAACCCCGATACAAGTGGAAGCAACAAAGTTTTGCTTGATCAGAACTTTATCGAATCAATGCCGACTTCCCCTATTTTCGTCGGTAATAAAGCAAAGCGGTTGTTGGAAAGAGCTGTCTGGAATGACACTGCTTTTCTTGCGGTAAGTTTTCGATCTTTTCTTGTATGCTTGTCCCCCTGAAGATGTTAACATTCCAGGAGATCCATTCGCATGGTGCATGTTTATATCCATTATTTTTCTCTTCTTTTTGATTTTGCAGTCAAGTGGTGTGATGGATTACTCGTTACTGGTCGGAATCGACGAAGAGAAGCACGAGTTAGTTCTCGGAATTATTGATTTCATGAGGCAGTATACCTGGGACAAGCATCTCGAAACTTGGGTGAAGGCTTCCGGCATCCTCGGCGGGCCAAGGAATGCAGCACCAACCGTAATTTCACCGAAACAATACAAGAAAAGGTTCCGGAAAGCAATGTCGACTTATTTCCTGATGATCCCCGATCAATGGTCTTCTTCTACCATGCCAAGAAAACCTGGGTCGGATACCGGTGAAGAGAATGGGCAAATCCGGACCTCGGTTAAGTGATTCTTCAAATCTGTGAGTGTATATTCATATCTTTGATTCTTTTTCCCCCCTTGTTCATATGATTGATTTCCATTGTTTTCATTTCTTTTTGAGGGCATTTTTTCTCACAAAAAAACAATAAATTATAATTATTCTTTTAGGAAAGTTGCATGGGATTTTTTTTATAAGACAGAAATTTCTATCAGAGTTCCAAATTTTGATGATCTCTGCATGAAATTTTTTTGATCTTATAATTTTAGCATTCCCCCATGTAAATGGATCAGTGAATTAGATTCTTTTGTGATTCATATATATATAAATTATAAATTATACCATTGCTGATGGGTCTGGTTATTAGGTCAATCTAGTTATACAAACCGGTCTGGATGATTCGGATTGGGGTTTTCTTGCTCCGGTTCTTCACTTTTCTAAAAATATCCGTGTTTCGTTTTATATCCGGGTATGGGGTTTGAGGATAAAACCTTTGAAAGGTCTTCCAAATACATGAAAAAAAAAAAGGATCCGAACATACTAGTGTCGTCGGATCCGAACAACATGGGGATTGAATGGCTGTGATTTATAGAGTTTAAATGGTTATTTGACGGTTTCAGCTTACTCAACCGTCGATATATACCAAAATCGACAGTATTACATAGTTCTGTTCTCATAAATGGCAACCAGAGTATTAGTGTAATTGATCAATCTAACATTAATTTTTAAACTCGACCTCGGCTCGACACTTAATTGAATTGTTTAGGTTCAAGCTCGATTAAGCTCATTAACTTTCACAACTCAAGCTCAATTATTCTCGTTTGCATCAAGCTTCTGCTCCTTTACACTTCAACCTGTTTTATATAACAAAGATAAAAATGTAATTTCATAACAAAAATATATTGAAATGAAAAGTTCAATTAAGCTCGTGATCTATTTGAATCGAGTATTACGACACTTAAATCCGGTTTGATTGATAGCTTGAGTTGCTCAAGCTCGACTCAAATCCGGTTTGATTGATAGCTTGAGTTGCTCGAGCTTGACTCAAATAATTACCAAATAAATTGAATTCGAGGTTTTTTTCCTCCTAATCCAATGTTGAAGATCATACATTCAACCTCAAAAGGAGCTCTTAGCTTTAATTCTCCAATCTTTTTTATTTTTTTTATGGAATATCCGTGTCCCATATAATATGCACAAATATATATATATATATATAACAGAGTTGTTTTTTTTGCTATATAATATGCATACAAATATGTGTATATATATAAGAGCTAGGGTTTTTACTAAAGGAATTTGTTAAAACCATTCCCCTTGAAGTTTGAAACCCCATTTTTAGGGTTTTTGAAGCCTCCACTATTAACAATTTGAATCCATCTTTCTTGAAGAAGATCAAGGATCTCTTCATCTCTGCATTCATTTTAACATTTGCCAAAAAAGATTAACTATTATAGATTAAAATCAGAGTAACTAAAACATGTGTAATTGAGTCGGAGCTGAAGTTTGAGTGAGTTCCATTGAATATCAGTTTCAAAGTTCGGGTTTAGCTCGAGATAAAATCTAACTCCTCAAGCTTGGTTGATTAATCTCATTTAAGTATAGAAAAAAATGAGCTACAGCCGGGGTTGAGATTGAATTATAAATTTTTTAGCATCAAATAGCAGTGGCGGGTCATTAAAATTTGGGAGTGTTTAATTAAAAAAATTTTAAAATTTTGAAGGATTTAATGAGAATTTCTAAAAAAATTTGGTAAGTTTAATAAAAACTTTTAAAAAAAAATTCAAATTCTTGACAAATTTTGAGGTAAAAAAGACTAGAACTCAAGCTTTTTTGAAGCCAAATTCAAGTAAAAACCCGAGCTCTTAAGCTCATTTGTAATCAATCAAACTTGAGCTCAACTTTACAATGATGACCATAATTCAAGCTTAAGTAAATCTCAGAGTAATTTCCAAATATAGAAGTCTTAAATAACTCGATAATGATGGAACAAAATCCGAGTTTTATATACTTACCTATGATGAAAAAGAGTAGGAGAAATGAAACGAGGACCTTCATCATACCCTTCACAAACTGTTTCACCATTATCATCTCTGTAACATATTACACCCAAAGCTTTATCCTCAAAAACCTGTCAAAAAAACCACACAAACCACATCATGTTTCTCACTTTCTGCTCGGAAAACAATGGCCGAAAATAACCCCCCCAAAAAAAACTGATCATTTTTTGTTCAACCTTATTGTTGATGGAGAAACCACTGGTCTGAATTTCCGGTGATTTCTTACAAGGAACTTGGTTGTTTTGAAGCATCACGATCTTGTTCACATGTGGTTTCCATGTTTTAAAAGGAAGATTAACTGGAAAAGAACATGTAATTACAGACATTGAAGACAAAATGTTACAGTGAAGAAGAAAGAAAATGAAGGACAGTGAGAGAATTTATGCGTGTGTCTCTGTGTTTTTCTTTTAAAGACAAAAAATGATAACTACACTCATCTTCAACCTTTCTTTTTTCTTTTTCAATTTTGGCTAGTAATACGACAATTTGAAAATTCGCTACTAAATAAGACTCAAGTTGATTTTACGGTGAATATCGAACATCAAAAAAAATTAATTATTTAAATTTTAATTTATAAATTTATATGATTTAAAGTTATTTTATAAAAAAATTTAAATATAAAAAAATAGTATTCAGAAATGGTTTTAATAGATTAATGACTTCAATGATATTTTTGAATAATTTAATAATTTTTTAAAATTAAATAATTAAAACGTAAAATAATTTAATAAAATTAAGCATGGTTTACTAGAAAGTTCGAAAAAGTACTGAATTATTTGTCATAGTTTTTAGGTAAAATGGGTTCCATTTTTGCTTTATCTTTATACTGTTGATTAAGTCTTACCATATATATTTCTGTTATATATATATATATATGATATTTTCCTGTTTGAGATCGGAAAAAAGGGGTTTCATTAATTTATATATTTATTTTGATATTACAGAAATATTAAAAAATTAAAATTACTGACTGTAAATTAATAAAAAATATTTTTCATTTGGTTAAGATAACAATTTTTTTATCTTGTGAACTGAAAACAAAAATTAACTAAATAAATTTAAATAAAAATTGAAGTAAAATTAAATTTAATTTAATAAAATTGAATCAAAATTAAATTAAACACAATGGCTCAAATCGATTTTTGATTTTTAGGAGAGTCTATTTCTCAACTTTATTGAGAGGGATTGTATGAATCAATTAAGTTAATTTTCGATTCAACTTGTTGATTTTGCTTTATATTAAAGTGAGTTATGAGGTTGCAATATAAGATCAAATTAGGGACTTTGAATGTCGAATCCCAAATCTTATATATGTTGAATGTCATTTTTTGAAAACAATCACATGAATCAATTGAGCTAAATTTCAGATTGTTTTTTTATTTGATAATATATTGGAGAAAGATTTTCTTTTCAAATTGTTATAATATGACTAGATTAAAGTTTTCATAAATTTTTTTAAAATTTTTTAAAAAAATTAATTTGATTTTCATTAAAAAAGATATTTTAATTTGAATAAGATATTTTTTCTTTGATACATAGTTTGATAAGATATTATTAAAATTAGATTAGATTAGATTAATGAAGGGACGTCCAAAAGATAAGATGCTGTAATTCTTGTCCTATAAAGCTATGGTATTTTAATTTGGGTCATGAATCATGATTCAATTTTTTATTCTTTTTTTAAAAAATTTATATTTTGAATAAAGATATATTTTTTTATATTTGATGATCCATAATAGAGGTGTTCATGAATTAGGTCGAGTTGAGTTTAGGTAACAACCAATTTAATTGATCGTTTCAATCGGTTTTTTTGAACCGACTTTAACATGAGAAAACTGATCTGGCCGACTTTGGTTGACAAGATCGATCAAACTAAACCGAATTTGATTCGGTTGATTTTTTTGGTTAGCTGACTTTGGGTTATTGGGTTGAGTTTATATGATTATATACCTATTATATATTATAAAATAAATATATTTTAAATAATTTAAAAATATAAAATAAGTCATTTTTTGATTGGTTCAATTTCGAAATTCAAAAACCGATAATTGGTCCAATTAATCAATTAAATAAAGGTCAAAATTGACCAACCCGCCCCACCTGACTAAACTGAAACCGAAAAATCGAATGAGTCGATTTTTTTTATTAAAATCGAAAATTTTTCTCTCCTAGTTCTAGTCATGCTTATCATGATAGTAACACACTTTATATTTGTCCAAACCCGGACGGCTCGAAATATAGGTTTAAAATTTTGCACAAACCCAACTATATTTATAAATAGCTCATCTAAAGCCATTTTAGACCCACCCATATTTTTAATTTTTTTTAAAAAATAAGTTTATGTTATTTTTTAATTTAAAAATTAATACTTCAATTGTTTTTCATTTATTAAAATTTATATATGCCCAACTTAACTTTTTTTAATATTTACACTATAGTATTATATATTACCATAAATTTAATTTTTAGGTATTATAAAATTACATAATATATAAAAATTAATATAATATAATATATTACAAAATTTAGAAAATGGATTGGGTCAAACTCGAGCTGTAACACCCCATACCCAACTTGATCATTGGGTCAGGGTATCGAAATATTACATTCGTTGTCGAAGTAACTACAATTAATTTCATATCAATTGAATATTTGTATTCAAGCTATTAAGCTCATTACACCTTTATAACATGATTTATAAGCAAACCCGAGCTTCATACGAGCTTACGAAAGCTCTCTTAATAATTGTTAGTTGTTCAAGGACTTAAGTATAAAGTTTCAATCTATCGAGTTGACGTTGCAACTTTGAGAATTCCACATCGCAATGTCATTCACTGACTTCGGCTCATCGTGACGTGTGCTCTATTTTCATGAAAACCATACTTTTCAATTTACAACACCTAAATCAATACTTGTTTAGCACTTTTCAACCAATTCAACAAACATATCATTCATATTTACCTATTTCAACCTTAAACATCACATAATTCAACTTTAAACTCAATCAAATATAACTATGTTTGCAAAGTTAACGAGGTGCTCAAAGTCCATCAAATGATTCCACTAGAAATCTTCACATACATACTTGGTCTAAACCTATGTACATGCCATAAACTATTACCAAAAGATCAACAACGTACCCTCTTCTAAGCTTTATGATGTGATGTCATGAGTTAAGATTTATCTTCACTCTAAAACTTCAATTCGAGCCTTTAACACCTACGCGTTGGGAAATAACGCGTTAAGCTTATAAAAGCTTAGTAAGTACATCAAGAATTAAATTTCTCATTACCTTAATTAAATTTAATATATCAATGCTTTAAATATAACATAATGAATTTAATTAAATGATCATTAAATGCTCATTTCCACTTACAATCTTACTATGTTTCACTTAACATGTAACATCCTCAAAACCCCTGTAACACCCCCTACCCGTATCTGTTGTCGGAAAAGAGTAGGAGGTATTACCAGAGTTTACTGAACATTTTCGAATAATTCTGAGTCATTTATTGTTCATATTCTGAAAATAATCATAACGTCCCTCTATTGGGCCCTCGAAGCCCAAAACATACATTAGGAGCCAACCGGAATTAAATCAGGATCATAGGGAATTTTTCGCAAAATCCTAAAACTTTCCTACATTGGTTAACGTACTTTAATATTAACAAACTTATTTTCTCGACATGTCTCGCTTCAATTTATTACTTGTCCTAATACACATAATTTTCCTGTATCAACGTATCAAAGATAGTATTATATTTACATGTCATGATACATATCATTCTCTTATTGTTTCTTCATAAATATAAATTGTTCAATTTATTATGACAATATTTCAAGTACCATCATTTTCATGAGTTTAGTATATATTTATTCCAGTAGCAGTTCATAATCTTGAATATGCATAATTATCAGGCAAATTTCACATACATGTATTTTCCATGCCATATTTCAATGTATCAAATAATTATCATTTCTATGTCTTTCAAGTTTAATTTCATGATTTCAAGTACTTGTCATTTTCTATATTTATCCCGTTGAATTTCTCAGAAGTTTGATGGATTTTCTAGTAGTACACTTATAGTGTACAAATCCAGGTCCGTCAATTCATGTTCATGTGCGCACATTTCCATTTCAGAGAGCACACTCCCGTGAACCTCATCCTTACAGCGGGATTACCAGTCCAGGCTAAATCCCCTGTAAGAGAGCACACTCCCGCGAACCTCATCCTTACAGCGGGATTACCAGTCCAGGCTAAATCCCCTGCAACGACAATTACTCTAATGAGCTTGGATCTGAATTACCAGTCCAGGCTAAATTCAGACCCCAATTCGGATTACCCGTCCGGGCTAAATCCATTTTCCACATATTCTTCGGGAGGGCTATATCAGGATCACCCGTCCGGGCTAGATCCTTTTCACACATATTCTTCGGGAGGGCTATATCGGGATAGGATCACCCGTCCGGGCTAGATCCTTTTTACCGTCAATTCCTTTTCAGCGATCCATCGAATTTTCCTTTCATTCAACCGGGATTTCTTCCCCTTTTTGTCAAATATATCAATGTTTCATCAATTTTCATACAATGAACATTCAAATTATATTCACATCAATAACGTAAATTTCAAGCATTTAAGAATATAATTCAAGTTACATAAACTTACTTCGTTGCTTGCTCATGTTTATAGTTTCACTAATTCGATGTCTTCTCTTTTCCATGTTCAAATCTAGTATTTGAGTTATCCGGATAAATTTGATCATCATTTTCATTCATTTCATATTCTGATACATTCAATTAATGCTCTAGGCAAAATTACCATTTTGCCCCTAAACTTTTAATTAATGATGATTTCATCCTTAGATTCAGAAAAATAAAATTCTTCTAATTTAATCCTTGTTCCAAGCCTAATTATTCTCATATATATCGACAACAGCCCATGAATTCTATGAAATATCAGAATTTTCCATAATTTCAACACTTTTCAATTTAATCCCTAAAACATATTTTCACCCTATCTTGATCTAAATTAATAATTTCATTCAATTTTATAATTTAAATAATAAAATAATCCATTTCATGCAATTTGGTCATTTTTGACATTTTTACAAAATTGCCCATAAAGTTTTACTTTTATTCAATTTAGTCCCTGAGCCTAGAACATGCTAGCTAAATACTCATATATATTTTCCTCCTCCTCCTCTCCATTCCACATCCTTAATGTATATAACATGCTATAAGTAACATTATCAATAATTTCATTAATTACTCATAAGTATATTCAAAACTGTCCATTTGAGTTATAGTCACTAAATTATTTATTTCCAGAGCTACAGAACTCCAAATGAAGAACCGTTAATTTTTACTGAAACTAGACTCGCATATCTTCTTCCCATAAAATTTTCAGAATTTTTGATATAGCCAATTAGTACAGTTTATTCTTTAAAGTCACCCCTTTTCTGCTGTCTGGCAGTTCCGACCCTTCTTCACTAAAAATTAATTATATTTTTATATAGAATTCATATGATGTTATAGTTTATTTATTCTAAAACTAGACTCATTAAGGAATCTAACCATATAAATTATGTTCCCAAATTATTTTTATACAATTTTTGATGATTTTTCCAAGTCAGAACAGGGGATCTCGAAATCACTCTGAATCAGTCTTACCAAAATCTAAATATCTCAGAATACAGACTTCCTTTGCTTTCCATGTTTCTTTCATATGAAAATAGACTCAATAAGATTTAATTCTATATCTCACTCAACTTCTAATTCAATTTCTACAATTTTTGGTGATTTTTCAAAGTTAGACTACTGCTGCTGTCCAAAACTGTTTTAATGCAAAATGTTAATTATCAAGTTTATAACACCTTTATTTCCTTTCTCTACAACATTTCCCATTACTCTCTCTTATTTTCCTTCACTAACATATCAAGAACATAAAACTTTATATAAGAAAACTCTACATTAACATCATTTCCATGCTTTTTCCACAATATCAAACTTAAAAATATATTGAAAACATGATGTTCTTACCTTGTTTTATAGATTTCAATCTTTAACTTGATTTTCTCTCTCCTCCAGCTTCTATTTCTTGAATCAAACTTGATATTCTTGCTCCCTATAGTCTCCTTGTCATCTTTCTCTCTTGATGGCTATGGAAATTCTTTTGAATTCTAAGTGAAAATGGTGGATTTTTGGTGAAAGGACTAATTTGTAAAGAAAGCAAAACTTTCTTTTCTTTCTCTTCTTCTCACGTTGGTTTGCATGGGAAAGAGATGATAATAATTCATCATCTTTCCTTCCTTATATACTACATAAATAATAATAAAATAATAATAAATAATATCTTATCAAAATAAAATAATATTTATCTAATTAAATAATTATAAATATCATCACTATCATCATTACTTTCTAGATTTCTCTCTCTTCCAATTGACCATTTTGCCCTTTGTGATCTTTTAAAATTCCATCCTTGAATCATCACATAATTTGGTAAATTTATGATTTAGTCCCTCATAATTCTTTACCTATTCAATTTGGTCCTAATTCATCCATTTCCCTTAGTTTCTAGATTATTCCACCCCTAAAATATTTGCACCATTGGTCCTTTAACTTTTTCATACTTACACTTTAACCCCTCAAATTTTGAGTATTTACACTTGGGCAACAATACTTTTCTCACTTTACAATTTAGTCCTTTCTTGAATTAATAATGTAATATATCATAATATACTTCCGAATATTGACATAATCCAAATTTTTCTTTTTTTCGCTTTATTTCCTTATTATATCAAAGATAATATCTTACTGTAAAATTTTTTTTTTTTGGGTATTACAACCCCCTTGGTTGTAAATAATATGAGATAAAATTTTAGTGAAACAAGGTATAAGATCAAAGAAAATGAAAGTTGCAAGATATCAAAAGAGAGTTAAATCAAGAAGCATGACATGATGTATAATTGATTTCTCAATAAAATGAGAAAATGATATGAAGATGATAAAAGAGAACATTGAGGAGTATTAAAAAAAAATAGTTAAGAAGTAGGTTTTATTATATTGATTTAAAGTAAATATTAAATCATAAATATGTGAAAAGTTTTTGGCTCAAGTGTAAATATTCAAATTTTAGGGATCAAAGTGTAAAAATAATAAAGTTAAAGGACCAAAAGTGAAAATAATCCAATTTACTATGATATGGAATTGGCATGCAGGGACCAAATTGAATAGGTGAAGAATTATGAGGGACTAAATCGTAATTTTATCAAATTAAATGATAATTCAAGGATGAAATTTTAAAAGATCATAAAGGGAAAAATGGTCAATTAGAAAAAGAAAGAGAACTCAATGATGATGTTGGAGATATTTTGATGATATTTTATAATTATTTAATTAGATAAATATTACTTTATTAATATTTTAATGAGATATTTTACTAATATTTTATTATAAATAGCTAGTATAAAAGGAGAGGAAGATGAAAAAAAAAAAGAGAGGATCCTCCCATCTTTCCAACATGAGTGAGGGGGAGAGAATAAGAAAATTTTGTCTTTACAATTTGGTCCTTCCACCAAAAATCCATCATTTCAAGAAATTTTCATACTCACCAAGAGAGAAAAGTGATAAGGAAACTATGGAGAACAAGAAAATCACTTTGGATTCAAGAAAATGGAAATTGGAGGAGAGAGAAAATCAAGTTAAAGATTAAATCAACAGGACAAGGTAAGAACATCAAGATTTCAATATATTTTTAAGTTTGATATTATTGAAAAAGCATGAAAATGATGTTAAAGTAGAGTTTTCTTATATAAGATTTTATGTTTTGATATGTTAGTGAAAGGAAATAAGAGGAGGTGATGGGAAATATTGTAGAGAAAGGAAAGGAGGGTGTTATAAACTTGGTTATCAACATTTTGCACTAAAATAGTTTTGGACAGTAAAGTAGTCTGACTTTGAAAATTCACCAAAAAGTGTATAAATTTAATTAGAGGTTAATTAAAGTATGAAATTAAAGCCTATTGAGTCTAGTTTTACATAAAATAAACTGTGTAAGCAAAATAATTTCATATTATGAGATATATGAATTTTTGTGAGACAATGTCAGATTGATTTCGGGTTCCCCTGTTCTGACTTTGGAAAATCATCAAAAATTATAAAAAAATAATTATGGGTTTAAATTTATATGTTTAAATTATTAATGAGTCTATTTTCAAGATAAATAAACTTAAATATCATACAAACCCCGTACTAAGAGATAATTAATTTTTAGTAAAGAAAGGTCAAAGCTGTCAAACTGCAGAACAAGGATAAATTTGAAGATTTTACTATGCTTATTGGCTAAATTATAAATTCTGAAATTTTTATAGTTAAAATATATTTGAGCCTAGTTTCAAAAACATCAAGCGGATCTTAATTTAGAATTCTGTAGCTCAAGGTATAAATAATTTAGTGACTATGACTCAAGTGGACAGTTTTGATATGAACACATAAGTAAATAGTGGAATTATAGATAATGTTACATATAAGCATGTTATATACTAAAAGCTAAAGATTCTAACAAATATATACATAAAGGATGTGGAATGGAGAGAAGGAGGAGGAAAATATATATATATATACACATATATATATATATATATATATATATATATATATAGTAGATGAATTTGAAATGTTTCGAAATGGTTGGAGGTGATGGAATGATTGATTATACATATGAGTATGTTTAAACGAATTGATAACATAATAAGTGCATAATTGTTAATTGATGTGAATTCTTTGTTAAACTTTTATGAAGAATTAAATTGATTGGCACAATTTAGAAATAAATATGAAATATACATAAAGTGGTTAAACTAATTTTGCAAGTGCAAGTCCTCCAATGGTCTTATTTGTAAAATTTTAATATTTGTGTTAACTTTATAAACTTTGCTATCTTTAATTGAATATCATGTTTTAATGAGCTCATAATTAGTTCTATCGTAAATTCAATTATTACTAAAATTAGTTAATGGTCTACATTAATTAAATAATAAGATAAATTGATCTGAAATTTTCAGTAGTTGCTTCGGAAACGAATGTGACATCCCGATGCCTTGACTCGGCGATCGGGTCGAGTATGGGGGTGTTACATAACGATTCACTATTGATTTCACCTAACACTTTTCGTTTAGCTCACAGTGACTTAACTAGACAAGCAGGATATGTGGAAAAGAAAACACTGGAATGCACCAAAGCAAGCCATTATCACTAAGTTGCACCGAAGTGCCTCTATCACTGATTTGCACCAAAGTGTCACAATCACTATATGCGTTGAAAGTTTCCTAATGACATGTCATCTATGTTCAACATGTTCATATCTTATCTACCTGAGCATTTATATTTTCATTTTCATTGCTACCACTTATTAATTAATAACATATAAAACTTTACATTCTTTACAATTTAGTCCTTATTTTCGTGAAAATCAATATTCATTAAATTATCACTTTAATTTCACTTAGAATTAAATTCACTATCATAAAAACTTTATTCAAACTCTCAATTCAAGTATTATTATTTCACACTTCTAATTTTTACGCTCTTTACAATTTAGTCCTTTTTACATAAATTTCACTACACTTAACTTTACTATCTTTCCAATTTAATTCTTGCTAACATATAATTCAACAATCACTTTATTCTCACTTTAGAATACATTTCACTTCCATATATCGCTTTATTTAAACATTTCATTACAATATTTTAGTAAACATGGTCACTTTTGATTATTTTACAATTTAGTCCTTAACAATATGAAATTTCATAATCACTATAAATCCACTTCAATATCACTTTAAATTTAACTCACTACCATATAATACTTCATTTAAGCACTTATTCATAATATTATATTCTACACATTAAATTTTGTACACTTTACAATTTAATCACTTATTATATACTTTCATTACACAATTAATTTACTTGAAATTGAAATTAAATGGATATCTTCACTATTTCAAATTAAATAATAACACAAATATTTTTAAGTTAAATTCTTGAAGTACTTACCTTATCTTTACATATATTATATTTGGATTTTAATAGAAAATCAATTTCTTTACTAGAAATCACTTTCTCATATCTCTATTTCAACAAAACATAAATTTCATAAGAAAACAGTTGAATTCATACCTTGTCTCTTTAATCTCTTCAGTTTCTTCACTTCCAATTCCAATTTCTTTTTTCCAAGATGATAATCAAACTCTCCAGAATCTCTACTTCACTTTTCCTTTTTGGTGGCTATGAAAATTTTTAAGATTTTTGAGTGAAATTGATGAAATTGATGGAAAATGACTAATTTGTAAAGAAAGGAAAATTTCTCTCCTCTCCCTTTTCTCGTTCACATTGGAAAGATGAAGAAAATGACATTCCCAATAACTTTTGGAATAGAAAAAACATGAAGTAATATTACTATATAAAAATAATTTTGATGAAAGACAAATTCTAATAAAAGTAAGGCCAATGCAGATGAATAAAGGAATGGAAGAATTTTTTAAAAATAAAGTACAAGATTTTCTTAATAAAAAAATAATTAGAAAGAGCGGCTCTCCTTAGAATTATTTGGCATTTTTCCTTCCTTTTTATACTAACATTATATAATTAAAATGTTCATAATATATATATTATTAAAATAATAATTAACTAATTAAATAATATAAAATATCACCAACATCATGATTACAATCTAATGGCCCATATTTTATACTTCAAGACTAAGCAAATCCAATGGCCATAATTCATCCACACATCCAAGGACATTTTGATAATTTTTCCCATTAATTATTTTTCTTATTAAATTACCATTTTTCCCTTGGTCAAATTTTATATTTCTATTTACGTCCTTTCCACCTTTGATTATTTCCACTTTTAGTCCTTCAAATTTGTTAATTTTCACTTTAATCCTTCAACTTTTGAATATTCACACATTGACCCCATCACTTTTCACTTCTTCACAATTTAGTAAATACCACAAATTTATATCTCACAATATAATACACGTTTCAACATTCTACAGTATCCAATACCCTCCTCTACTGACATTGATGTACCTTATCTCATTTACTCAATAAATCAATTATACACATTCCGAGCATAACACTTTACAAATTTAACATGATGATTTTAGGGGCATTACACGAGCCTTCAATGTTCAAGCTCGAGCTTGGCTCATACTTTGAACGGGCCTAATTTTTTATCCAAACCCATTTTTCGGGGCTAGTTATTTGTCCAAACCCATCCAAATTTCAGGCAATTGGTGATGGCAAATCCGTTAATATACAAGGTGATATGTGGGTTACTTGGATTTGAAACCTAACGGAATTGAGAGAATGAAAGTTGAAAACAAAGCTCATAATGTATCAGATCTGAAAATATGTAAAATCTAAATTGGTATCTATGTGGAAGAAGGTAAGGGCAAGTACGGGTCTTGGCTCTTTTGGTTAAATGATATAATTTCACTTTTAATCCCTATTAACAACTTAAGAGTTCAATATAATCTTTCTTTTTAGCTTTGGCCAAATGGAACTTTTCCATTTTTAGTCTCTCTAAAACAAATAATTATTCAATTTAAATTATTTGAACATAAAATTTTTTAGCTTTGATCCCACAATTTTTTTTTTTTATTATTTCAACCCAAACACAAAATTCCTACGTATCGACCTTGTTTCTGCCATTTGAGAAAAAACAAATTCGAATTCCCTTCTTTGAGGCCGTGTATGGAAGACAAATAAGCACATTTGTTATACGAATTTGAACATCAACAAACTATTTTCCTTACAACTCAATTTTCAAAAATCGAAAATCGAATTGGTGGTTGAACCAATTAGACCATTGTTTTCTGTTAGATTATTATTTTTTTGGTTTAACTGTCAGTTTAAAAATAATTAAATAAACAATTTAAAATCATAAAAATATTAAAATACTAAATTGGTTCAATGTTGATTTTTTATTTCATTTTCGGGTTTTATTTGAATTCGAGTGGCTTACTCAAAAATCGGTTCAAACCTTTTTCTGGACTGCTATATTCGAACGGTCCAAATGCTAGTAGTTCCTCTATTCCCAAAGAGAAAATTGTTGCCTACGAACCCCAAGTTTCAACTCTTAAGTGATATTGGGTGAATCCGTGATTCGAATTCCAACATCTATAACCAGTCAAATTTTCAAAATTGCAGCCCAAATAATAAATAAACTTGAAGCTTAATTTAATTAATTCGGATTTACTATATTAAGAAACATTTAAAAAAACACGAGGGCCCATTAACATTTTTTAATAAACTCAAATTCAAGGGTGAACAAAATTCGATTCGACTCGAAATTTTTTTAAAAAAAGTTAAATTCTAAATTATTCAAATCAAATTTATTGAGTTAACTTAATCAACTCAAATTTTTTTTCTAATTTCAAGTTCAAATCAAGTTAAATTTTGAATTCTAATAACTCAAATAATTTGAATAAACTAAATATAAAACTCTTTTCATTTCCTTCCTCTCAATTCCTCTTGTACCCTTTTACTTTCTCCCAAAAATATTTATTTCCCCTCGAATCCTCAAAAACAAAAAATTCATTTTATTTTCCCAAAAAATTTTACTTTCCTGCAATCCCCTAATTTTTTTTCTTTTGCTTTCTCCAAAACTTTTACTTCCTCTTAAATCTAAATTTTTTTTTTGAATTTATATCTACTATTTATATTATTGAATTAAATTTCACATTTTATATTGTTTATATTATTAATTTATTTAATCATGTTGAATCTTTATCAATTTCTGTTAAAATTGAATTATTGATAATGCCATAAAATATTTGTGTTAAAATTTTCTGTTGGTATTAATTTCACGTTTTATTTTTAAAATAAATTTTATTAAAAAATTATATTTTTTACATGTAATATAATTTTTTAATTTCAAAATATATTATAACAATAATTAAAAGATAATTGAAGCAATTAAGCAAATATAGAAACTAACCCTCCTATTAAGATTAATAAACAAATTATAAATGGATAAAAGTTAATAACAAATTTGAGTAGGGTTTTCGCCTAATTTCATTACAAACTTAACAAAAACGTCGCCGTTTCCATGGCCTGACTTGTTTTGCAAGAAGCCATTTACAAAAACACCGAACCTTGATTCACTTCATTTACTTGTTTATTTTTCTTTGCTCGACTGCTCTCATTATTCAGTAAAATCTCTCTTAAAATTTTTTTTCGTTTTTTTTTTCTGGTTGTTTTTCGTATTAAAAACAGATTAATTTTTCTGGTTTTTTTTTTTTTAAATTTCTATAGGTTTTGTTAGATTTAAATATAATCGATCCAAACATGTTTCTCACAAGGTACCAAATCAAAGCATGTTCATTGCAATTTACAGCTCTATTTCCATTTGAAAATAAATAAATTTTGATTTTTTTTTTGTTTATTTTGTCAAGGACTGAGTATGATCGTGGGGTCAACACATTTTCACCGGAAGGAAGATTGTTCCAAGTGGAATATGCAATTGAGGCCATCAAGGTAAATTACCTTTTCTTTCTTTCGTTCTTTCTTTTTTTTTTCTTTTTTTTTCTGTTTGTTTCCAGGGAAAAACTCCTGAAACAGTTATAATTTTTTTTGCCTAAGTTTTTTTTGGGCGTGTTCTAATATCAATGGGTTTTTTCTTTTTTTGATTGAAATGTAGCTGGGTTCAACTGCAATTGGGCTAAAGACGAAAGACGGTGTCGTTTTGGCTGTGGAGAAGCGTATTACTTCACCATTGTTGGTATGAACTCTTTTTGTACTTGATTACTTGTGTAATTAGCCCTTTTGCTTGATTGTAAGAGAAGAAAAAAAAAAAAAAAGGGGTTTATTTTTTGTGCTTTAATTTGCTTCATTGTGGCTTATTTGCTAAAATGCAGTATAAAAAAAAGGATGTTTTTGTTAAGAAATGGAGTCCCATGATGCCTTCTTTTGATCAATTACCAACTTTTTAGTTACAAAACTATGTTACTCGGACTCGGTAGTTGAGTGTTGGATACGTGTATGTGTTTAACATGGTAATACTCAATTTTCTTTTATTTGGAGGATCATACTCTTGTATTCATGTCCGAAAATGTGGGTATTTTTTGGGAAAATGGAGAGTCCGCGTGGTATAGGTTATAAACATTTGAATGTTGATCGATGGTTGAGACTCTAGATAAGGATATCAGGGTCCTAGGCGCGATAAGTATTTTAGGGGAAATGAAGAGTTCGTGTGATATAGGTTACAACTTTCAAATCTTTGCCCTAGATACGAAAATTCAGGATCCTAGAGACAAATGTTTTAGGGAAAACAAAGAGTGTGTGTAATATAGGTTACAAACATTTGAACATTGATCGATGGTCAAGATTCAAAAAACGGAAATCAGGGTCCTGGTGATAAATATTTTAGGGAAAACGAAGAGTTTGTACAATATAGGTTACAACCATTTGAATGTTGATCGATGTTCAAAGCTTTAGATACGAAAATCAGGGTTTGAGCAACAGAATTCACGATTGCTTCTTCTTCCTCCTATATCCCCCAATTTATTGTCGGCTTGGTTCTCATAATGTGTGATAGGCATGATGTGTGATAGGCATGATCTTATTTTCCGCAATATGCTACGCCATACTTGCAGAAGAGTTTGTTACCTTTCACTGTATTTGGCCAGCTTACTTGTTAAAAAAGCAACCATAAATCCCGAAACATCCTGTCAGTTGCATATATTAGGTTTGCAGTTCCTTCCTGGCATCATGGCTTTCGAATTTTCTTCCAGGAACCCAGTAGTGTTGAGAAGATTATGGAAATTGATGGGCATATAGGATGTGCCATGAGTGGGTTGATTGCTGATGCACGGACCCTTGTTGAACATGCACGAGTTGAAACTCAGGTACGATAGTTGTTAGTGCCGTTTCTCTTTGATATGTGGATCTCTTATGCGGAAATCTTTTTCATTCACACAGAACCATAGATTCTCATATGGTGAGCCAATGACCGTGGAGTCTACAACTCAAGCTCTTTGTGATCTGGCCCTTCGATTCGGTGAAGGAGATGAAGAATCCATGGTACTGCTGCATATAGTTGTAGTTATTTTAGATTCTTGGTCTATGATGCTTTGCATTCATCTTAGCAAGCAAAAACGAGAGGGCCATACCCAATATGATTCATATACATTGTGTATTAGATTTCTTTTGCCATCTAATGTAGGATTCTGTATCTCTTTTGAATTGCGTATTCACATGTATAACGTTTTCCTTCACAGTCCCGACCATTTGGGGTATCTCTTCTCATTGCTGGTCATGATGAGAATGGGCCTAGCTTGTAAGTATGCGATGATTTTACTTTGCCTTGCCTTTTGTAGGAGAAAATCTCTTCGTCATGTCACTAAATTCTAATGTTATCTCCTATGTTACTCGGACTTAGAGATGATGTGCTGAACGGGTATGCTCAATATTTTTATAAATTTTTGCATATTTTTAGTGAATCATAATCCCATGGTATCGGAAAAATTACGAGTCGGACACAACTGTAATTGGTTGAAGCATAGTTATTGAACTGCCATTATCTGAAGGATGGTATCCGACCTGCATATCCAACACGTCCAAATCGTTACCAAGTCCAAGTAATATAGGTTAAAATACGGCTCTGCGCAACTGCAGATCAAAATTTGGGCTGCCAGCTTCTGATAGGCATGCATATATGCTGTTCTGTTTACTTGTTCAAAACTTGGGTTTTGTAGATACTATACCGATCCCTCTGGCACATTTTGGCAATGCAATGCAAAAGCTATAGGTTCGGGTTCCGAAGGTGCTGATAGCTCTTTGCAAGAGCAATACAACAAGGTATCATCACTTCCGTTTGTATGTTGTTTTTCATCATTGGAAGTCGAGTCTTTAACCGAAGTCGGCATGCCATGTCACGATAAAATTCCATTGTATTGTTTTGACTCACTCGTATAAATTCTTTCCCCCTGCAGGACTTAACTCTTCAAGAAGCTGAAACAATTGCTCTGTCGATTTTAAAGCAAGTAATGGAAGAAAAGGTGAACTTTTTCCATCAAGATTTTACCATATGTGTATATTCTTTTCTGCAAAATTCTCTGTTATCGACCAATGTTATCATTACAGGTGACTCCCAACAATGTCGATATCGCACGAGTAGCACCGACATACCATCTATACACCCCGTCAGAGGTCGAAGCTGTCATTACTCGTCTATGAGTACACATTGTACCATGTTTTCTGCTGTAACGATGCTCAAGTCGGGATCAAGGCTCGTATTTGTTTTTGGGGATTCAAGCTGTGAAACCTTTGGTTTGGTTTGGCACTAAAAACTCATCCCTCATCATTTGGATTGTTTGATTACAAAAATAGAACCTTTAATTGGATTTAGTATTTGCCTTTCTCAATTTCTAGCAAGTCTTGGTTGCCTTTTCTTCCATGTTTTTAGAATTTTACTGGTAGTCGAACTGGTTAAGCCATCAGTTTAATGAGGCTGAGTAAAAACATTAAAAATTTATTGACAACCGAATCACTGTTTAATCGGTTTGATAGCAAAGAATGATAATTGTAGTGGATAAATTGCAATTGATGTGCGCCATTTTGGTTTTTTATAAAAATGAACCGAATGGCGAACGGAATCGAACTTATTTGAACCGGTTCGGTTCGTTTGAAAAAATTTCTTAAGGATATATGTATATTTTTATAGTGTTTTAATTTCTTTGATAATAAAGATAAAGCTACACTCCGTTTTCATTGGTTTTTAATAACATTTTTTATTTTTTAATTTTAAAAAATAAATTTTATTTTTTATTTTTATGAAATTCAAAAACACGTTTAATAAATAAAAATAAAAACTTCTTTTTGTTTGTGTTATAAAATAAAGAGAGATAAAAGAGAATAAAAAATAAAAAAATATGAAAGGAATAGAGAATGTACTTTATTGATCAAATTGGTGATTATAATGTTTCATCATAGTCTTTATTTATAGGCATAAAAAATATAAAAGAAGTAGATATTTAATTCTAATAATTATTAGAATTTAAAGTACATCAAAATTTTATTTTAGAAATCTTCTATTTCAAGTTGTCTTGTTAAAAACCTTTACCAAGAAAACTTAATGGGACAAAATTTTGGTTAAATGAAAATAGTACAACTTGTTTTTTGACTCCCCCTAATGGTAACATTACATTACATTCTTGAGTTGACGCATTCCAATCTTGTGTAGTAATCTTTCAAATATTGAAGTTGGCAATGCCTTAGTAAAAATTCTTATATTAACGACGACTTCAAAAATATAAAAATAATAAAAAACGAGTAAAAATACACACCATACAATGGAATTTATATAAAAAATACATACCATGAAATGGAATTTATCTTTGGCCGAGACCTTGGTTCTTTGTTCATGGAAGAATCGGCCTTAAGAAGGAAGATGATGAAAAATGCTAATGTTTTCTTTCTTTTTTATTAATTAACATTTAATTATTATTAATTAAGCATATTATTATATATTTTTTAACATATAAAATACACTATATAATCACTCCGTAAGTATTTAATAAAAATATTTACTGGCTCGGTTTATAGAAACGAGGTCTTGGTATCTCATTTTCTAAAATTACTTGACTTTAGGGACAAACCACTTGTACGTAACTATTCATTCAATTAAGAAAAATTGTCATATCGAAACTCAATATTGTACTATATTTGACTCGGTAATATTATTATTTGATATTTACAAACTCACTCATCGAATTTTTAATTCCGAAGCTACTGTTTTCGACACCACTGAAAAATGGGTCATTACACAGTGCATACCAATTAATTTCATCTGTATTGTTCGAAATATAGTTTACCAACCTATATAAAAAAAGGTTCTAAAATATAGGCGTGAAACAAAAAAAAAATTCTGGTCCAATTTTATATTTTTCTAAGAGCTAAAATAAAATTTCATAATTTTAATAGCTTATATCTATATACGTTTTAAATGACTAAACAAAAAATTTATATTTTTTGAGAGGCTGATGTGTAATTTTATCATTTACTAAATTAAAATATTGTAAAATTTAAAAGGTCAAAAGTGAAATTTTACGTTTGAAGGGGGAGCTTGGGGGCATGTTAAAATGTATTTTAAATTTATATTTTTTTATTATTTATTTTAGATTTGTTGAATTATGGATTATTATCCACATAATATGGGATTATCTTCTTGTTTAATTTATGTAATAAAATTTTGCTTGTTTATTTTGAGTTTATTTATTGACGAATTATATTTGTATAATTTATTAAAAATATTTTATATTTCAAACTTATTTAATCTCATTATTTAATAGTTACAAATATTTTATATGTATAATGTTTTTTTAATTATAATAAATCTTTAACAAATCGGTATCAATAAAAAAAATATGTGGACCAAAATAAAAAAAAAAGTAAAAAAAAATCACACTACTTTATGAGTTTTCCAAAACCTACTTTCCTTCGCAATTTCTTCAATCGTGTAAAAATTGTTAAAATATGTTGACTCAAACTTAAGTTTTATATATATAGGAGATTTATTATATTATAAATATAAAATAAAGTTTAATTTGATGCGTGATTGTTATATAAATCTATATCTATACTTATATTACTCCTGATTGAGTTGGCGTAATGAGTTAACCGGACATTAATTTAGATAAAAATTATTAAAATACCTTTTACATACAAAGTAAAAATTATTAACACAAGGGCATTTCTATCCTTTCATTTTTTTTAATAAAATAATATTAAGATGAGATTTGAACTTGAAACATATGAGTCCGTTTGTTTGTATGTAAAATGTTTTCCGTAAAATATTTTCATTGTTTTACGATGTTTGTTCGGTGGAAATTGAATTTCCAAAAGAAATCATTCTAAAAAAAGAATGGTAAAATCAATACTTTTTAAAGGAAAATGTCTTACCAAAATATTTTTTGTAAGACATTTTCCAACTGATAAGGTTCTGTTCACTATTTTCATTGTCGAAGAAATAAAAAGGGGAAGCTCTCTTCATTGATGAAGAAAACAGTTTCTCATCTTCTAATTTTATATTTTTTACGATTTAGTCCTTAAAATCCAAATTTTTACTATTCTACAATTTAATTTCTTAAAAATAAATTTTCTTATTCTACAGTTGAGTCCTAAACCTCGATTTGTACCGTTTTGCAAAACAGTCCATTTTCTAAAATTTTCAGATTTTATAATTTAGTCCTTACAACTAAAATTGTCAAAATTTCCAAAAATTAGTCCTTGATTTTTGAACAGTTAAACTTTCATATTCTATTTTTCAGAATTATAAATTCTCAAATAATGTAAATTAGTCCTAAAACTCAAGCTTTGAAATCTTTACAATTTAACTCCTATAGTTTCAAAATTTACTATTTTATGCTCAACTTTCCAAATTTTCATATTTCAAAATCCTATAATTTAGTTACTACATCAATGTTTCAGATTTCACTACTCAAACCCTTAGAATTCAAAATTTTATAAATTTTACAATTTGATCCTTACTTCAATTTTTATTAAATTAAATCATTTTTTAACTTACTTATCCGAATCATATTCAAAATAAATATTTACCACTTTCAACTTAACTACACATAAATTAATTTATATTCCCTAATGTATGAAATTAACAATTAAGCTTAATTAAGTAAATTAAGATTGATTAAAACTAAAACATGATTAATTAAAATATAAATAAGCTTTATGAAATAAACTCAATTAAACAATGAAAAGATAATAAAATCTCAAATGTATTTTTTTTATTGAAAACAACTTTTATGAAATATTTTCAGGAAATTTGTCAAACAACAGAAAATATTTTACACAGATTCATTCAAACACCAAAACATATTAGTTTTTCCAAAAAAGAAAGTTATTTTCTGGAAGCCATTTTCAATGAAATAAACGTAGTCTTAATATCAATTCAACTAAAGCTTCATTTGGTTTTGATATAAAATTGTTATAAACAGTGGTGGATCCAGAAATACGATTTAGGAGGGCAAACTTATATTAGCATTGTTGACTACATTTTTTTAATTTAACTTACAGAGATTAATTTGTCCATTTTTTAAGTTGAAAAAACAAAATATTATCTAACTCCAACTATAAAAATCTTTATGATAATTTTAAATTCGTTGAAGAAAAATCCAAACTAAATTCAACCCTAACTATAAATGGTCCACCTAATTGTAAATTAAATATAGTAGAAAAAGAACACGTTGAGGGGGTCCCTACGAAATACAATACTATGCTACACCATTTCATTGTGGAAAATACTGGGAAAATAATATAATATTATATAATTTGGGGGAAATTAACAATTTGGTCCCACATCCAAGGACTAGGTATCTGTCTCAGAATAATTAAAAATTTTAATTCACACTACTTTTTTTGAGTTTTCCACAACCTTTTTAACCGTTACATTATCCATACCATACACTATTTCCAAATCTCACTTTCCTTCACAACTTCCCATTCCCTCCCTTTTCACCCTTCCAAACCATTTGCAATATTTTATATTACCATTTGATTAAAAATAAATAAAAATAAAATCGAGTTAATCGAATTGAATTATTTGAGTTATTCGAGTTTCAAGTTCGAGTCAAGTTGAATTTTACAATTCGAATAATTGATTGGTATAAATACTCCTTTGGTCTTTGTCAATTTTGAAAATAAGTAAATTAATCTCTCTCAATAAAAAATACAAAAAAAAAATCAAAATAATTTTCAAAAATTCATAATGTTTATAAAAAAAAATTGAAAGATTTTAAAATTTTCTAAAATAATAATTTTGGGACCTAAAAAAGTTAATTAATTATTCAAGTTTATCATACTAAAATATCTTCTTCTTTTTTAATAATTTTTCTTTGAATTTTTTTTAAATATATATGTTTCAAATTTCTGTATTCTAACATGTAACTAATTATAGGGATAAATACCAAAACTATACATGAGCTATGGTTTAATGTGCAATTGTATACATGAACTTTGATTTTGTGCAATTTCATAAATGTAATTTTGATTTGATCCAATTCTTGTAAATTATTAACACAATTATTAATATAATATTATTTTATGTTTATATATTGCATACATAAATAATTATATTTATACAATATAAAACTAAATTGATGTATTTATTTATTTAAATATGTATGATTAAATCAAAATTAAAGTTTCAAGTATACATTTGAATCACAATTAGATCTTCACATGTATAATTGCACTAAATTAAAGTTTATGTACACAATTGCACATTAACTCAAAGTTCATGTATAATTTTGAGATTTATCCCTTAATTATACTGTAACAGGATTTTAATTTGACATGTTTAATTTTTTAAGTTAACTTGAACAATTTCACTCGACTTAATTTGAAAAAAAAATTCAAATCGAGTTAGGATGATAAAATAGGACTCGTCAACTCGATTAACTCTAAATTTTTTTCACCTGATCCGATCAAATGCTCACCCCTAATTTTATCCATGGTTTTTTAATCGGATTAAATCAGTTAGATTTGGAACTAATTTGATTATTAGTTTGGAGTGAGACATCAAATCAGGTTGTTTGCAAATTGGTGTGAATCGAGCTAAGAAATCAATTGAATTGTTGGTTGGTTGAACTGTTTCTTGGATCGTCGAAGTGGTGGCATGACTGATTTGATAATCGATTTTGTTCTGAAAACCTTGATTTTATCATATTGAATATGAGACCATTTTATATCGAATCGAAAGCGTTAAAAAATAAAGTCTTTTCAATAAGTACACATTTTCATAATTTAAATTTGTATCTTTTTATTTATGAGAGACGAGATAAATTTCACTTCAACCAACCACAATAAATCATATGCTTTTTTATTTGAAAATTTTCAAATACTAATAATCATATTAAACTTCGACTAGATCTAAAATCAAAACAAAACTTGAAAAGGGCATCAAATTTGTTTGCACCTAACCCAATAGTAATTGGTCGTGTATTAAATATTCTTCACAGATAAAAAATTATTTTTTTAATATTAATCTTATATTATTTATAAGGAATTAAATCATTATTAAACTTTGCTTATGGGAGTAGCCACTCGACTCAACTCGACTTGAAGGTCCACTCGAAAAGTGAGAGGATTTAGGTAAAAAATAGACCCGAAAAATTAGCTTGAGCAAAAAATAAAGTCTATTTTCTAAATAGGTCGAGCCTCGATAAAACATTTTTGGCTCGAGCCTGGCTCGACCCAAATTTGCAAATAAAAGAAACTGTTGTTGTGTTTTGCTACTATTTCTATTGGTTTATTAGTGTATTTTATTGTTATTTTATTGTCATTTCGCTTTTATATTGTTATTATTTTGTTGTTGTTTGGATATTGTACAATTATTGTTTTATTGTTAATTTTACTATAACTTTAAGAGGATTTGCTTGTTAAGTCATGACTATTTTAGTG
This sequence comes from Gossypium australe, assembly GCA_005393395.2. NCBI lineage: Eukaryota > Viridiplantae > Streptophyta > Magnoliopsida > Malvales > Malvaceae > Gossypium > Gossypium australe. The sequence goes on from CM016622.1 coordinate 34,793,438, forward strand.
ATATTTAAATATAAATACTTTTTTAATTTATTTATAATTTTTTAAGAAATACTTATTTTATTGTTTTGTTTGCATTTGTATTATATTTTTTAAATTTATTTTTATATAAAAATATTATAAAAAAGTTTAATATTAACGGACTGGGTCAGGCTTAGATTTTAGCATTTTTATCCATGTCAGATTTAGGTAAAATTTTAAGTTTATTTTTCAAGTCGGGCCTAAACCTAAAAAACGAGCTTAAAATTTTATTGAGACCCAACCTGACTCATGATCATTCTACTCAAAACACATAATAAAATGAAATAAAAAATCAACGATGAGATATATTTTATAATTTTTAAAATATTTTATAATTAATTAATTTTTAATTATTATTGAATCGATAAACAATCTGATTCAACCGAAAATGGCTATTAAAACTGTGCTCACAATGAGCTCTTATATAAACTCATCCCTTGCAAGCTTCAAACACTCAGCTTAACAAATAAGCAAACACACACTCTCATTCTCTCTCTGTATTTCCTTTCTCTCTTTAATGGCTACTTTTTTCTTCTTCCTCTCCTTCCTTATCTTCTTTCACTCCTCAAGTAAGTTTCTTACTCTCCAAAACGACACCGTTTTCCCTTTCTCATGAAAATGAAATCTCTACACAAAAAACAAAGAAACTGCATCACTATCAGTTACTTCACTTTCAAGTTCCAAATTTCCAATTAATAATTTCGGTTTTTTCTTTTTTTTCTTGGTAAATAGGTGCTGAGCCGTTTATTGGAGTGAACTACGGCCAAGTGGCGGACAACTTGCCGCCGCCGTTAGCCACCGCGGAGCTTCTAAAATCGACGTCGATTGAGAAAGTTAGATTGTACGGAGCGGATCCGGCGATTATCAAAGCTTTGGCTAATACCGAAATTGGGATCGTAATCGGAGCAGCTAATGGAGATATTCCTTCTTTGGCTTCCGATCCAAACTCAGCAGTCCAGTGGGTTAACTCCAACGTGTTGCCTTTTTACCCTGATAGCAAAATCATCCTCGTCACTGTTGGCAACGAGGTCACTTTCTAAAAAATTGCCCATTCTTTGCTTTACACTCCCTTTTTCAATTTTCTTTTCACATTCTAAAAACATTCTTAAATTTCAGCAAAATGTGGGACCTTTTACTAAAAAGAATCTTAGTTAATATTCTTACTGTCCCTTTAAAATTAAAAAATTTTTTATTTAGACTCTTTATAATTTATAAAATTTTAAATTAGTAATAATAAACTGTACTTTGACCCTTAAAAATAAAAAAAAATTCTCTTAATTTGCAGCTAAAAGTATATTTAATTTTTAAAAAAATTAATAAATTAAACTGATGAAATTCAGTTTCAAATTGATTTTTAAAAACTATAACACTAACATGAAAATAATTAATAACATATATATATTTCATTTTTTAGTTCATAAAGGTTGAAATTATTATGAATTTACCCAGGTATTGACTACAAATGACCCGAACTTAATGTGCCAACTGCTACCCGCAATGCAAAATATGCAAAACGCCATTAACGGTGCTTTGCTTGGCGGAAAGCTAAAGGTCTCAACGGTTCATTCAATGGCGGTGTTGGGTCAATCCGACCCGCCATCTTCCGGGTTTTTTAGACCTAGTTATGAACCCGCATTGAGAGGTTTGCTTCGGTTCCACAGGGACAACGGGTGCCCTTTTGCCATTAATCCGTACCCCTTTTTCGCTTATCAAAGTGACCCGAGACCCGAAACGCTTGCCTTCTGCTTGTTTCAATCCAACGCGGGACGAGTTGACTGGGTGAGCGGAATCAAGTACATGAACATGTTTGATGCTCAGGTTTTGGTCCCTCCCTACTTTTTTTTTTTTTGGTTAAATTTAGTTTTGATGCTTTTATTATGTTTAAATTTGATATTATTAATAATATCGTTAACTATTTTAATTAAAATTTGAACATAATTTTTTCTTGAACAAAAAAAAAGTGATATGTAACATTTAGTCGTTAGAATTAATGAATTTTCCCAACTTAATATCTATTTTTTTTTTCAAATTAATCATTAAACTTGACAATATTTTTATTTTTAATTAATGTGATGATGTGACACTATAAAATTCTACTATACCATCCCCTTAAAATTTAGACAATAATATAACAAAGTCTCAAAAATTTATATATTTGAAAGAATTATAAGTTCAGGCATTAATTTAATTCAACATAAACAACGGTGTGGAAGTAAAAATGTAAGACATATGTTAATATACATGAATTTTTTTATTTATTTCTTTTTAATTTATTTGATATACTTTTTTTTTTACTTAAACCTAGAATATTTATTTATTTATTTATTTGCCTAATCCAACTTTTTTTTCTTTTTAAATCGAAGTGTTATATATATAAGAAAATCTAGTTAAATGTAGACATTAGGGTTATTTTAGTGCATTTAGTTTAGGAGTTTTTTTATACATTTACATTAAATTAGATTGGTACTCGTAAATTGGTGGTTGAACCGAATTTCATAACTTTTTAGTATTTTTTAATAATTATATAATTTAAAACAAACAGATCAATTGGATTGAGAACTGATAAATAAGACAATAGTGTTTATAAGCTTCTTGACTTTGATTAAAAAAAAACTTAAAACTCATTTTAGTAATTATCGAGCTAGCAACTATCGATCGAGCTAAATTTAAGTTTAGTAATACTTGACTCAAACGGCTGGCGAACCCTTATTGAGCTTTTCATATTTTTATATTGTTAAATTACGTTATTACCTTTAATATATATATATATATTATCAACTCTAAGCTTAATTATTGAGTCGAGCTTAAAGTTCGAGTTCGAGTAAAAAAATTGGTAAATGAGCTTAATCGAACCCGAACTCGAGTAACTCAATTATATCTTGAGCTGAATTCAAACTTAAAATAGATATTCAATTGAGCTTGAACCAAATATTGAACTGTAAATTTCAAGTAAAGCTTAGTCCAGACGTAATTACACTCTTAAGCTTAACTAGTTGAATAATGAATCTTATGTTTAAGATATAAATGTAAGAAATAATTGATGACACTGACTCTTAATTTGATTAATGAACTTTAAGACAACATTTAATTATTTTTAAATTATTCTAAATTATTCTTGTAATTTTAAACATAAAATATTATTTTTACATAATAAAAATTTAGTTATTTTTAGTAAAAAATAAAATTTCGCATATACATTTTTAAGTGAGCTAATGAGTCCCTACTAAATCCTAATCACTTTAAATGCATGTTTGGCTCTCTTTCATGAAATGATTGAAGGCACCATGTCTTATTCAATAATTCTAAGGTTAACCTCAATTTAAAAATTGGATAAATTAATTTTTATATATTAAATCTAAAAGTAATTTGGTCATTTTGTTAAAAATTCATTTCATTTCTCCCGTTAAAAATTGATTTTTGTACATCATGCCATGTGGCTCGCCATGTATCACTACTTGATTATTCTATTAGTCACACTAGTTTTTAATAGTACAATTTGATGAAATTTTTAACAGAAAAAAATCAATTTACTTTTTATTCTAACATACAAGAATTAATTTGCTTATTTTTTTAATAGATTGGACAAAATACAATCTAATTTCTAGTATAAAAGCCTCCATAGTACATGAATTTTATAATTCAACATAAAAAGAAAAAAAGAATAAAAAGAAAGGAGATTATATTCTTACCATAATGTAGTACTTTGCGACTGATTAGGGCATTTACATGTTGATAGTTGGTCCTAATGGTTGCGCAGGTTGATGCAGTGCATTCTGCTTTGAGTGATATGGGGTTCAAGGATGTCGAGATTATGGTTGCCGAAACGGGATGGCCATATAGAGGCGACAGTAATGAAGTCGGACCTAACATTGAGAATGCAAAAGCCTATAACGGGAACTTGATTGCACATTTGAAATCGATGGCCGGGACACCGTTGATGCCCGGAAAGTCTGTGGATACTTACCTCTTTGCAATCTATGATGAGGACTTGAAAGCCGGTCCCGGTTCTGAACGGGCATTCGGACTTTACAAGCCGGACCTTTCCATGACATATGATGTTGGCATTTCAAACAGTTATCCGGTAAGTGAGCTAATTTATTCATTCGAACCGAAGAAAAAGTTATAATAATGAAAATTTCCTTTTCTATGTTCTAGACTCCACCGACTCTGAAACCGACTGCCACTATTTGGTGTGTACCAAAGGCCGGTATTTCCGATGCTCAATTGCAGTCGAGTCTGGACTATGCATGTGGCCAGGGCATCAATTGCAGTCCGATCCAACCGGGAGGTGCCTGTTTCGAACCGAACACCATAGCGTCGCACGCTGCTTATGCCATGAACCTTTACTACCAGAATTCCGCCAAGAATCCGTGGAACTGTGATTTCTCGCAGACGGCATCACTAACATCCCAAAATCCTAGTAAATATACTTCACTCAAACTTCATCTCAGTTGTATAGCATTTTATCTTTTACTATGGGAGGAAAATCGGTTCAATCAATTTTTTTTTTAAATCGAGTTAACCGACTTTAACATGAAAAAATTAATCCATCAACTTTAATTGAAAGAATTGACCGAACCGAGACTTTAATTTGGTCGATTTTGTCGATTAACTGATCTTGATTATCAAGTTGTATTATTTGGTTATATATTTATTATATATTATAAAATACAAATATCATTTAAATAATTTTAAAATAATATAAAATAAGTCGATTTTTTCCACCAATTTAATTTCGAAACTCCAAAATCAATAATAACCAAACCCCACTAAGTCATTTCATGGCTCTTATAGGCACATGTTTGTGGTATTTAAACAGTAATTAACTTTAAAAATATGCTTCCAACACCGGTATTTAATGCATATAGGCAAATTTCATCCTCCAAACATAAATATAGCACTATATATTCAATCCTTCTAGTCCAAATCCAAGTAATAGACCCATAGAAATGGACATATAGTAAAAGATTATGCTCTTTTTGTGGTATTGAAACATCTAAGTAATTTTAAAATTAAGCTTACCTAATCGATTGAGTCTTAATTCAATTGACATAGACATTATTATTAATGTTGAAATACGTGAGTTCGAATACGCTGAAGGAGCTATGAGTAGTTTTAGATATTATATCAAAAAGAGCTTAAAAAATTAGCATCTAATGCCTGTGTTGAATGCATACATAGAAATGAATACGAAAATATCATTCTCTAATAATATATATATATATATATATATATATATAACAACCATATTCAACATTTACATCAAAATCTTGTTTTTTTTTTCTAAATGAATGCAGGTTATAATAAATGCATCTACCCTGGTGGGAGCACTTAGAAAAAGTCAGATAAAATGTGAAATGAAATTGGAAAAAGGAGGAGGATGGTTAAATATAGGCTGTGGCTACTTTATATTTGTGGGTCTTATTTTAGAAAAACAAAATAGCTTTACCTGTTAAGTTATTCTCCTTTGATATGGATTTGCTGTCGTCTGTGTCTTTTTTTTTTTTTTTTTTTGGGGGGGGGGGGGTTAAAAGAAAATGGGTCAATGCTTTGACTCGATTCAAATACAGTATTTGGTTTTTCCAAAATTTTCATTCTTCTTCTCCAATTAGAAAAATAAAAATAAAAATAAAAATAAAAAAAATCATCTTTTGCTTGTTGCATGTTCTATGTACCATGTCTTCTATAAAGTCAATGTTTTAAAGACTAAATTAGTCTTTTTATTATTATTAAAATTTTTATATATTTTTATCATTAAAAATTAACGTAGTTTACAAAATAATCAAATAGTTACACTTGGCTTGTCACATATATCTCATTCTAATTTCTAACGTACAAGGACAAGTTTTTGACCGTAAAAACAGATTAAATCTTTATAGGAGGATCAGTTTGCTCTTTGATCTAATATACAGAGATTAATTTACCCATTTTTTAGTAGAGATGACAATATAATTTTAACCGTATCATCTCAACATGATTCATTCAAAGAAAAGGATAATTAAAAAAGAATGATTTTAATAATAATTAACAAATAAAGAAAGGCGAAGAAGAGTTTTTGTTATCTACCTCAATGTCTCTATTTCAACATCTTCAATAACATTGCAATTCTAAATAACCTTTTAAGATAGTCAGGGTGTTCAATGTCTTAAGTGTGATCTGAGTTTGAGTCATACTAATTATATTATTATTTAGGCTTTGCCCTCCCCTTAAAATTCATAAATTTTATTTTAAATTGTTGTTAATTTTAAATTAAAAAATCATATTTTATTTTAATAGAGCATTAATTGATTTGACTTTCAAAGTGACATTGACATTATTTGTTAAACCCCAAATGATGGATTTATAGTCCAAAAGTTTAACCTCAAACCAACCCATAACCACATGTTAATATGTAATATATAAATGTTAAATGGTGTTATATTGATAATGATTTTAATTATGTATGAAAATTGAATTAAATTAAAATTGAAAATATATATTTTGAAAAGTTAATTTTTATTTTGGTCAATTTTTGTTAAGTACCGTTAAGTGTTTAATGAAAGAGTAAGATCAGATTACAAATTTATAAAATAATAAATTTAACTCTCAACTTTTATACATTATGTCAATTTAATCACAATTTTTTTTTAAAATTAACTCTTAACATTTACATATTGTCTCAATTTAGACATAATTATAAATGATTCAAAAAATATATGAAAATACTTAATATTTTTAAATATATATATAAAATAAATTATAAGAAAGAAAAATTCCATACAAAGGCTTGTGTGACACAAAAACTTGCCAATTTTAAGCAAGCCTCAATAAGCTAGCGAAGCCGAGAAGTTACGTGGTATGCTTCAAAAGTATCGAATTTTTCGATTGGAATGAGTATTGTTGTCAATATAATAGGACGTGGATTTGAGTGCGCTGAAACGTATTATCCTCCTATTTATGAGCTAGGGAGGGACTATGGGTAGTTCTAGGCATTGTGTCAAAAAGAATAGATATGATCAGAACTTATAATAAGATTATTAAAAAACTAAGCTTAATTTCTTCAAAAAAAAAAATTAAACTTATGAGTACAAAAATTTGCAGCTTAGCAAAAACTGTAATCTGATACAATACATGTTGCTATTAAAACTATATAACTCTACACAAAATATAATAACCAAAAAGACAGAACTAGTGTTTTAGAGATCTTGGTAATTGCTGTCTTCTACTCCTTTCTCCTTGCAATGGAGGATTAGACCTGCTCAATTTCAAATATATTATTATTATTACTGTAATAACAATTCTTTTCATTTTGAAAGGTAAATTTTTATAGAAGGTCCCTCTACTTTGTATTTTCTTTTATAGTTTGATATTTTTTTCCATTAATTCAATAAGATTTTTCAAACACATTTTGAATTGTGATGTGATATATATAGATATTTTTTTATATAATTAAGGTAAATATTATACAAATTTGACAAAAGTATTATGGAAGTCTCTTTATTAAGAGTTAGAGTGTATTTTGTCTCTTCTACTCAAAAAATTGACTAATTAGGTTATATACGTTAGATCAAAGAGCAAATTGATCATTTTGTTAAAAATTTCATCTATTTCTTTGTTCAAAAGTGGTCTCTATAGATCAACATGAGGTACCATACAACATGTTATTGTTTAATTATTCCGTTAGCCATGCTAGCTTTTAACAATACAAATGAATGAATTTTTTAACATAAATAACCGGTTTGTTTTTTGATTTAACATGCATAATTGAATCTTAGTATAGGAATCTCTATATCACTTTTACCTATAATTTTCCTTTTTTATAAAAAAAATGCAAAAATTATCCAACTATAAAAAGAAAGTCGAGATATATATATCACATCTATCATATTTTTAAAAATATAAGTCTCCATCAAATTAACAGAAAAAAAAAAAGAAAAACCCTTCAGAACTGAAAATATACATTTTGAAAAGTAAAGGGAGTAAAAAACTCAAATAATAATAGAGGGGTAAATAAAAAAAACACATAGTACAGGGACCTTCTATAGAATTTAATACTTTTAAAACAGCAAGAAATTTTTACTTGTTTTGTATAGGATTCGAAGTGCTTGGCGGTATTCTTCGGAAACTCGAATCCACCTGTTTTTTGTGATTCAACTTGCCGGATTTCGAAACTCCGAGAACTTGAAACGACGGCGACGGCGGTGACGAAGGGTGAGGCTCTGGAACAGGACGAGCAGCGGCTTGTGATTTATGAACTCCAGTTGATAGAAGCATTGAGAGTAGAAGTGTGAGAAGTGTTAAAGCTAAAGAGCGAGCATTCATGGCGGTGTATTGCAAAAACCAAAGAAAAAAAAATGGAATTTTTGTTTGTTTAGTGGGAAAATGATTGAAAAGGAAGATTTTTGGTTTGGTGTTTAATGGTTTAATTCCCAAATTTTGCTGTTTTTATAAAAGAGTACAATCATCCCACATGGAATGGTTAAGTTGGACTGTAGTTTTTTTTTAGTTAACTTTGATTTAATTCAATTCAATTTGATTATAAAAAAATCATAAAAATAAAATTCTAACAAATCCGAGCACTTAGTTTATGTTATAATTGGCTTATTAGTTATAAGTGTTCATCCAACAACTCAACATTGTAGGTGAGTTGAATTCAAACGGAATATTATACTTGAATTTTAGAATCTTTTTAAAAACATAATTCGAACCCAAATTTGAAATTTGAAATGATTCAAATTGAGTGTCAAATTTGAATTAAAAAACCCTTAAATTATGCTAAACGAAAATGCCCCGAACCCTAAACTCGAAATATCCAAATTGAGTGTCGAATTTGAATTAGAAAAATCCTTAAGTTACTCTAAAACAAAATGATGCAGCTTAAATGGCAAAATCCTTAAATTACTCTAAATTAAAATGATGCGAACCCAAAATGGCATACCCTAATGATATGAACCCAAATTTAACTAATTAACTTGTATTCATTGAATCCAAAAATTCTACCTGATTAATTATAATCCGAATAGATTATATTCAATTTTATCATAATAAATTAATTATCTAAATTCAATTCAATTTATATATGAAAACAATTTGAATTAAAAATAATATTACCTCGAATGACAAAACCTGAAATGATTTGAACCCTAAATAGTTCAAAATCAAGATTACCAAAACTTTAAATGATCCAAACTCAACATTAAAACATGAAACTATCTGAAAATTTTAAAATTTGAATTAACCCAACCCAAATTCACTCCACTTTGAAACTAACATGACCTATATCTAATTTACAAATTGCTCCTCTAATGCTTTACAATCTAACAATCTTTGCATCAATAATGACCTCTTTTGAGTTAATAAATTATCTTTGAGTTTTTTTTTTTAAGAATTTTTCTTGAGTTTTCTTTTAGAAAAATTTTGACAATCTTTTCAGATTGTGGGGATGTTTTCAAATTTTTTCTTGCCAAAATTTCTTTAATGGAAGGGAAATTAGAGCCGCTTGAAAGGGGTTGTGGATTTTTCTTATTTCCAAGGCTCCTTAAGACTTCTACATGCCACATTCTATTTTTTTCATCTATTTTCCTTATTTACTTCTTTATTGCTCTAATATTTGATTTATTGTTCTATTTTGTTTATCTTAGTTATCTACTTTAACTGCTTTATCTGATTTGGATTCGATTGCATTTCAGGTTTTGTCAAAATCTAAGCTCCATTCCGAACGTCTAGAAACTTAAGTTAAATCCGCGACTTGGACAAACTTTACAACCTTCTTTTGCTTATCTGTCCGTATTGATTGAGATTGCGTGTTTTGTTTTAATTCAAAATTTTTTATTTAAAGATGATATATTTAATTAAAAAAATAAAAGTAATTAATTTAATCTGATAACTTTTACATCAACAATGATGATGATATCCAAAAAAAAAAAAAAAAGAAAAATCTAAAATAGGGATCAAGTGAGAACATGTGCATTGCTTTGACTGTTGCATCATGGAACTCTGACTTGCTGATTTGGTAAACACTTAGAATACAATGGGTGTTTTTTCTTTTGGGGGTGCAGAGGGGGTCATGTGATTAAGCACGTGATTATTTATTAATTTTCATTGGGGACATAAAAATGTTTTGGTTTTTAAATATTCTTAATGTTGGATCTCTACAGTTAACAGCTGTTAAGAAGAAAAAAAATTGAAAAAGAGGAAAGCTTTAATACTTGTTTTGACCCCCTTATTGTTGGTGAAATTTTTATTTTGGTCCTTTTATTTTTATTTTTATCATTTTTCTCCTTTACCTTCATTTTGTCCCTTATGTTAGTCCATTTACCATTTTTGTTTTTAAAAAACCCACGCGTTCATGTGTTTATCCCTTGATTTGTTTTGGCTCGTGTATTATTGTAAAATTTTCATTTTACCCCTGTGTTTGTATTTGATTGGTTTAAACAGTCATATGGATTGTTTTAAAATGGAAATAGCGAAGGAACTAATATAATGGATGAAATGAAAGTAAAGAAGGTAAATGATTAAAGTGAGAATTTTACTATAATACAAGAGTAAAAAAAAAATTTGAACAAAAAAAAAGACCTTTTAACTCAGAAAACGGTTAATTCAAAAAAGGACAAACTATAATAACTTTATAAAAAAAATTCAAGTCCAAACTAAACCAAACTTGAAATCATCTGAACCTGAATTGATCCAAACTCAAAACGATACGAACTCGAAATTAATTTGAATAAAAATTTCCTAAACCCATAATTGATCTAAACTCAAAATAATCCGAACTGAAAAATAACGCGAATAAAAACTACCTAAATCCAAAATTGACTCGACTTAAAATATCAACTTGATTTGTCTAAGTTTGAATGACATAAATGATTTGGCCATGATACATGGAGGATGATATAATTCTTAAAATTGATCTAAACTCAAAATAATCCAAATTTAAAAATAACGCGAATAAAATCTATCTAAATCCAAGTATCAACTTGATTTGTCTAAGTTTAAATGACATAAATGATTTATCCAAGAAACATGGGGATGATATAATTCTTAAAAGCAAGCATTCTATTAGTCTAATTTTAAAATTCTTTAAATGTCTGAATCAAAATTAATGAATTCGATTGGGTGCATTATATTGATTGGGTTCTGATTTTAGCTTCACGAAATTGGGTAATATAATTATATATATAAGATGATTAAGTTGGAGGTAATTGTGGAGGGGGTTTTCCATTTTTAAAAAAGTAATTTTCGAGGTGTTATTTGCTGAGGGTTAATGAATTTCTCTCAAAAAAATGATATTCATCTAGTGTTATTTGAATTAGATTGGACTAGTTGATGTATTGATCCAGATATAAGAGTTGAACCAGCTTCTGAGTGAATTGCACGAAACTGGTAAAAAATCGAAAATTAGACTAAAAAATCAACGGTTGAATCGGTTTTATAATTTTATAAGTATGTTTATATTTTTAAAATTTTAAATTAATTATTTTTAACTTTTGGACTAACTATCAAATGGGTTTGACAGATTGAATCGATGGTTCGATCGATTTGATAACCGATCCAATTACTAAAATATTGTACCTATCTTACTCATTCTACTCCTATATGTCATAGGAAATGGGTTCAAAATTTCAAATCTTACCAGATGTAAACTGTGAATTTCCATGGCGGGGTGAAGGTGCGCTTTCCCTTCTGAATCCAACATAGCTTTCGATAGAGGGTGGGGACAAAGTTCGAGACTAAAATCAAGTACAAGTACCTTGAACTTAATACCAAACCTGTTGAACGATATTCATTCGTCTTCAATGAATGACGCTTTTAAAACTTCTTTTTAAAAAGTTGAAAAATTATTTAATTTATTTATTTTTAATTAAATATTAATTTATTAATGAAATTTGAAATTCAATTCAATTAATCTATAAAATTATTTCTAAAATGTAAAATTAAAATCTAAAATTCAAATTTCAATACTTATAAATCAAAAAAATTATGAAATGGTAGCTAATGGCAACAGTAATTTAATTGGTTTTTTTTGGGGGGGATAAGATTTCATATATATTCATACATACAATAGCTTTGTCGTTGGATTCCTTTGAGAACAGCAATTTCAGTTGTTGTTTCACTTTTTTTTTTTATTCGGGTCTACAAATATAAAATTATTGTATTAATTTTGAGGGACGACAATCATTATTCAATTACACTTATCAAAACGAATTTATTTTTAATGTAATGATTTTTCAATGATTACTTTATTATTAATTTACACTCATTTTTTTTTTCAGTCAATACTAACGAGTTTGTTTTGCCGTAATATTTTTCCAACAACTCCATAAAGAACACAAAGAATGTGTTATAGGTTGTAGTAATTTATTTTTATGAAAATTGTAGGAACCGGTTTCTCATGTTGTTGCTCGTCCATCCCCGAATGACATTCTTGAGTGGCGTAAGTTTATCAAATCTTTTTCCATCTCCTTTCTTTAGATAAGGCTCTGTAATTGTCATGTGAAAAACATCTTCTGCAATAAGATTTTGCCTGCTATCCTAGGATTTTATCTTTAGACAGGAAATCCATTGTTTTCATTTTTTCCAATGTTTTTGAATGTGACTCCTGTCAGTCGAGATGCATGTCAAGTGTCATTTGGCCAACTTCTCAAAATAGTGTAAATATTACTCATGTTTGGCGTCTGATTATTGAGGAGTTGCAGGCATGCTGCACTCCACTGATTGTCCAAGTCGTGTTATTGATGTGGTGGACTATGAAGCACGGACATGCTATAAAGCCCCTTTGTATCATATTGGCGTTTGTCAACATGTGGACACCTGATGTTGGTGGAGGAAGGTCTCGATTTGTGTACAATACTGCTGCGTTTTGCCGTATCATATCGTACCCATGTTGTGTGTGTCCGTGCTTCATAGGTGGTAGGTTTTCTGGACATCTAACTCTTCTGCTTCACTGTTCAGATTATGTGCTGGAAGGGAGTGAAGTAGGTCGGCTACTCCGCCCCATAATAGTCTGCAATTGTTATCTTAACTCATTTATACTGGAAGAATCTCTAATATTACAATCTTATTTATTTAATATATTTGGTTTGCTAAGGTGGGTTTTACCATGGAAAAATCAAGTTCCCTCCGGAGTATCCCTACAAGGTCTTTCTATGGCAGCCCGACTTTCCGAAAATTGTTTCAAGAGTACGTGGATAAGTACAACAAGCAGCAGCAGCAGCAGCAGCAGCAGCAACAGCAACTTAATTCAGAACGTTTATCACCAGAGTCACCTCAAAGAGAAAACTCGAAACCTGATGCAGACAATTCAGGGGAAGAAATTAAAAAGGTGGAGATTTCAACACCTTGTCAAGGACCCCTCATATCCTAAACACTGCACAACTCTCCCCTTAGGAACACCTAGCAGATTGCCCCCCCTGACGGGGAAGAGCACTTGTTTAACTCAAGGAGCTCTATACACGTCGTAGTGCCATCTTACCTAAACTAGTTAATATGATCTATCAGTTCACTTTAACTCAATTATATAGCGGCACGTATTGTCTTGGAATTAAAGCAGACCCGGCCCTAGGGTGGTTTGAAGGTGCGGTCGCCCAGGGCCAATGCCACCCTAGAGTCCAAGGCTATGTTTAAAATATAATTTTTCAGTTTTTAACAAGCCTCAAAAATTTATTTTTAATTTTTAAGGGCCAAAATTTTTTTTTACTAAGTTTTAAGAAATTTTTAAAAAAAAGTTTTTTCTAACTTTTAAGGAACCTAAATTTTTTTTTTTTGTTTAAGACCCCAAAAATGTCGGGTCTGGATTAGAGGAGTCCACATATATTAAAAAAGGCCCCAACGAGAGGCCAAGAAACCAACTACTAAGAACCTTCCTGTTAATAATCTAGTCAACCCTGACTCTACTGGATTTAAAAATGTAATTTTAATTATTAATATTACTAAAATTCTTCTATTAAATTTAAGTTCATTTTGACTTTTTTTTTTTGTTACATGGCTATAAAGAAGTTTTTTTTTAAATGTTTCACCAATAAATTTAATAGATAAGTTTTAATGGTGTTAATAATTGGACTTGATTTTTGAAATTTGATAAATATAAAGACTAAATTCTTGAAAAATGAAAGTAAATGAACTAAATTCAAAATATACTAAAAGTACAAGGACTTGTAGTAAATTTTAACCCTGTTTTAAACATTCCAGCATTCGACTTTTTAAATCAAAACTAATAACAGATTTTCGAATTTCCCGGTTATCACCACCAACGACTCAGCGGTTGACTCAGTGACTCACTCCCTTGCAACTATGGCTCGAGATTCTCCCAAAGAAGACGACGATCACGAAAACTTAATCCACCAAAACAAGGACAAAAGCGCCAGTTTCCGCATCGAAGAGCTCCAATCCCCAATCCGACGTCGTTTCAGCAAAGGGCACTACTTATTCGCCGCCATCGTCACCGTCATTTCCCTTGTCGCCACCATTTACCTCTTCTTCTCTTCCAAGATCTGTGATACGAAGTCGGATAGAATCAAGGAATCTCAACTCCGAGCCCTTTACTTATTAAATAAACAACGAAGCTCCCTCTTCGATCTATGGAATCACACTTTTGGTACCTCTAATAACATCACAGCCGTCCGATTTGATCAAATCAAAGCTTCGTTACTCGATCAGATCACGTTAAACAGGCACATCAAGGATACCTTGTTATCGACAGAAAATGGCACCGTTTCAGTACCTATCGTGAACGGTTCCGAAATTTGCCGGAAAATCGACCCGAAATCCTCTAAGAGAAGAACGATTGAATGGAAACCCGACCCGAATAAATTCTTGTTCGCGATTTGTTTGTCGGGTCAAATGAGTAACCATTTGATTTGCTTGGAGAAACACATGTTCTTCGCGGCGGTTTTGAATCGGGTCTTGGTTATACCCGGTTCAAAATTCGATTACCAGTACAATCTGGTCTTGGATATCGAGCATATCAATGAATGTATCGGGAGAAAAACAATGATCTCATTCGAAAATTTCATGGAATTGAAGAAGAATCACGCTAGAATCGATAAATTCATTTGCTATTTCTCGATTCCTTTGCCGTGTTATACGGACGAAGATCATTTGAAGCAGTTGAAATCATTGGGGATTTCGATGGGAAAAGTGGAAACCGCTTGGAAAAGCGAGGATATTGAGAACCCTAGTCCGAAAACGGTGAAGGATGTGGAAGAAAAGTTTGGGACAAAGGAGGATGTGATTGCGATCGGCGATGTTTTCTTCGCGAATGTGGAGAAGGATTGGGTGCTGCAACCGCGAGGTCCCATCGCGCATAAGTGTAAGATATTGATTGAGCCCAGCAATCTTATTTTGTTGACTGCTCAACGGTTTATTCAAACGTTTTTGGGGAGTGGTTTCGTTGCACTCCATTTCCGCCGACATGGATTCTTGAAGTTCTGGTATGTTTTCTCTTTGTTTCGTATTAAGCATAGAATAGAAAATTTTCTTTTGTCCGTGTTGACTCGCTATGTGAGAAATCTTCGAAACGATCGATATTTTGCCTAAAGTGTTTGTGATCAGTTTTATCTCTAAAGTATACAAAGAGCCTCGAGAAATGAGAATGCCTCACCCACAAAAAGAAATGTGAATTTTTATTTTTGGTGGTATTTGAACATGTTCCCTTCTATGGCATTTGGTGGGTGAGTAGCTCTCCATCCGTGAATTCCACGATGTTTTTCCTAAAGTTAAGAGACAAAATTTAAAAATATTATTGAGTAAAGATAATTTGGACACAATGTCTACTATTGTTGAAGTCCTTGTCAACTCTCAGCAAACGGCACTTTAAAAATTTCTCCTAAAGCAAGTTCGATCTCTTCTCGAACAGTTTGATATCCTTTAAAATCAATTGTCATGTTGAATTCTGATTAAATTTAAGTCGAGTTATACCCCTAAACTAAGGATAAACTATTCAAACTCTGTAGAATTTTTTACCACTAAACTCAACAAGTGTGGGTTAAAAGAACAGAAATTAAAACCTTATAATGGTAACATTAGGCTTGTTTCCTTTGGTTTGAATGTTGTTTGCTGCTGGTAGTACTAAAATATTAGTTTCATCAGTATTAGTTGAATGTATGATATTATGTTATTTGGATTTTTTCATTTTTATTGAAATATTTTTGTTTGATGTATTTTTATACATGAGTATAGCGATATAGATATAATCTTTTAATGAACTTCTCCGATATGAAAAAAGAAAATAGAAGGTATAGAACATTATGTTTTAAACTTTCAATTGTTTCTCAAATTTGGCATGATAGTTGAAATCAGGTATATACAGTACGAGTAAGTTAAATTTTATCAAACTTTTTCATATATGTCGAGAATCTTTGAAAGATGGTATGGAACATAAATTGCTTATATTTTAGAGTCCCATTGGCATTTCAACAAAGTTAGCCATTGGCATTTTAGATAAAATGTTCTTTTACTGGGATTCAGATATGTCTCATTATTCTATCTTTTTAAACCAATGTTTTTCCATGTATTAGAGATAGAGAGCGTTTAAAGGATTGTATCTTTATATCCAAATACGTGTTGTAAGCAAATATTTCAAGAAAAATGAAGGGTCGGAATAGCAGACTAAAATTTCTTTTCTTATATTACTCAGCAATGCCAAAAAGCCAAGCTGTTTTTACCCTATACCTCAAGCTGCGGATTGCATAAGGCAAATGGTTGAAAAGGCCAACACTTCGGTCATTTACCTTTCAACAGATGCAGCTGAGAGCGAAACCAGTTTGCTGCAATCCATGCTTGTGATGAACGGGAAGAATATACCACTGGTTAAACGTCCTCCTCGTGATTCAGCTGAAAAATGGGATTCCTTGTTATACAGGCATGGCCTTGATGGTGATGACCAGGTTAGTATTCATGGATCGAATCAAGTTTTGGTTGAGTTTATGGTATCAAAACCATACATTTTTGTTTAAACCCCTTTTTTAAAACAAATTAGCTCATCCAAATGCTTTTTCTTTGTCCTCTTTCTGGTTTTATGTGCTGACAATTAATTTCTCCTTGTTTTATTTACCCATGATGATCAAACTGGATTCGGATGTAGCTTATGTATGATATCAAAGTCATGCAATTTTGTCTAACCCCATATATAGGCTTTAATATTTTTGTTTAAGTTGTCCAAAATATCGGGTAGATCTTTGAATTTGGACGGATAACTCAATTTTTAAACATAGAATCAATTAGTAATGTGGGATTTTAATAAGTTAAAATGTATCATAGGTGCTTGTAGTTTTTATAAATTTAGAATTTAGTCATTGTACTTTTATTTTGAGGAATTTAATTCTTCTACTTTTTAAATTTTAAATTTCATATCCAATTGTCAACAATGTTACATATTTTTTTGTTAAATTGTTTGGTATGACATTTTAAAATTAAATGATGTTATAATGAACTCAAAATTAACAAAATAATTTCAACCGTGTTAACAGTAGGACTTGAATTTTGAAATCTAAAAAGGAGAGAGACTAAAGTGCTAGAAATAAAAGTATAGGGAGTAAATTCCAAATTTGTGAAGAGTATAAAGACATATGACATATTTTAACCATTTTAATATTACTTTAGTTGAGTAAGAAGAAGACATTCATCGGTCGAACCTTATTCAAGTCGAATTTATGTATGGTATTAAAATATACATTCTTGTTTGAACTTTTCTTTTTTTTAAGACCTAATTTTTATGTTAAAACTCAATTTTAGGGTCTAATTTTTTTTGTCTAAATTACTTCAAATAACATACAAATTTTCTAGCTTTGAACGAATAACTCGATTCTTAAACAGTTTCATTGTCCTCCTTTTTAGTTTTATTGATATGTCCCAATTTTATTCTGCCACTGATGATCAAACTATGTATTTTGATTTACCATATTGAAGGTGGAAGCTATGCTAGATAAGACCATCTGTGCTATGGCGAGTGTATTCATCGGAGCCCCCGGTTTGACTTTCACGGAGGATATTTTACGGCTCCGGAAAGGTTGGGAAACCGCATCCTCATGTGATGAGTACTCGTGCCATGGTGAAGAGCCGAACTTCATAGCCAGTGACGAGTGAAGATTATATGAAAACGGTCAGTCGTAAAATCGGCATAACTTCGAATTTTCTCTCTTCTTCCTAGAGATTTTAGTGAATTCTAAGAACATTCAATTGATTAAATTTTTAGACCTCCGACTTTTTGTTTTATTCTAAAATACCCATATTTAAAATTTATGTTTGATATATATTTGAATCGGGTATGAATGTTGATCTTTCAAATATGTGAATAAATTTAGAGACAATTAATCATATTCTTGTTTTTATACATTCTGGACATTGATTTTGAGTTCATGTAACATAAGCTTTATGTGTTCCGATATGTTGTTAATGAATTTAACCCTCCAAAAGATGAATTTATTTTTGGCTTTGTAAATTATCATCATATTGTGGCGAAGCCATTTGAATTGTATAAATATGGAAAATTCATATTTTCGTATTATATTCATGTATTAAAAACAAAACAAATCACGTAATATATCTCAATAAAATATTATAGTATATATATTATTATTCAAACTTTTGATTAAGATGATGTCGTGAGTTAATCGGGTATCAACTCAATTAGAAAGATTAGTAAAATGTTTTTTGCATTTAAAATAAGTTATATTATTAAACGATAATTTAGTGTTTTTTATTTTTTTTAAAATGCCACTTAATAGTATAAAAAATTAATCCCCTCCAAACTTTTTGCATCTAATTGAGCGCTTTAACGAAGAAAATTAATTAAACTCTTTTACCAACCTTAACCGTTAAAAACTAACAAAATTGATACGGTTGGTTTAAATAGTTTTTAAATTTTCATTTTTTTTCCATGTGGCAGAATAGCATGAAATTTTTTTAAAACTAATTATGACATGGAATTTAGTTACTAAAATAATAAATTTACAAATAAAATAATTTTTTTAATACCTTTTCTTCTTCAATTTCAAACTTTTTCTCAAAATAAAAAATTCTTTCTTTTCTACCATCCTTGTCACTAATAGAAGCTCCTTTTGGTTCTTGTTTTAACAGTAGAATAAAGCCCTTTTTCCCCTTCTTTCTCTTTCCCAAATGATTTTCTTTGATGTTAATCAGAACTTTGTGAATTAGACCTTGAGCTCAAAATTCAACCTATTTTCTTCATTATCATCATTGATATTTGAATCTTCTTCTCTATAAATCCAATGCCTCAAAAGAACTAGAGGAGCTAACTGAAAACTTTCAGTTACACGACATAGCACTCTTTTACTCGATTAATGGGTGGATGTATCCACCACATGATTTTCTATGGAGGCTTTTCTACTCTGATATGGGTTGCAAAGAATTTTGACTGCTTTTCTTGATAAGGGTTATTCTAATTCTTCTAGGAAATTTGATCCATTTATTTGCCTATTTTTGTTAATTGGTCATACATTTGAAACATTTGCCTTTGGCTTAGTGATTTGGGTTTTGTTGAAGGAATGGTTATGGTTTGTTTTTGTTAAAAAATGATTATGCTAGATGTTACCTTTAGTGGTGAGGGTGGAAACGGGTTTAGCTGGTGAAGGAGCTGTTAAGGATGAGTTTATCTTAGTTTCACAAGCTGTGAGTGGAGGGTGAAGGTTGGTGGAAGTGACTATGAAGCTTGTGGATGTTGAAAATACTCTGCAAATAGTGTCTGGTTGTCAAGAAAAGAAAGAATAATTCTGATGGAGGAAAATTTGCAAAACTTAAAAAGTTTTGACTTTTAAACATTGAAATATAAAAAGGAATATCTTAAAACAATTCACGAATAAAAAATTCACATCATTAAAATTTATACATATTTAATGTCATGTTTCAAAAATAAGATTTTTTTTTTTACGGTTATAACTCCCACATCATCAATTCCGTTAGTTTTTAATGGTCAATGTTAGTTAAAGGGTCTATTTGATCAAATTTTTCTCTTCAAGGACTCAATCGGATGCAAAAAGTTTAGAGGGGCTTAATTAATTTTTTATATAGTTGAGTTGGATCAAACTATTTTATATAATGTTAGAAATTTTATAAAATAAGGACTCAATCCAATTTTTAGATTAATTTCATTGAATAAGTCTTCGAACTTGAATGAATAATAAAATCATTAACTAGATTTATAAATTATATAATATATAAAAATGTAAACATAAAAATAAAAAAATATATTTTATATAATAAAAAAAATTGATAAGCTTGAATTTTCATTTTACAATTCATTTTTCGATTCTAATAGTTTTTAATGCTTCCCCCTATCATTTTATGTTGTGCGGAAGCGTGTAAAAGAGTATAATTATTGTACTGAAAAATCACACTGAGTTCAATTCCCAGGAAAGAGAGGTGGATCACGAGGATCGCTTAAGTACCAGATCTTTCCTAGCCAGAATATCCCTCTATCGTAATTTAATAGCACAATAAATAACTACAATCACACTCACAAGATATGAAAAATAAATAATAAAGAACACCAGAATTTTAACGAGGTTCGGCAAATTTCGCCTACGTCCTCGGGCACTAACAAATATATTTCACTCCAAAATTACAAGTGAAAATAAACAAATAGGGAGAGAGAACAATGCCTTAAGTAGAGAATGGCAAATTGTGGGATGAAGAAAAATGAGAAATGGTTAGGCCTATTTATAGTTGAGGTTCAGGGATCAACTTGCAAATTACCTATTCAAATAGGGACCAAAATTGCAATTATCCCATGCCAAAAAAACTTTCGGTGCCTAACTATTGCCAATTTGCTTCCAACTTGCTTCAACTTGTTTACATTTTACAGCCCCCCCATCTTTGACTTTTCAAAGATGGGTTGCTGCCCAATAATCTCAACCTTGAAGATTTGATTAGAATAATCTTATCTTCACACAATTCTTTCTGCCTTTGCCAACAATGCTTGATAGTGCCTTCTTCAACTGTTAAACTTGCAGGATATTGACCAAGTTCAAATAATGTTCGAACTTGGTTGCTGTTACCACCTTGGTCATCATATCTGCGGGATTATCTGCAGTCTTAATCTTCTGAAGACGAATCTTCCCTTCATCAATAATTTCCCGCACAAAATGGAATCGTACGTCGATATGCTTTGTACGTGCATGATAGACTTGATTCTTTGCTAAATGAATAGCACTTTGACTATTACAATACACGTTAATATGCTCCTGAACCAATCCCAAGGTTTTAACCATACCTTGTAACCAAATAGCTTCCTTTACAGCCTCTGTTACAGCCATGTACTCGGCTTCTGTGGTTGACAATGCAACTGTAGACTGTAGAGTAGACTTCCAACTGATTGGTCCTCCAGCAAGTGTGAACACGTAACCGGTGGTTGATCTTCGTTTATCCAAATCACCGGCATAGTCAGAATCAACGTACCCAATAACACCTTCACCAAGTGTATTATCCTGCTCGAACAGTAATCCAAAATCTACGGTCTTTTTAATATACCGTAGAATCCATTTCACAGCTTGCCAATGTCCTTTTCCAGGATTATGCATATACCTGCTCACTATACTAACTGCCTGTGAAATGTCGGGTCTTGTACACACCATTGCATACATCAAGCTACCCACTGCATTGGAGTACGGAACTTGCAACATGTATTCTCGTTCCGTATTCGTCGAAGGAGATAGTTGTGCAGAAAGCTTGAAATGAGAAGCCAACGGGGTACTTACAGGTTTTGTCTGCTCGTTCATGCCAAACTGCTGTAGTACCTTCTTCAAATACTGCTTCTGAGACAAGCTAACTCTGCCATGGGCTCTATCTCTACATATTTCCATGCCAAGAATCTTCTTAGCTTCACCAAGATCTTTCATTTCAAACTCGAGATTGAGTTGAGTCTTCAATCTCTCAATCTCAACTTTGCTCTTAGATGCTATTAGCATATCATCAACATATAAGAGCAAGTATATGAAAGTTCTTTCTTGTAGCTTCTGGAAATACACGCAATGGTCAAATTTACTTCTTGTGTACCTTTGCCCTTTCATGAACTGATCAAATCGCTTGTACCACTGCCTCGGGGATTGTTTCAATCCATAAAGCGACTTTGTCAGTTTGCAAACCCAATTCTCTTTACCAGCAACCTTGAATCCATCTGGCTGAGTCATATAGATTTCCTCTTCCAAATCACCGTGTAAAAATGCGGTCTTCACATCAAGCTGAACTAGTTCAAGATCATATTGCGCAACCAAGGCTAGCAAAATCCGAATAGACGAATGCTTCACAACTGGAGAAAACACTTCATTGTAGTCTATTCCTTCTTTCTGAGCATAACCCTTTGCTACCAATCTAGCCTTGTACCGAATTTCATTTTTACCAGGAAATCCTTCCTTCTTTGCATATACCCATTTGCATCCAATTGCCTTCTTTTCCTTGGGCAGTGTCATCAATTCCCAAGTCCTATTTTGATGAAGAGACTGCATTTCTTCATCCATGGCTTGCTTCCACTTTACACCATCAGGGTTACTTATTGCTTCTGTGTAAGTAGAAGGAGCATCATCATCTGCAATTGGAAGTGCATAGGCCACTATATCATCAAAGCGAGCTGGCTTACGAATCTCTCTTCTTGGCCTTCTATATGCAATTGAATCTTGTTGCTGTAGAAGTTCTTGGGTCGGAACTTCTTCATCATCTGTTCTTTCAATATCAGCTGGATCATTACTAACCTTTTCAAGCTCCACCTGCTGCAAAGTACTACTGGTTTTGTCATCCTTTTGTGAATCCTTTAACATGGTTGATTCATCAAAAGTCACATCTCTACTAAAGACAATCTTCCTTGTATCAGGACACCAGAGACCATATCCTTTTACTCCACTAGTTATACCCAAGAATAATGCTTTCTTTGCTCTTGGGTCTAACTTCGATTCTTTTACATGATAATATGCAGTGGAACCAAAAACATGTAAAGAATCATAGTCAGTAGCAGATTTACCAGTCCACATCTCCATAGGAGTTTTGCCATTTATTGCAGCTGATGGCAAACGGTTAATTAGATGGCACGCATATGTAACAGCCTCAGCCCAAAATTCCTTGCCCAATCCAGCATTGGACAACATACATCGAACTTTCTCCAGTATAGTTCGATTCATGCGTTCTGCCACCCCATTCTGCTGTGGTGTATCCCGAACAGTGAAGTGTCGCACGATGCCCTCATCTTGACATACTTGAAGAAATGGATCATTTTTATACTCAGTACCATTATCTGATCGAAGTCGTTTGACCTTTCGACCAGTCTGAGTTTCCACCATCTTCTTCCATTTCAGAAATGCATCCAATACATCACTTTTTCTCTTCATTAGATACACCCATACTTTTCTTGAATAATCATCAACAAAAGTAACAAAATAGTGCATACCTGCCAAAGAAGCCACTTTGGTAGGTCCCCACACATCACTGTGAACGTAGTCTAGAATTCCTTTCGTATTGTGAATTGCTGAACCAAACTTTACCCTCGTCTGCTTGCCCAGAACACAATGTTCACAGAATTCCAATTTGCAAGAATTTGCACCTTTCAACAAGCCTTGCTTCGCCAAAGTCTGCAAAGCTTTTTCACTAGCATGTCCCAATCGCATATGCCATAACCTGGTAGCCTCTGAATCTACATCTTTCGTAGAAACTGTTGATGTTGATCCAATAACTGTACTTCCATTTAAAAAGTACAAGTTATTTCTTCTTGTGCCTTTCATCACCGTCAAATTCCCAGCTGCTACCTTTAGTAATCCATCTCTCAAAGTGATTTTGAGCCCTTTAGATTCTAAGGCCCCTAATGAGATGAGATTTTTCTTCAAGCTGGGTACTTAGCGAACATCAGTCAAGACTTGGATTGAGCCTTCGTGATTCTTCAATTGGATTGTACCTATTCCCATTGTCTTACAAGCACTGTCATTGCCCATAAGAACAACTCCACCTTCTAGTTCTGTAAGACTAGAAAACCAGTCCTTATTAGGACACATATGGTAAGTACATCCCGAATCCAAAATCCACTCATCAGTATGACATGCCATTGCCATGCCAACCAAGCTAAAGTCTGACTCCTCATCATGTTCTGCTACACATGCATTAGAAATAGCCTTGCCCTTTTGTAACTTAGGACAGTTCTTTTTCCAATGCCCTTTTTCACGACAAAAGGCACACTCATCTTTGGCGGGTCTCCCTTTGGACTTTCCCCTTGTACCAGGCTTGCTGCTGCTTGAACGACCTCTTACTGTTAAGACTTCTACAGTTGTATCTCTGTGATCTCTTTTATCTTTCTTTCGAGTCTCAGATCTATACAACGCACTGCAGACTGCATCTAATGTGATTGTATCCTTCCCATGAAGCAATGTGGTGGTAAGATGATCATATTCATCAGGAAGGGAATTCAACAACAATAATGCCTTGTCTTCGTCTTCAAATTTCTCATCCAAATTTAGCAAGTCTGCTAAAATTTTATTGAATGAGTTCACATGGTCATTCATCGACATACCGGGTGCATACGTGAATCGAAAAAGTTTCTTTTTCATATAAAGCCTATTTTCAAGGCTTTTCGTTAGAAACTTTTCTTCCAATGTATCCCACAATTTCCTCGCTGATGTCTCCCTCATGACAGAATACTTCTGCTCTTTGGCCAAACATAGACGGATTGTACCACAAGCTTGTCTATTGATCTTGGCCCACTCCTTGTCATCCATATTGTCAGGTTTTACTTCAAGGGCTATATCTAGCTCTTGCTGACATAAGACATCCAGGATCTCACATTGCCACATACCAAAATTATTGGTACCATCAAATTTCTCTACTTCAAATTTTGCATTGGTCACCGTAGTCCTTGCTGATGACGATGCCTGTGCCATTTTTCTCCTCAATCCCAACTACTGTATACGTGAACAGTACCGTATACGTGAATAGTGCCACAAACGATCGTACTCCCCAAGTACGAATCTAGCTCTGATACCAATTGTTGTGCGGAAGCGTGTAAAAGAGTATAATTATTGTACTGAAAAATCACACTGAGTTCAATTCCCAGGAAAGAGAGGTGGATCACGAGGATCGCTTAAGTACCAGATCTTTCCTAGCCAGAATATCCCTCTATCGTAATTTAATAGCACAATAAATAACTACAATCACACTCACAAGATATGAAAAATAAATAATAAAGAACACCAGAATTTTAACGAGGTTCGGCAAATTTCGCCTACGTCCTCGGGCACTAACAAATATATTTCACTCCAAAATTACAAGTGAAAATAAACAAATAGGGAGAGAGAACAATGCCTTAAGTAGAGAATGGCAAATTGTGGGATGAAGAAAAATGAGAAATGGTTAGGCCTATTTATAGTTGAGGTTCAGGGATCAACTTGCAAATTACCTATTCAAATAGGGACCAAAATTGCAATTATCCCATGCCAAAAAAACTTTCGGTGCCTAACTATTGCCAATTTGCTTCCAACTTGCTTCAACTTGTTTACATTTTACAGCCCCCCCATCTTTGACTTTTCAAAGATGGGTTGCTGCCCAATATTTTAACTATTAGACTTTTATCATTGCTTAAAAAAAATAAGTCAGATCAATCAATTGAATCGAAAATCAACTATTTAAGAATTACCCTTAATATATTTTTATAACTTTCGATAAATTAACTATTTGCATCATAAAAATTTGGGTAAACTATAAAAATAGTCACTTTTGTTTGCCTCAGATTATATTTTAGTCATTTATGTTTGAAATGTTACATTTTAGTTACTTACGTTATCGTTTTGTTACAAAGTGGCCATTCTACCGTTAAGCTCCGTTACCTCCTAACGGCGGCCCTACGTGACAGTCTAAATTAAATTTATTTAATTAAAACTTATTTTCATCCCAGCAACTGGACATCCAAGTTGGCATTTAAAACTCAGTTGAACTACCACGCAGGACTGTCGTTAGGGAGGTAACGGAGTCTAACGGTAGAATGACCACTTCGTAACAAAACGATAACATAAATGACTAAAATATAACATTTCAAACATAAATAATTAAACTGTAATTTAAGACAAACAAAAGTGTTTTTTTTATTATTTATAATTTACCTTAAAAATTTTGATCTATGTATGTATTCATATCTAATATGATATTTTTAAAATATATATATATATATATATATATTTTTTATTTTTTATTATATTAGTATCTTATAATCGTATAGACAAAGTTACTATTTTTGGAATCCTCGAAACGTCTGCCTATCAATCGCCCATACATCATCCATATCCACTTTCTTTAGTGATCCATTTCAAGCAAGCTCGTAAAGTGTATATATATATATAGATTATGATAATATATAAATATATGTTTTGTATCATACAAATTATTAATATATAAATACTTTTTAAAAATATAAAATACCTTAAAAAACAATTATAATATAATAAAATATGTAAATGCAATATGAATATATGAATTATTAAATTTACTTGTAAATTGTATTGTATGAAAAAACAAAATATAATAATAAAAAATTTAGGGGTAAACCTCAAAATTATATGTTGTTAAAGTCTAAGGTCCATTTTTTATGATTTAAAAAATTATTTATATACATATTTATACATTTTATAATTATAAATTTAGATAAATATAATTTCTTTTAATAAATAAAAATCTAAATCAGTCCAAAATAAAAAATATTTCTATTCAAATTCGATCGAATTCGGTTCAATTGACAATCCGGAATTTTGGATAATCTAATGGATGAGAAAAAAAAAAAAACAAAGGTTGTTAAAAAGGCAGAAGGTCCATGCATGAAATGGCAGTGTGGGGAAGCTGACGGTTATATTTTGTTTGGATAAAGTAAAAAAGTTCGACATCAGCCCGAAATTCAAAACTCGAAATTTTGTTTAACTTTAAGTTAAGTTTAATTTTTATATCTTGAAATTGTTTTAAATATTCAAATTGCTTGAAATCAATTAATTATGCTCAAATTTTAAATTTAATTATTTGTGCTTCAATTTGATTAAAGTATGTTGAATATTTATAATTTTTATACAATTTAAATTCGTAGATACATATATATATCCACTATATTTTTTGCCCTTCAATCAAGTCCGAATTAAAAATTAAAATAAATTTAATCAAATTCAAGAACAACTCAAATCAAGCATTAAAATACTGAAAATCTGATTTACTCAAACTCGACTCAACAAAAATTAGTTGAATTTTTATTTTATTTTTTTGGAATACCTTACAAGTTTTAACTTCAATTTTAATTATTTCATAAAGAAACTGGATAATGTTAAAACTTTAGCCCATTCTCCTTACATTATTATAAAAACAGATCAACTAATGTTTAAAAAAAATCCAAACATCCTTAATCCTATCTAAACAAAACACATTAATGGCTGGTAACGGTGATATTGACGGTGGTATTTCCGGCGATTGTTTCCGGTACCTGATTGTGAGACCAGAAAAAGGTGGGGTTTGGGATTGGATGAAGTATTTACTTTGGGGTGACTTAGAGAGTGGGTTGAGGTTCTTGGAAAGCTCAGACCGGGGTTCGGTGGCGATGGGTGGTGGTGCCGGTGGCGGAGAAGAGGCGGATGACCGGTGGATCATAATTGTGTCAATCGTTGTACGGAAACTGCTTGGTTTGTGTAGTAAGCCAATGGAGTTGACTGGTTACACAGTTGACTTCATTCTCAATCTTATTTCTCAAAATGGATCTCTCTTAGGTTTATTATTATTGGCTACAACCCATCTTTGAAAAGTCAAAGATGGGGGGCTGTAGCACATTGGAAGCAAATGGCCTTGGTTGGCAATAGTTGGCGCACCAAAATTAATGGGTGACAATTGGCATGGGATAATTGCAATTTTGGTCCCTATTTGTATAAGTACTTTGCAAGTTGATCCCTGAACCTCAACTATAAATAGGCCTAACCATTGCTCATTTTCTTCATCCCACAATTTGCCATTCTCTACTTAAGGCATTGTTCTCTCTCCCTATTTGTATATTTTTCACTTGTAATTTTGGAGTGAAATATATTTGGTAGTGCCCGAGGACGTAGGCGAAATTTGCCGAACTCGTTAAAATTCTGGTGTTCTTTATTATTTATTTTTCAGATCTTGTGAGTGTGATTGTAGTTATTTATTGTGCTATTAAATTACGATAGAGGGATATTCTGGCTAGGAAAGATCTGGTACTTAAGCGATCCTCGTGATCCACCTCTCTTTCCTGGGAATTAACTCAGTGTGATTTTTCAGTACAATAATTATACTCTTTTACACGCTTCCGCACAACAATTGGTATCAGAGCTAGATTCGTACTTGAGGAGTACAATCGTTTGTGGCACTATTCACGTATACGGTACTGTTCACGTATACAGTAGTTGGGATTGAGGAGAAAAATGGCACAGGCATCGTCATCAGCAAGGACTACGGTGACCAATGCAAAATTTGAAGTAGAGAAATTTGATGGTACCAATAATTTTGGTATGTGGCAATGTGAGATCCTGGATGTCTTATGTCAGCAAGAGCTGGATATAGCCCTTGAAGTAAAACCTGACAATATGGATGACAAGGAGTGGGCCAAGATAAATAGACAAGCGTGTGGTACAATCCGTCTATGTTTGGCCAAAGAGCAGAAGTACTCTGTCATGAGGGAGACATCAGCGAAGAAATTGTGGGATACATTGGAAGAAAAGTTTCTAACGAAAAGCCTTGAAAATAGGCTTTATATGAAAAAGAAACTTTTTCGATTCACGTATGCACCCGGTATGTCGATGAATGACCATGTGAACTCATTCAATAAAATTTTAGCAGACTTGCTAAATTTGGATGAAAAATTTGGAGACGAAGACAAGGCATTATTGTTGTTGAATTCCCTTCCTGATGAATATGATCATCTTACCACCACATTGCTTCATGGGAAGGATACAATCACATTTGATGCAGTCTGTAGTGCGTTGTATAGATCTGAGACTCGAAAGAAAGATAAGAGAGATCACAGAGATACAACTGTAGAAGTCTTGACAGCAAGAGGTCGTTCAAGCAGCAGCAAGCCTGGTAGAAGGGGAAAGTCCAAAGGGAGACTCTCCAAAGATGAGTGTGCCTTTTGTCGTGAGAAAGGGCATTGGAAAAAGAATTGTCCTAAGTTACAAAAGGGCAAGGCTATTTCTAATGTATGTGTAGCAGAACATGATGAGGAGTCAGACTTTAGCTTGGTTGGCATGGCAATGGCATGTCATACTGATGAGTGGATTTTGGATTCGGGATGTACTTACCATATGTGTCCTAATAAGGACTGGTTTTCTAGTCTTACAGAACTAGAAGGTGGAGTTGTTCTTATGGGCAATGACAGTGCTTGTAAGACAATGGGAGTAGGTACAATCCAATTGAAGAATCACGACGGCTCAATCCAAGTCTTGTCTGATGTTCGCTACGTACCCAGCTTGAAGAAAAATCTCATCTCATTAGGGGCCTTAGAATCTAAAGGGCTCAAAATCACTTTGAGAGATGGATTACTGAAGGTAGCAGCTGGGAATTTGACGGTGATGAAAGGCACAAGAAGAAATAACTTGTACTTTTTAAATAGAAGTACAGTTATTGGATCAACATCAACAGTTTTTGCGAAAGATATAGATTCAGAGGCTACCAGGTTGTGGCATATGCGTTTGGGACATGCTGGTGAAAAAGCTTTGCAGACTTTAGCGAAGCAAGGCTTGTTGAAAGGTGCAAATTCTTGCAAATTGGAATTCTGTGAACATTGTGTTCTGGGCAAGCAGACGAGGGTAAAGTTTGGTTCAGCAATTCACAATACGAAAAGAATTCTGGACTACGTTCACAGTGATGTGTGGGGACCTACCAAAGTGGCTTCTTTGGGAGGTATGCACTATTTTGTTACTTTTGTTGATGATTATTCAAGAAAAGTATGGGTGTATCTAATGAAAAGAAAAAGTGAAGTATTGGATGCATTTCTGAAATGGAAGAAGATGGTGGAAACTCAAACTGGTCGAAAGGTCAAACGACTTCGATCAGATAATGGTACTGAGTACAAAAACGATCCATTTCTTCAAGTATGTCAAGATGAGGGCATCGTGCGACACTTCACTGTTCGGGATACACCACAGCAGAATGGGGTGGCAGAACGCATGAATCGAACTATACTGGAGAAAGTTCAATGTATGTTGTCCAATGCTGGATTGGGCAAGGAATTTTGGGCTGAGGCTGTTACATATGCGTGCCATCTAATTAACCGTTTGCCATCAGCTGCAATAAATGGCAAAACTCCTATGGAGATGTGGACTGGTAAATCTGCTACTGACTATGATTCTTTACATGTTTTTGGTTCCACTGCATATTATCATGTAAAAGAATCGAAGTTAGACCCAAGAGCAAAGAAAGCATTATTCTTGGGTATAACTAGTGGAGTAAAAGGATATCGTCTCTGGTGTCCTGATACAAAGAAGATTGTCTTTAGCAGAGATGTGACTTTTGATGAATCAACCATGTTAAAGGATTCACAAAAGGATGAAAAAACCAGTAGTACTTTGCAGCAGGTGGAGCTTGAAAAGGTTAATAATGATCCAGCTGATATTGAAAGAACAGATGATGAAGAAGTTCCGACCCAAGAACTTCTACAGCAACAAGATTCAATTGCATATAGAAGGCCAAGAAGAGAGATTCGTAAGCCTGCTTGCTTTGATGATATAGTGGCCTATGCACTTCCAATTGCAGATGATGATGCTCCTTCTACTTACACAGAAGCAATAAGTAACCCTGATGGTGTAAAGTGGAAGCAAGCCATGGATGAAGAAATGCAGTCTCTTCATCAAAATAGGACTTGGGAATTGATGACACTGCCCAAGGAAAAGAAGGCAATTGGATGCAAATGGGTATATGCAAAGAAGGAAGGATTTCCTGGTAAAAATGAAATTTGGTACAAGGCTAGATTGGTAGCAAAGGGTTATGCTCAGAAAGAAGGAATAGACTACAATGAAGTGTTTTCTCCAGTTGTGAAGCATTCATCTATTCGGATTTTGGTAGCCTTGGTTGCGCAATATGATCTTGAACTAGTTCAGCTTGATGTGAAGACCGCATTTTTACACGGTGATTTGGAAGAGGAAATCTATATGACTCAGCCAGATGGATTCAAGGTTGCTGGTAAAGAGAATTGGGTTTGCAAACTGACAAAGTCGCTTTATGGATTGAAGCAATCCCCGAGGCAGTGGTACAAGCGATTTGATCAGTTCATGAAAGGGCAAAGGTACACAAGAAGTAAATTTGACCATTGCGTGTATTTCCAGAAGCTACAAGAAGGAACTTTCATATACTTGCTCTTATATGTTGATAATATGCTAATAGCATCTAAGAGCAAAGTTGAGATTGAGAGATTGAAGACTCAACTCAATCTTGAGTTTGAGATGAAAGATCTTGGTGAAGCTAAGAAGATTCTTGGCATGGAAATATGTAGAGATAGAGCCCATGGCAGAGTTAGCTTGTCTCAGAAGCAGTATTTGAAGAAGGTACTACAGCAGTTTGGCATGAACGAGCAGACAAAACCTGTAAGTACCCTGTTGGGTTCTCATTTCAAGCTTTCTGCACAACTATCTCCTTCGACGAATACGGAACGAGAATACATGTTGCAAGTTCCGTACTCCAATGCAGTGGGTAGCTTAATGTATGCAATGGTGTGTACAAGACCCGACATTTCACAGGCAGTTAGTATAGTGAGCAGGTATATGCGTAATCCTGGAAAAGGACATTGGCAAGCTGTGAAATGGATTCTACGATATATTCAAAAGACCGTAGATTTTGGATTACTGTTCGAGCAGGATAATACACTTGGTGAAGGTGTTATTGGGTACGTTGATTCTGACTATGCCGGTGATTTGGATAAACGAAGATCAACCACCGGTTACGTGTTTACACTTGCTGGAGGACCAATCAGTTGGAAGTCTACTCTACAGTCTACAGTTGCATTGTCAACCACAGAAGCCGAGTACATGGCTGTAACAGAGGCTGTAAAGGAAGCTATTTGGTTACAAGGTATGGTTAAAACTTTGGGATTGGTTCAGGAGCATATTAACGTGTATTGTGATAGTCAAAGTGCTATTCATTTAGCAAAGAATCAAGTCTATCATGCACGTACAAAACACATCGACGTACGATTCCATTTTGTGCGGGAAATTATTGATGAAGGGAAGATTCGCCTTCAGAAGATTAAGACTGCAGATAATCCCGCAGATATGATGACCAAGGTGGTAACAGGAACCAAGTTCGAACATTGTTTGAACTTGATCAATATCCTGCAAGTTTAACAGTTGAAGAAGGCACTATCAAATATTGTTGGCAAGGGCAGAAAGAATTGTGTGAAGATAAGATTATCCTAATCAAATCTTCAAGGTGGAGATTATTAGCTACAACCCATCTTTGAAAAGTCAAAGATGGGGGGCTGTAGCACATTGGAAGCAAATGGCCTTGGTTGGCAATAGTTGGCGCACCAAAATTAATGGGTGACAATTGGCATGGGATAATTGCAATTTTGGTCCCTATTTGTATAAGTACTTTGCAAGTTGATCCCTGAACCTCAACTATAAATAGGCCTAACCATTGCTCATTTTCTTCATCCCACAATTTGCCATTCTCTACTTAAGGCATTGTTCTCTCTCCCTATTTGTATATTTTTCACTTGTAATTTTGGAGTGAAATATATTTGGTAGTGCCCGAGGACGTAGGCGAAATTTGCCGAACCTCGTTAAAATTCTGGTGTTCTTTATTATTTATTTTTCAGATCTTGTGAGTGTGATTGTAGTTATTTATTGTGCTATTAAATTACGATAGAGGGATATTCTGGCTAGGAAAGATCTGGTACTTAAGCGATCCTCGTGATCCACCTCTCTTTCCTGGGAATTGAACTCAGTGTGATTTTTCAGTACAATAATTATACTCTTTTACACGCTTCCGCACAACAATTATCAAACATTCTCAATGGTAAATTCTCTCTCTCTCTCTAAATTTGTTTGGCTTGGTTTTCGTGCTGGATTTCATGCTCGATTATTTATTCGAGTTTGAGGTCGAGATTTTTAATACTAAGTAAAAATGAAATGATTGATTAATTTCGTAAGTTATACGAATCTAACATTAAAATATTTGAAATAGGGTTAATTTGATATCTCGAGCTCAACTTCACAAAAACTAAATTAAATTTTAGTTTTTTTTCTAATTCGAGATTGAATAATTTGCAAGTACATGTGTCTTGTTTACCGTCCCTAAACAAAATTGTAGTTTAATCTACTTGGTTTGTGCAATAACCCTTAATAAAGATAAAAGTTTTGTGTTAAAAAGTCTTGAATTGAATTATTAATTTTTTGGTGGGGCAGTTTTATTTTGTTTAATTAAAAGGCTAAAAGGACTTAAATTAATTTATTGTTTTTGAAAGGATTAGAATTGAAAACTTTTCATTCACGAGAGGCAAGGCTCTGGCTACCCCATGACCCAAAAAGAATTATAATTAAAATCTTATAATTTGCGATGTTTTCTTTAAGATTATAATCGAGTCAAGCCAAGTTCAATATTGAAAAGTTGAAGCTCATGTTTGAGTTCATTTTAAATTCATTGCTCAAAATTCGGCTTGAACTCAACCGAGGATTATTATAGAAGCCCAAGTTTGTCTAGTGGCAGGGGCGGGCTGTAATGGAGGCCAAGCCCCCTCAATTTTTTTTTGAAAAACTTTTATCATGCTTTTTAATTTTTAATTTTTTTAATTAAATTGTTCTACTATTTTTCAAAATTCTCATTAATTTCAAAAAATTTTTAAAAAATTTAATTAAATCTCTAAATTTCTTAAAAAAAATTCTCATTAAACTTCTAAAATTTTTAAAAATTTTAATTTGCCCCCTCTCCTCCCCCCAAAAAAAAGAACTTGAACTTAAATTCGAGTTAAAATACTAAACTTTCGATCTTAACTCGATTAAATTCATTTACATAATTTATACTCAAACTCGAATTTAAATTCGTTTTTGTAGGAGAAGTAATAATACCAAAGGGAGGCACAGAGACATTTATTAGTACAATTGGACAATTAGATGAACGGGTTGAGCTTTATAAACCCGGTTCAGTCACTGAAAGAATTGTAAACTTGGAATTGGATGATAGAGCAATAATGGATCTGTGTATGATGGCATCAAAGCTAGCTTATGAAAATGCTCAAGTTGTTAAAAACGTCGTCGTTCGTCATTGGAAGGCAAGCTTTTTTTTACGAATTTTTTTCTTCTTCCAATTTTATCTCGATTTTGCTGTTCCATTCTTTTTTAGTACGAAACATATGTTTATTCGGATATGAATATAAAAATATGATAATCGAATAATTCTTTAAATATATCTGATGATAATGGGATGCGATGATTTTTTTTAGAACTATCGAACTATATATATAAACTCAAATATTTGCGTAAACTTGGTTTTATGTAATATTCGAATAAACTTAAACTCAGGGTTGAAAAAAAATCGAAAATTTTGACCCAGTTAAAAAAAATTACTCAAGTCAAACCAAATTTTTAATTTTTAATTTATTTTAATTTTTTGTGATGTAAAAAATAAATATTTTTATCTTTAAAATAGTACACATTATTTAATCATGGACTCAATTATGAATCATAACAATTTGAGTGGCAACTAATGACTTTTGCAATTGATACTTTTGATGTTTACAGATGCATTTTGTGGAATTTTACAACGGCTGGGATGGTAAGATCAGCCAATTTATATACATAACTTTTCGAGATCGGGTTATTCGTTAGGTTTAATACATATGATTCGGCTCGAATTATTATTTAATTTTTACTAAAATTAATAAAAATAAGTATATTTCTAAACATAATGATATAGGCTTACAAGTCAAATCAAACTCGATTTGAATCGTGCTTGCGAAGAACAATAATTTCTGAACTGCAACTTGATCTATAAATACTTTTAGCTTCTACATCGTTTATCTATGGTTATTTCTTTTTATTTTAGATTACCAAAAGGAGAATTCAACTCAAGTTTTTATGATATGTGACAAGCCTAAGGATGCAACCCTAATATTGATAAGCTTTCGGGGCACTGAACCGTTTAATGCTAATGATTGGAGCACTGACATCGATTACTCATGGTATGAAATTCCAAAAGTAGGGAAACTTCATATGGGATTTCTCGAGGCATTAGGTTTAGGGAACAGAGAAGATATTAGAACCTTTCGTTATCATCTTCAAACAGAGATCATAAAAGAGTCCGATGGCATTGATAAAATCGACATACAATCGCTAGACATGACTGCTTACCATATGGTGAGAGAAAAGCTCAGGAGCTTGCTAGAAGAGCACAAGAATGCAAAATTTATAGTTACCGGGCATAGTTTAGGAGGCGCTTTAGCAATTTTGTTTCCAGTAGTGCTTGTGATACATGAAGAGAAGAAATTAATGGAAAATTTGCTTGGAGTTTATACGTTCGGACAACCGAGGGTTGGGAATCGACAACTCGGGAAGTTCATGGAAGCTCATTTGGATCATCCAGTCCCAAAGTATTTCAGAGTGGTTTATTGCAATGATCTTGTTCCTAGGTTGCCCTATGATGATAAAACCTTCTTGTATAAGCATTTTGGGGTGTGCCTCTACTACAACAGCTGTTACACTGAACAGGTATTCACTTTTACATTGTTCCGATTTTTTATTTTTCTTAAAGTATTTGGGTTCAACTACGTATCTTGAAATGGGAATAAATATATGATCCTTTGAAAACCAAGCTAGATAAATACCCATGTTCAAGACTCACTTCTGTCTAATTACGGTTCTCGTTCCTCTACTATGTTATAATTTGGAATTTAATCTCTTTATTTTATTTTGACATAATATGACCTCTTTACTTTTTATAATGTTATTAATAGATCCATTAGTTAGGGTTTTTTTTTTCTATTATTTGAGAACACAATTAGGGTCACATGAAAATCCAATTAATCATTTGTCCAATAATAAATTTACATGTTAGTTAATCACTTAAATCTATTAAAAATAAATTCTCTTCACTTTAACCACTAATGATATTATTTATTTGAACTTACTAATAATAGTATAATGAATAGAGGAACGAAATCATGTCAAATTAAAATTGAGGAATTACTTGTAGAATTTCTATGCAATAAAAAGGACTCTTACACTTTTATATGATAAACGTTGGCTTATATCATGATTTGACCTCTACACTATATGTGTTTTTTTATTTTTTTTGTCTCACTTTATTACATGAAATATCATTTTCATCCTAATTTATCTTAAAAAAACAAAAGTTGTCAATAAGAACATGGCAAGTGGCACGTGATACATCCTTATTGGATGCAGATGATTTTTAGGGTAAGATATAACATAAATAATAGTTTAAGTACTAAAGTAAGACAAACAGAATATTCAGATATCAAAATGAGAAAACAAGTATAATTGAAGAGACAAATCGGGAGTTAAGTCCTAAATGTTGTTGTTTATTTATCGTGATTATTGAGTCGATTTCTTTGTTGTTGAAAGAGGATGGAGGAAGAGCCAAATAAAAATTTCTTTGACATAGAACAACTGATCCCTGAACATGCCAATGCGGTTTGGGAGTTGATAAGGGGTTTGGCAATGGGTTGCACTCATGGACAAGACTACAAGGAAGGATGGTTCTCAATACTGGTTAGGGTTTTAGGGTTAGCAATGCCTGGTGTGTCAGCTCATTGCCCTACAAATTACATCAACTCTGTAAGACTAGGAAAGTCAATGTGACATCGGATTTCGATATAAGTATTGAATATGGGTATATATCCATTTCAAAAATTTTATGTATTTGAATAATCTTAAAAATAATTTCTTCTTCTCTATGTGTCGGATGCAAATACCTGACACAATAAATAAAAAATAAAGAGTTTCATTTTCATTGAAGAGTTATCTTCAAATTATTACTCTCATTCTAAATTGGTCCTGAACTTTAAAATATTCTAATTACATCATCAAAATTATCGATGTTATGTCAATAAGATCCTTTGATTATTAAAATTGTTAATCATTAAATGATATGTATCTAAATTTAAAATGAAAATTTTAAAAAGATAGAATATTGTGACGTAACTTTTAAAAGTAAAAACTAAAAAAATAAAAATAAAAGAGGGAATGATAAAACTTCTGTAAAAACTTCAAAAACCTTGAATTTAAGATTTTTGAAACATCGATTTTTATAGTATTCATTTAAAATTTTTATTTTAAATTATTTCACATAAAATCTGATGTGACATTTAACAGTTAAATTCACAATTTTAATAATAAAAGAACATAATTAATAAAAATGGTGTAAATGTTAAGGACCAATTTAAAATTTGAATGATAGTTTAAAAATGTTTAGTGCAACTAACTCCTCATTGAATTTACCGATTTGTATCATTGTACTTCAACATTGAACTTCTTGTTGAAATGGTCTTATCTCTCTAGAGTTATTTTAAAAGTTGAATGTTTAATTTTTATATTAGAATGTCAACAAGGTATAAGCATGAGGATCGAAAATTTTGATATCTCAAGTTCGAGTCATATTTTATATAAATTATATGAGAGTTTTCAGTTTAATTTGACTCTATGTTGAGTTCTATCATGTATAAGCTATTTATAATAATGGTTGATTTTGATTGTTGTTATTAACAGGAACAAAGTCAAGAAACTTTGTTTGGAAGTCGAGATAAAGTTTTAAAAAATTAATAGACAAAATCTAAAATTTCATTCCACTATATATATATATATATATATATATATTAAAATATATGTAAAAATTATTAAAATTATATAAAATACTCTAAAGTATAAACAAAAACTATCAAATAATTCCAATATTAAAGTTCTTTCATAAATATACATATATATATATATATATATATATATATAAGTAAGGTGTACTTAGGGGATGACAGGCTTCGACCCCCATAAAATGAAAAATTTTTCATTTAGGCTTTTTCAAAATTTTAAAATTTTAAATTAGTAAGAATAAAATTACACTTTGTCCCCTTTAAAAATAATAAAAATTTAATTAAATCTTTAAAATTATAAAAATATAATCTATTAAAACGATAAAATTATATTTTTAATATCGTAAAAATTATAATTTAATTTCAATCCTTTAAAAAAAAGTTTGTAACTTCTCCGCAATCGATGATGTCTAATGTAAATCCAAACATGTATTTTAATAGCTAAATTATTTGGTTTGACTTCCATATAAATTTGATTAACCATCTTAACTAGGATGCAAAGGGGTAGTAGCACATCGTGAGAGCATCCAGCATGCGCTGCATGCAAGCATCATATTTGATAGTTTTTATCAATGTTATGGGGGTTTATATTTTACAATACTTTCATGTAATTTTTAAAATATATATATTTTGTGAAATGAGATTTCAACTTTTAATTAATTAGTTATTAGACTTATATTAAAAAAATATTAAATATAATAAATAATAATTTTTTTGAGCTTTACACCTTTGATATTTTTATATATTTTTTAAATTTTTTTATAAATTTAATAATTTTTTTATAATTTTTGAAGTTTTTTTTAGTTTTGCCGTCGTTCAAAATGAATTGTCCAAATTCATTTTATATGCACATTTTAAAATTTTTTTAAATATATATTTTTATAATATTTTTTTGTTGATCTAGCAGCTTCTGGTGGTTTTTGTCCACCACATCAACGAGATTAACGGTCAAACTGGTAAACTGATGGTTTTTGTTAATGAGAAGGACTAATTAATTTTTTCTGGGTCACATTACATATCAACATAGATCATATAAATTATTTAGAAATTAACATAAATTTTTTTATAAATAAGAAAGGAAGATAGAACTAACCATGGCTTTTTTCTTAGAATATTATTTTTTAATGTTATAAGAAATGCATTTATTATAATAAAATTTGGAAATTTCATGATTAATTTTAAGCGTTATTTGCACAATTATTTGATTTGTAAGAAAAAAAGACCCTTTTAAAGATTTCTTTATATATTAGGGACTGCAATTGTAATATGGAGATGAAAGTTCGAAAACGTTGAAAATAGTAAAATGAAAAGGAGTAATAAGGTAAATATAAAAAGTGGAAGAACTAGGTGATAATTTCAAAATGACAGAGGGGTTTATTGTGGAAATAACCCGTTCACACTTTCTTTTGTTTTGTTTTTTTCATCTCCTTCTTTATCATCGTTTCATCTGCAATACTACTACTATTTGAAATCAATTAAATTGTTGGGTTTAATTTACAAATCCCGCAAGATATTCAAATTGTAAATTCTCCTTTTTTAGTCCAAATTAGGGAACAATCGTCGGTAACAATAACTAACTAGTTTAGCCATAATTTTGAAAAGTACTGTGGTGTTTAGTATTGTTGTCAAAAAAATACTTTTGATAAATAAAATGACTATTTTAGACATATTATTACCAAGTAATATATATGTATTTAAATAATATTTAAATTAGTTAATATTATTATTTTAGTAAGAATATTAAAAAAATTGTTATAACTTGTTGTTAATATTTTAATATATGAAATATAAATTTTAAATATTTTTAAGCAATAAATATTAATTATTTATAAAATTTAATTAGAATATATAAACTATATTTTAAATATTTAAATATAACCATTAAATATTTGTAATTAGTATTTTAATAAATATTTTTTTATTTTTAATTAATGATTTTAACACATTTGTAATTAGAGCTGATCATGGGCTGGGCCAACCGGGTTCGGGTCGGGCTCAAGCAAAATTATAGGCCCATTTTCTAGGCTCGGGCCCGGACTGGCCCAGAATATGGGCCTACAAAATTGTCCAAGCCTGGCCCAAAATAAAATTGCTAAGCCCGAACCGGCCCAACCCATATTAATTTTTTTAAAACTTATTTTATTAAATAAAAAATTTAAAATATAATAAATCAAATACATTTAAAAACATAAAAATAAATATTAAAACAAGAAACGAATAAAAAATGATACTAAAACAATTCTTAAAACAATACACAAATTGGAAGTGAAAGTGAAATTAGAAAAGTAAAGTTTAAATTTTAAAATGATTAAAAATAAAATAAAATATTTATTATATAATTCGGGCCGGGCCCGGGCTAAAAAAATCTTGCTCGAGGTCTAGCCCGTTTTCTAAATGAGCCTCATTTTTTGTCCAAGCCTATTTTTCGGGCCTATATTTTTACCCGAACCCTCCTATTTTTCGGGCGGGCCTAGCCCGGCCTATTATCAGGTCTATTTGTAATTAAGCATCAAAAGTGCTTTTGAGATAGAAAAACTTAAAAAATTTAACTTCTCCTTTTCAGAGATATTTTTCAAAAACACCTCTGAAAAGTAAAAGATTCCAAAAAAAACTTTTTTAGCATAATTGTTCTTCCAAAAATGCTTTTGGAGCCGGAAATACTTTTTTTAAGTATTACTAAAATAGGCATTAATCCTTTCATTGTGAATGTTGTTCAAAAAAGTAAACAGCTTTGTAAACTCTTAATCTTTAATTTCTTATATACAAATTGTCTATTATTACTATTTGGAATAGGGTAAATTATATCTAATGTTATTAATTTATTAGTAATCTTATGTTTTGGTCATTCAATTTTAAAAAGTTATAAAATAGTCACTAAATTATTCGAAAGTTTTAATTTAAGTCATTGAACTATTCAAACGTTTTTTATTTAAATCGTCAGACTATTAAGTTTTTTTTTAAAGCCTGGCTAGCAAGCTTTAAGCAATAAATCGACGGCTTATACGGTGGATCAATACACATTGACAAGTAAAAGACCATATCTTAGATCTAAGTCGATATGACAGTTAGTGCTAAAGATCGAAGAGGAAAGTTGGTTGGATCTTCGCAGATTCATGATGTTCAAAGTTGTTTTATAAAAAAAATTGAACCATAGAAGAGAAGGTGAAGAAGAGTTTTCGATTGGTGCAGGTGGTACGAACAAAAAAAGCCACACAACAAGGGTTTTAATAGCTTGATGACATAAATGAAAACTTCCAAATAATTCAATGACCATTTTGTAACTTTTTAAAGTTAAGTGATCAAAATATAAACTTACTAATACTTTAATCATATTAGGTGTACCTTACCCTTTAGAATATTCTAAATATAAGAAATAAATCATAAGCAAATTTTGATGTAAAATACTAAGAATGTGTTAACAATTGGATTAGAACTAAAAAGAAAAGAAGATATTTAACTTTTAACTTAAAAGAAATAAATCATAAGCTTTACGAAAGTATAGGGACTGATTTCATATTTTAACCTATTTTTTGGTTAAAATATGTTCTAAGTCTCTGTACTTTTTATATATTTGGAATTTAATCCCTTTTACTTTTATTTTCAAGAATTATTCCTTTTACTTTTCAATTTCAAAATTCAACTCCAATTTTAACACAACTAAAATTCTTTTGCTAAATTATTGGTATGATATTTTGAAATGAAAAAGATATTCACTTGGTAACCATGTAAAAAAATGATGTATTGAATTTGAATTTAATAGAAGAATTTTAACGATTTTAACAATTGGATATATATTTTTAAATTTGAAAATTAATAGGACTAAATTTCTTGAAATAAACAAAATGTATGAAGAGTACAGGAACCTGTAGCAAATTTTAACTTTTTTACCGAACTGTTTAAAATTAGTTACAATTGGGGGACCATTTTGCACATTAACCCTTCAACTTATGAAGTAAAAAAGTGAAAATGAAAAATAAAAATCTAAAGAGCAGCTACCTCTTCTCTGCAACAAAAGCAAAAAAGCTCTCCTCCCTCCATTCTCTATTGATTAATATTTCTCCCCTTTTTTTAAATTTAATTTTAAATAAACTCTCTTTTTATTTGATTTCTCTTTGAATCCCTTTAAAATCAATTTATAGTGTTCTCTTTCCCTTCCTCCCTGATTCAAATCCCCAATCCACAATCCGAGAACGCTGCCGTTTCGTTCACTCAATTCGTCGAAATGAAGCTCACCGTCAAAACCCTAAAGGGCAGCCACTTCGAAATTAGGGTTCAGCCCAACGACACTGTAATCCCCTCTTTTTGTAATTTTCATTCAATTATTGTTTTATTAGGGCTAAAATTTTTGGCTTAAAGTTTCATTTTTGTTTGGGAATTAGGTTATGGCGGTGAAGAAAAACATAGAGGATATACAAGGGAAAGACAATTACCCATGTGGACAACAGCTTTTGATTCATAATGGGAAGGTTTTGAAAGATGAAACTACGTTAGCTGATAACAAAGTCTCTGAAGATGGTTTTCTTGTTGTCATGCTCAGCAAGGTTAATTTGATTAATTTTCTTACTATTTGTATCGTTTTACTAGTGTTTTTGAGTTTAGTACTTAATTTATATGTGAATGGTGTTGTAATCCTATGTTATTCGAACTCGGGTATGATTGTCGGATATGAGTCTAACTCGGGTATTAAAATTATTTTTCTAAGTTTTATCATGCCATATACCCATTACCTTATTTGGAAAAATGTCATTCACATCAATACGGAATTATTGAAAAATGAAGAGTTGGAGCAACGTGAAGATGATCTACAAGATGGGAATTTGATATATGATATACACGCGTCAGATATATATATATATATATATATATATAAAGGTGTTTTAAATAATATAGTTTTTGGATTGTTTGGTTAGTAACTTAATGTTGATGGTTAATTCAGGTATTTTGGTACTGTACAATTGGAGGGTTAATATTCATACAGATAGTAGTAACAAACCCACACCACACGCCATGTCCTAAGGGAGCTGCACTAACCCTTATCTTTTGATTTGTGCCCTAATAAACTTTTACTTCAAATGAAAGGTTGATTTATGTTAAAGCTCATTTAGGTGCAAATTAAGGTTTAAGTGCTCATTTGAGTACAAATTTATGGTTAATGGCTTAATCTGGTGTATATTACTGGTTAACGGCTTTATTTAGTACCAATTAAAGGGTAGCGGCTTATTTGGGTGTAAATTAAACTTTAGCAGCTTACTTAGGTAATTTGGTAAATTCAGCTGCTTTCCCGTATTTTTAGCCTATTGATTTTAATGATTAATCTACCTAATTGAAGATGGGATCTGATTTGAAGATAGTTTTTGTTAGTTAACCGGCCCATCCTCGGAGCAAGATACCTTGGTTGTTCTAATATTATACCAATTTGAGGCTGTATGGTTTTGGTGGTGGAGCTTTCGTCAAAAGCTGTAGGATTCCTTCTGCAAATCTTGAATGAATACATGTTGACCAGCAATGTGGACTGTGGACTGTTTCGTGATTGCTTTTTATTAGCTTCCTTCTTGTATAGATTAGTACAGTTTGGTACCTTTTGTTGATTTTAGAAAATCCTGGTTTAGCATGAGCTCTTTATATGTACTTGTTGTATTACTTACAATATTTTCAATTCTTTGGTTGTGCTTACAGAGCAAATCTTTGGGTTCGGCTGGGACCTCGTCTGCTCAGGTTTCCTTCATATTCGTTCTTCTTGTTACGTTGAGCATTATGTTCAAGTTTCGTATAGTATATAATCAACTTTTTCCTTGTCTTCCATCACAGCCTGCTTCATCAGCTCCGT
The DNA here is from genome assembly GCA_005393395.2 of Gossypium australe. Lineage (NCBI taxonomy): Eukaryota > Viridiplantae > Streptophyta > Magnoliopsida > Malvales > Malvaceae > Gossypium > Gossypium australe. The sequence goes on from CM016622.1 coordinate 34,837,039, forward strand.
CTACTACTGCACCTGTTTCTAATCCTACCCCTGCCCCAGAAGTTCCTGCACAAGCATCGTAAGTTCATTCTGGAATAGTTTTCCTCCCTCAAAATCTGCCCTTTTTCCCAAAGTCAGTAGCATTCATAATTTCTTTCATTTCAGGGACTCAAAGAGCGGTACATCTGCTTCAGATGCTGCAACAGCTAAGTATGTGGTGTATCTCCAAAATACCTGTATATAAGGTTAATAAATGCTTGGATTTATGTGCATGGAACTCATGCTATTAAATGTCATGATAGAGAAGTATTTAAAACCACTTATGATTCGTTTTTGCTTACTGAGGAAAGAAGATAAGAGAACAAGAGTCTTTAGATATCAGTTTGATTTCCTTTTGGTTAGTATTTCCATTCTGGAAATTACTTTTAGATGGAAAAAAACCAAATAACCAAATGGCTGGTGGACAAAGAGAAAAAAAACCTAATAGTTATTATTTACATTCTGCAGTGCCCTGTTTTTGTTCTTTTTATTTTCTTCGTGACATATTTTCCTTCCTGTCTAACTACTGAAGCTGACAATTTCTGTTCCCTTGATTGAAACAAGAAAATGAGTTGATGCAGAGATCACATTCTTTATCCCAAGCTTTAGGCGTTCTTTTATCGAGTGGTCTCTAACCCCTTTTTTGTCTCTCTTGCTTAGATCCTATTTTTATTCTTCATTTAAATCTAGATATTGAGAAATTTGAAAGGGTTATTTTCTTGTTCTAGGGTCTTTTATCTTTGCCTTGAATCATTGGGTTTAGGCATTACTTCAATGATATTTAATCATTTAAAATATGGTAGCAACATGCCCTTTTTTTCTTTCTATCAAAGAATCATATGAACGATTAATTCCCGCATGATACACTTTTTATCAAACCGAGAGAGCTGTTTTGATCAACAGATTTGTAACCTGTTTTTTTTTTTGTCAGGACTCGGTAGTAGTGCTGTCAGCTGACACTTGATTTTTAGTTTTTGTTTTATTGATTGGAACTCTTATTATCAGTTCGTTTATTGTTTTAACATATTATTCTATCTTTTATCTCGGATTGTATCTGTTGACAAACGGTGCTAGGATTATTCTTCTTTCTGTCTAGACATTTTGAGATTTTATCAGGTGTTATTTGTTTGATTTTATCTTCTTTTGATTTTTTTTTTTTGGAACGTGTGTTTCAAAGCTCTAGCAGACTTCCTTTTTGGTACTTTCTGAACATTGTGAAAATAATGGGAAAAAACTTTTGTCTTACCTTGTTGCAGTCCAAATACTGATACCTATAGTCAAGCTGCTTCGAATTTAGTTGCTGGAAGTAATCTTGAGCAGACTATCCAACAATTGATGGATATGGGTGGTGGCAGCTGGGACAAAGAAACAGTAACACGTGCACTTCGAGCTGCTTATAACAACCCCGAGCGAGCAGTGGATTATCTATATTCTGTATGTCTGAAATTTAATGGTTGTATATACAGCCAGAATTCTAACATTAAACTACTATTTAATCTGGTTGCGGTTATGATGCCATTTTATCTTCAGGGGATTCCTGAATTGGCAGAAGTGGCCGTTCCAGTGCCTCAATTTCCTTCAAGTCAAACCACTGAATCCGGTGCTGCCCCAGTTGCTCCTGCTTCAGGGGCTCCTAATTCATCACCTTTGAACATGTTTCCTCAGGTAAACCTCAGATTGTTGATGTGCTTTGATCACGTGTAGAAATTGGTAGTTCTTTCGAGTGGTTTGATTTTGGGTTCCTAACATGCTGAAATGATACTAGGAAACACTCTCCGGTGCCGCTGCTGGTGGACTTGGATCCCTGGATTTCCTCCGAAACAATCAACAGGTGCAGGCTTGTTATACGATCTTTGTTTATTTGCTTTCTCTGTTACTATGAAGATCTTTAATTCTTCGATATAAGGAATTCTAAAGTGCATGTTGTTTGCGTTTTAGTTCCAAGCATTGCGTTCAATGGTGCAATCAAACCCACAAATTTTACAGGTTTGCATTTCTATGTTTTTCACTGGCTAAACATCAAGAGCTTTTATTGTTCCGGATTTAATCGGCTTTTCTTCTATTATAGCCCATGCTTCAGGAGCTGGGAAAGCAAAACCCCCAGCTTTTAAGACTAATTCAAGAACATCATGCCGAGTTTCTTCAGCTAATAAATGAACCTCTCCAAGGTTCTGAAGGGTTAGTGCTTACCAAATATCATATCCGCTTTTTGATGAATCATCTACAGTTTTATTGGGGATAGAGCTGAAGCTTTGTTATTTATTTTATCTTGTTTTTATAACTGTTTTGAATTCGTCAGTGATAAACCATTAACTTTGGCCTTCTAAAACCTATGTTATTCGGGTTCGGGGGTGAGTATCGGTGATAAACTTGTTTTTTTTAGAGAAAGTTTTCTATGTATTTGGAGGATCCTTGGAGGTTATATCCTCATATGGGTGTGTTAAATATGAATAGTTCATGAAGAGTTCAAGCAGACACTATATCTTGAGATTTATATTGATCCGGCTTTCATATCTTTTCAAGTATCAATATCGATAGTTGACTTATATCTGAAGATGGATATAAGATATAAGGACAGATCTTGTAAGGATTATTGATTTACATGAAAAGGCCTAGAAAAAAAAATCATATCCGTGTTGAACACATACATGTCTGACATCACACCGGAGTCCTATTGAGATTAACAGAAGCTTTATTGTATCATTAATGTATAACTATCTATGCATCAACTTAAGCATCGTTAGTAACATTAGTATAAATTGGTATTTCAGGGATATATTTGATCAAGCTGAACAAGAAATGCCTCATGCAATCAATGTGACCCCAGCAGAACAGGAGGCTATCGAACGGGTATGCAAAATTGGTTGTTCTTCTTTTGGGGACCCTCTCTAAGTTCTTTTGCTGAGCAATTCTTTCTTTTTGCCTTGTAGCTCGAAGCAATGGGATTCGATAGAGCGCTGGTCATCGAAGCATTTTTGGCTTGCGATCGGAACGAAGAATTGGCAGCAAACTACTTACTGGAAAATTCTGGGGATTTTGAGGATTGAGAAGTTGAATCTTTCCTTACCTGATTTCATGTTTACCCTGGAAAATTTAATTGAATGTTTTCTTTTTAATTTCCCATCTAAATTGTTTCTGATATAGGCTTAACAAAATTCATTTTCAATTAATTTCACTGAACTAAATTAAAAACCTTCTTCATTTGATTGAATTAGCTGGTGTATACAAGGCTGTGATTGGGATTTATGTTGGTGGTTTTGGTTGGTTTTAAGTATTGATTATATAAAAGGTTAAAAAATTTCAGTCTGAACTGAAGCTGAAATTAATCAAACTCCAAACAAATCCAATTTAGGTGTGAACGTGGTTCCTAATTACATAATAGAAGGCACTGATTAAATTTTTGGGATGATTATTTTGATATGTTTGGTTCACTTGGCACTTTATTAAGGATCTTGATGTGATGGTAAATTTCAAAATTGCTCCCATTGAACACAGTACAAAGTTTATTAATTTTAACATTTTCAATGATATTTATTATTAACAAAAGTTAGTTTATTATTTTTTGTGTGTTGGCCTGATAGTTAGGGTATTCATTGTCTCAGGTATGGTTTGGATTCAAGTTATGCTAGTCGTGTGGTTATGTTAGGGTTCTGCCCTCTTTTGTAATTAAAAGAAAAAGTTTGTTTATTATTAACAAATATGTAATTTAGTCTAGTTGTTTTAAAATTATATTTATTTTTGAACAAAAAATTAATAAATTATCCCAAAATTAATACATGGCTATATTTTAAAATAAATTTAAATGTTGTATTTAAATTAGAATATAATTTACAATTTAATACGATAAAATAAATTTAAAATAAAACCATTTTTATGATTGTGTGGTGAAAAAAAAATATTATTTAAGTCAGTACGCTATATGTCTCTGACCTTTGCCTCTGATGTGTTTCCCTTTTGCTTTGCCAAAGTGGTTGTGCTGCCCCCATGTCGACTGTACTTGTGGAGCTCCTTGCTCTCCCCTCTCTTGTGTGATCCGTGTGTTGTGCGGATAGTGTTGCCAGCTTCGACTTTGTTTCTGAGGGTTTGGGATTTGGTCTTTTCAGCTTTCGAGCTTGTTGTCTTGGGGTCATAGATTAGGAGTTTTAATGTTAGTTTTCTTACGAACAAAATAAAGAAAATAATAAATTTCCACCATAGTAAACGCACACTTAATTTATGTGATCCATGTAGTCATAGTTAAAGGTAAACTATAAAAATAGTTATTTTTGTTTGTTTCAGGTTGCATTTTAATCGCTTATATTTGAAATATTACGTTTTAGTCACTTGTGTTATTATTTTGTTACGAAATGGTCACTCTGCTGTTAAGATATGTTACCTCCCAATGACAGTCCGACGTAGCAGTTAAAATGGGTTGTAAATGTTAATGTGGATGTTCAGCCAAGTAAATTAATTAATTTTTTAATTAAATAAATTTAATTAATTGAAATTTCTAAATTAATTAAAGAAAAATATTAATTTAGTTTCTCGAAATAATCAAAACCAATGCATCAGATTAATTCTTGAACTGGAAAAAAAGAACCCTTGGGCTCCTTTTTCTTTTAGTTTTCGTTTCCATTTTGATGAAAAAAAATCATCAATTTTCATAGCCTATATTTGTTGAATCGAAACAATAGAAATCGAATTGAGTGGTTCATCAATCGTTTGGATTTTTTATTCAAAACAAAAGAACAAATGATCGATTCAATGGAGGGTCTATGCATGGTTTACAATAAGTAATGGTTTTTTGTTCTTTACTTGAGCTTTGGGTTATTATGGTTTTTTTTATTTATTTATAAAATTATGATTTATCTTTTCATTTTTTTTTTGCATATGTGACAGAAAAAAGACATACTTCATCTTTGTTTATTTGTGTATTGTAAGCAACCATAATAGCAAGCAGGTATAGAGGTTGGTGTGTCAATTTCTTCTTCTTTTCTATTGTTATTTTCTTCTCTTCTCTTCTCTAATGGTACTAAAAAAAATTCAATTGTTGCTTCTTTTTAAACCGGAGAATATTGGGTTTTAGGGCAAAATTTTGTATTATATTTTCATAATTTTTTTTAACTTTTTTCATCTTAGTTGGGTATCCACGTTGGCATTTAAAACCTATTTTAATTATCACGTCGGACTGCCGTTTGGGAGGTAATAGATCTTAACAGCAGAGTGACCACTTCGTAACAAAACGATAATGTAAATAATTAATGTCGAAACCCCTTTTTTGAAAAGGCGAGAATCGAACTTGGTTTTTGAAAATAAGAAATAGGAGTCGCCACCGACCTTTTATTAGGTGCGATCGGGTCACCTATAAAATATTTTGATCTACGAGTTTCGAGAAAATGGGCTCGGGAGTCGATTACGTACGAGGAAGGATTAGCACCCTCGTCACGCCCAAAATTGGTACCAAATTGATTGATCAATGTCCTGATGTTGAAAAGTTTGAAAGATTTTGAAGTCTTATTTTATTTTTTTATTTTTAAAAAAAAACTTTATTGAACATCGAGTTTCCCTTGTTTCGAAGGAGTAGAGTCTCACATCCAGCACGATTGGACACGATAATCTAAGTCCTTGAATTCAAGATCGTCTCCAAAACTCTCCGAACACATGCAGTGCGATTTTGAAAGGATATTTGTTTATTTAGTCGAACAGAAGATCACACCCAGCACGATTGGGCACAATCTTTTCGAATTTCCGAACGCACAAATATCAGCTTATTTGAAAATGGAAACGAAATTTTAAAGGTTATTCACTTGTTTGATCAAACAAAAATTTACACCCAGCACGATTGGGCACAAATTCTCGATTTCCCAAATTCAGGAATATTACCTTTGTCAAACCTTCTTTTTTATGAATAAAAAACAAAATAAGTTAAAGATAAAAAGTTGAGTTACAATGAAATAACGAACATGAGAAATTAACAAAACATGATAATAAAAGATGGAATGATAAAACGAAAATAGAAAGATAACATTTAAAAAGAAATTATGAATAAAAACAAAAAGATGTTAGTCATGGTAGAGACAATAGTAAATATAATAATAATAATAGTAATAACGATATAATAATAATAGCGATAATAAAAATATGTACAATATGATGATAATATGATAATAATGCTAATAGTAGTAACAATAATAAAATAATATAAAGTATATACAGCATACTAATATATAGTACTAAAAAATGACAATAATGTTAATAAAGACAAATAAAATAATAGTAATAATAATAATAATAATAATGATGTGACGATAATAATATGATAATAGTAACAATAATGAAATAATATAAGATATATACAATATAATAATGATATAAATAATGTAATGGAAATAATAAAAAAATAATGTACATGTACAACATAATAATATATAGTAATAATAATAATGATAACAACACATAATATACATAATATACTAATAACAATAATAATAATAATAGCTATATAGAAAATACAGCAATAATAATAATGACGATATGTATAATATAATAATAGTACTAACAATAGTAAAATGCTAAAATAATAATAATAATAATAATAATATAACGGTAGTAAAGATAATAATAAAAGCTAATAAAAAACTAATAATAATAATAGTAGTAATATAATTATAAAAATAAACGAAGAAGGGTAAAATTAGAATCAGAATAAAATTAAGGAGGCCAAAATAGCAATAAATCAAAGTAAAAGGGGATTAGGGACTAAACATAACCCGCGCCATAACGAGAGGGACTGGTTAAGCAATTTGGCCCTTTTCATGTAACGCACATTTTAAAAGGGACTTGATTAAACCTTCAATGAAATAATAGGGGAAAATCGCAAAACGAAAATGCAAAATAGGGCTTGATTAACTAGCGTTGCAAAAGAAAAGGGGCCCAACGCGCAAATATCCCCTTTTAAGGGAAAACGCGCAGTACTCTTAAAGCAAAACGACGCCTTTTTGTTTCCAATTCGAAAACCCAACCCCTTTTCTGAAAACCTAGCAGTTTTATCCCCTAAAATGCAGCAGCCACCACTCTTTTGTCTCCTCTCAACTTCCTCTCTGCCGATGGGCTTCTCTCGCCGGCGGTGGTCGAACTACCACCTAAATCGACGAATCGGCGACGCGTGGAGAATGGGTTTTCACCCCCATCCGAAGTTCTTCTCGAAACCCCAACCCTCAGCCCGATTTCAACGCGGAAGAAGGAGGGAATTTCGTCGTCGAAGAGCGCCGATTCAGGTAAGTTCTTTTTTTTGTTTTGTTATTGTTTTGAAAATAGAAGAAGAAATGAGTAAATGGAAGACGAAAGTAAAAATCGACAGAGAGCAAGAACAAGAACAACTTTGAAGTTTCTCTTTTTGTTTTTTGATTACTGAAGATTTCGAAAATAGTCAAATAAGAAAGAAATAAGAGCAAAATAATAACAGCAAATCAGAGTGGAATCAACCTTCGATTTTTCTTTTGATTTTAGCGATCCTCCAAAATGAAAAAAGAAATCCCCCTCTGGTATTGTTTTTTTCTGGTTTTATAGCCTAAAACGGTATGTAAAAATAGATAAAATAGTACAATTTGTTCTTCGTTGTTGTTCTTTGTCTTCTTCTTTGCAGGTATGGGCGCGATAGTGGATGGAGCACTCGCGAGGCTGGTGGCTGGTGGCGTGGTGCGCACCTGGGGAGAGGTTGCGGCGCACCAAGGGCTTGCGGCGCTAGGGTTTCCAGCCCTAGCTTTTCTGTTTAATGTTTTGGGCCTTTCGGGCCACCTACGAACTGGGCCTGTCATTTTTTTTATTGCTTAAGCCCGGATAAATTTGGGCTTCTACAGCTGCCCCTCTTTGCTCGTTGTCGTGTAACGGGAACAGAGCAAAGACATAAAGAAGGCCAAAATTTGCCGGGATCCACTGAATCTTGTCCTCTTTGATGCTTTTCTTTGTCAGGTAGCCTCAAACTCCACTGTAACTTGTTATTCCGCTCTACTATACTGCTATTTTCGAGAGGTAGGGCTCGTAGCTTCAATCTACTTCACTGTTTCGATCTAGTCCATTGCCAGTTAGTGGTGACAGAATAATCTTCGATCTATTCCACTACTGGTTAGTGGTGGCAGGATAATCTTCAATCTATTCCACTACTAGTTAGTGGTAATAGGATAATCTTCAATCTATTCCACTACTAGTTAGTGGTAATAGGATAATCTTCAACCTATTCCACTACTAGTTAGTGGTAATAGGATAATCTTCAATCTATTCCACTACTGGTTAGTGGTGGCAGGATAATCTTCAATCTATTCCACTACTAGTTAGTGGTAATAGGATAATCTTCAATCTATTCCACTACTAGTTAGTGGTAATAGGATAATCTTCAATCTATTCCACTACTGGTTAGTGGTGGCAGGATAATCTTCAATCTATTCCACTACTAGTTAGTGGTAGTAGGATAATCTTCAATCTATTCCACTACTAGTTAGTGGTAATAGGATAATCTTCAATCTATTCCACTACTAGTTAGTGGTAATAGGATAATCTTCAATCTATTCCACTACTAGTTAGTGGTAATAGGATAATCTTCAATCTATTCCACTACTAGTTAGTGGTAATAGGATAATCAACCCGTTCCACTGCTGTTTAGTGGTAACAGGACAATCTTCAACCCGTTCCAACGCTGTTTAGCGGTAACAGGATGATCTTCAACCCGTTCCACCGCTGTTTAGTGGTAACAGGATGATCTTCAACCTCCAGTCTGCTCCACTGCAAACTCAGGATTAGAATCTAGGGAGAAGAGAATCGTAGTTTCAATCTTCTCTATTGAAAAAATAAATAAGGATTTATCCTCAATGTTAACTCAGGGAGACGGGATTTGTAATCTCATCCTACTCCACGGGAACTGAGAACTCAGGGAGAAGAGATTCGCAGTCTCAATCTTCTCTACTGAAACTCCAAAGAAGTATGGAAGTATCCTCATTGTTAACTCAGGGAGGTGGGATTTGTAATCTCAACCTACTCCACTGGAACTTCGAGGAAATAAGACTTCAGAACTTTCAAATTTGCTTCCTTACTATCTCGGGAAGACTTAAATCTTCAGTCTGCTCCTCCAGGGAACAAGATCTGAGCTTTTCAATTTGCTTCCTTACCGCATTCCGGAAGACTTCGATCTGAACTTTTCGATATTGCTACCATTCTCTGGGAAACCTGTCCTGTAGAATCAATTTTGTGTGCTTATGCTTATGCAAAAATGAGGATGCTATGAATGGAATGATCCAAATGCATGTGCTATGGATGACGCCTACATGAATGCAGAATGTCAGTTTGCTACAATGATTATGATGCGATGATCAGGATGAATCAAATGCCCCTAACTAAATGTGTTTTGCAAAAATGATCCCCTTCTAACGGTTTAAGGTGCTCATCGCTCGTTGTTTATCAGGGCTATATCATCGATGTCTTATGTTACAGTCTTGTTCGGCTAGCGTTCATGACAGAAAACCCAGGAGAACAATTATCTTGCTCAACAAATTTGCCCCACTGTAACTTCAAAATTCATCTCATTGTGACCTAGGGGTATAAGGTAGGGATCCTCGCATTCACCCCACTGCAACTCCAGAACGTAGGGTTTGTTTCCTCTTCGACTTGTTTCATTGCTATTCAAGGGTACAAGATCTGAATCCTTCCATCTATTGAGCATTCTTCGGGTATCCCAAACAGATGTGTATGCATGAATACGAAATATCATTTTCTTTCAAGAATGATTCTGGTTTTGCATTTGGGCTAGCAATGCCCATTTTTGTCAGGACTGTGTCACTGACGCAATTCCTTGTCACTTTGTTCGATCACCATCTTTGGAAAAAATCCCAAAGAGACAACCTAAATTTGGATTCAGATATTTCCAACCCGTAAGCTTGGTGGATTCTGCACAACAATCCTGTTTCAGACTCCTGTATTACTTAGAGGTTTCCAGAGTGATATGCAAAACTCCTTTAGTGAAAATATTATTAGTCCAATAATCATTATTTCAATGCAAAATGTTTGAAAGGGATCATAGTGATGGGTGAAACAAAAATTTATTGGGAGTATAGCTCGAAACCAACAAGTTAATCAAGCTTGCAAACGTAATGAAAAGAAAGTTTATTTAGAGTGTATTTTGAAAAGACAAAGATAGCAAACTCAAAATGGGTAGAATAGAAGCTAGGTGCCCCAGATATCGCAGCTTGAGCTTCCCTGTTCAAACTTCTTAAGGACCATTTTAAGCTCAATATGTGCTTAAGAGATCCAGAGTACTTTGTCGATGCCCTAAGACGCAACATACCTCTTCGTTGTTGCTTCAAGTATAGTGAGACCACTGTCTGCCCCATTTCCATCAAAAATTTGAGCCGCCCTTTTCGGGTTTTCAACTCAAACCCACCTTTGGTCCCCAGGCGCCCTTTGCGGGTTTTCGCCTTTGGCCCCTCATTTTCTCTTCTTCTTCTTTTTTTTTTTTTTTTTTTTGAATTCTCCGGATTGGGCCAATCTCTGCCATCCCTTTCGGTCGATATTCATACTTTCCTAGGACAGACTTTCTTTGCCGTACAAGGTCCTTCCTAGTTTGTCATTCACTTTCTTCTGAAGTCTCTTTTGCGCGAGATCATTTTCCTTTCCAGAGCCCTATCATGGAATTTTCCAAGGTGATCCTTTTTGTTGAGAATTCATGTCATCTGATCGTGATAGATAGCTCCCGATATTTCTCTTCAAACTCTCTTGATCACATTGGGATTGGGTCTATTCCGCCTTATCCAATTTTGGCTCGGCCCGTGCCTAGGGAACAGAGGATTTCGACTTCACTAGGCAAATCTTAATGAGGAAGGGGCTGCCCCGGCAGGGGCCCTGGCTGATGTTTGATGAGCATAAAGGGTAAATGTAACTTCTATATGCCAATATTCACAAGTTTAGGTCATCGACCCCCCCTTTTTTTTTTTTTTTTGGGCCTAACGACTATCCACTTTGTGACATTGGCATATGAAGTGACCTTCACACTCTTGGTGAAGAGATCGTCATCCGTGAAGATGAATTGATGCGGACCAGAAGCTTTCTAGGAGATTGGCTTGATAACGTTCATGCCCACCTGTGTAGAAAGAATGGAAGAGGCGCATAAGCTCTGTCCTCTTTGATTTGGCGTTTGATGCTAAATTTTTGGGTAGACCAGTGGCTCGAACCTCTTGATTGGCTTAGTCCGGGTAGAATAATCAGTATGTGGACTTCTTCTGTGACTTCCTTAGCTTGGATAGCGTGCTTCATGCCTCAGTAGTCCTGGCGTGATCATACGAAAATACCTTTGAACTCTTGGAGATAACTCACTGATTCCTTGCCTTGTTCCTACGGCCAGCTGAGCTTCTATTTTCATCTCCCTTGTAGTGTTTGCTGACACTCCGTAGGATAGGATCCACCATTCTTAACAGTTTAGGAAATAAGTTGCGGTCCTTGCCATCTCCGCAGTCCTCCAATCCCTTTAGACACATATCTCATTAAAAGGAGAGTCGGTAACAGCGTCGCTCATGTCATTGATATCTGGGGGACCCATTGTGGGTATGAAGGTAGAAGATTAAAAGTATGATATGAAAATGAAATGATACTGAGTATGAGATGCGAAGAGTGGAAATAAAGATGCATTTTATTGAAATAAAAATTCTGGAAACAAGCCTATTTCACAAAAGGATTCTTGTTGCCTCTAGGCTTAAAGCAACAAGCATGTTTTGAATATTACTCCAGATCAGCTAAAATACAGGGATCCCTTCCACAGTCCTATTGTTCAAAACACTCTCAAACATGTAAGGTCTTGAAAACTTAGATTCTTCGGTTCATTCTCCAGATACGTCATGCATGTTCCAATTCCTCAGTGTCAGGTTTTGCACTGGAGCCCTGAAGTGGATGTACTCTTGATCTCACACCCCCATTTATCACGGTGCTCTCAATAGTTACCCTTTTAGTAGCATGGTTGAGCGATGAATTTTCTGCATCAGAAGAGTCATCGAACCTTATAACTCCTATTTTGATAAGTTTTTCGACTAAGTTCTTGAAAGCGGTGCAGTCTTCTATCCAGTGTCCTACTATTCCGGCATGGTAGTCGCATTGAGCATTTAGGTCATACCATTTGGGGTACGGGGGTTGGAACGGTTTCAAGTAGTGAGGAGACACCACATGTGCATCAAATAAATTTTGATAGAGCTCCTTGTATGCCATCGGGATGGGTGTGAGCTGGAGCCTTTCCGTGTTAGGCTTTGGATTGGGATCTTGTTTAAGGGGACCTTGACGACTGGTAGCCATTGTCCTTGGCTGTCTTATTAGCTTTGAATAACTCTCATCATGCTTACTCGTACTACCCACTTCTTTTTCCTTCTTTTTCGGGGTCTTCAATGTCCGCTCCCACTTTTCTTTCGCTTTTGCCCAAACAATCGATTCGGCTCGATCATCCTTAGGGTTAAAACATGAGCCTGTTGGGAAGTTTGCGATGGTTGAGGTATTGGTCTGACGTCGGGGTCCGATAATGATGGGTGCCCCTTGCGACTGCGTGTCGGGTCGAGTCGGGATATTCCTCGGGGAATAAACAATTCGTTCGTCATCATCCGTACCGTTGATAGTCGGGGCACTCCTCTTTTCAAGTCTTTCGGCAAGTAGTTGGATTAACCGGCGCATCACATTCATTTGATCTTGCATATCCTGGTGAATCTTAGCCAACTGTTCTTGCATCAATATTTGCCTTTGCTCTAATTTCTTCAACCTTTGTTCCATATCTGGAATAATTTCACCTAATTAGGGTTTTTCTACAAGTTTTGATGCAGGCAATATGATATAATGCAAATGCGTGGAATGCAATGCAAAATGCATGAAATGCAATGCAAAAAGAAAGAGAGACGTTGATTATGAATTGGATTCCTATTAGAAGAACTTGTCTAGAAAGTACGTTCCTTTAATAAAGTGGGCCGCATATACAGCCCCATCCTCCTATCCTACTCTCAACACCAGCTCTTCGTTAGCTTAATCCAAGTTGTTATTACGACACTCATAAACTTCTAATGACTCCCGAACAATCCTTATCGGCTTGAATCTTCAGATAAATGTTTTTCTTCGTACCCGGATGTCTATAGTCGTGTCCCTTGAATTTTCTTAATAGACATCTCTTGCTTGATCTAAGTCGTACCTCATCACTCACTTGTCCTCCGTGATGCTCATAATTGTCGTATGGCTCCCAAACAATCCTTGTCGGCTTCAATCTTCAAGTAATGCTTTGTTTTGTTGTTTACCTAGGCCACGCTCAGATGACCGTATCGTATTCCCCATTATCAAGTAACACATTTTCTTATGACAAATTCTTCTATTTAGCAATCAAATGCGAATCAACACCTCCTTTCTAAGATGATGCAATGCAATGCAAATGCATGGAATGAATGCAAAAAGAAAGAGAGGCGCTGATCATGAATTCGATTCCATTAGAAGAACTTTTCTAGAAAATAAAGCTCTTTACATAAAACGGATTACATACGCGGTTTTGTCTTCATAGTCCAAGCAAAACACTGATCCCTTTCTTCGTGACAGAATGTCATGACCATACCTTGTGCGCTTCCTTTGTAGATGCATCTTTGGCTCTTGGTGGCTTGGTTCAGGTCGTATCTCTTTACTCGTCCATCCTCCGTGATCGTTTATAAGCTTCTTAACCTAAAAAGTCAAGATCTGACGACTCTTGAATAATCATCGTTGGCTTGAACCATCGGGCAAAATCTTGTATTCTTTCTTGGACTATACGCTTTCCCTCGTTGTTTACTTGGACTATATTTGAGCAGCCGCATTATAATCCACTTTATCAAGAAATTCATTTCCTTATGACAAACTCCTCTATTTAGGAATCGAATATGAATCAGCACCTTCTTTCTATGATGATGCCATGCAATGCAATCATAACAGAGGAAAACACGTTAGCGCAGGAGTAATAATCGGAATAGAGCATTTATCCGGGTGGTCTCTAGGGTTCGACATGGCTCTACCTATGGTGGGCTCTTAGGTCTCTCTACATGTGGTTGGTTCTAAAGAAAAGGGTACCCGAACTAGCAGATTCCTCGATCCTCACCCATTATAGGCTCATATGGACCAAGTTCAGTTCAGGGGAACACATTTCCCTATGGCCATGCGGAGGTGAAAACCTCACGAAGACATAGGTACGGATGTATCCCGGAAGCAGTCCCCTAGCCCATGCGGAAGTGAAAACCTCACGAAGGCATAGTTTCTTGCTCCCACTTAAGGGTGTGACCACGACGGTCATGCAAACATGAATGCAGAGATATATCCTATGTGACTCGACATCATTGCAATAATGGTACCAACAAATGCATCAAAAGAAACATGATTTTTCGAAATGATTTTCCAAATTTTCGACAAAAGGACAAAAGGTAATCAATTTTATGGCCTGACTCTCTTATTGGTCCCCAGTGGAGTCGCCAAGCTGTCGAAACCCCTTTTTTGAAAAGGCGAGAATCGAACTTGGTTTTTGAAAATAAGAAATAGGAGTCGCCACCGACCTTTTATTAGGTGCGATCGGGTCACCTATAAAATATTTCGATCTACGAGTTTCGAGAAAATGGGCTCGGGAGTCGATTACGTACGAGGAAGGATTAGCACCCTCGTCACGCCCAAAATTGGTACCAAATTGATTGATCAATGTCCTGATGTTGAAAAGTTTGAAAGATTTTGAAGTCTTATTTTATTTTTTTATTTTTAAAAAAAACTTTATTGAACATCGAGTTTCCCTTGTTTCGAAGGAGTAGAGTCTCACATCCAGCACGATTGGACACGATAATCTAAGTCCTTGAATTCAAGATCGTCTCCAAAACTCTCCGAACACATGCAGTGCGATTTTGAAAGGATATTTGTTTATTTAGTCGAACAGAAGATCACACCCAGCACGATTGGGCACAATCTTTTCGAATTTCCGAACGCACAAATATCAGCTTATTTGAAAATGGAAACGAAATTTTAAAGGTTATTCACTTGTTTGATCAAACAAAAATTTACACCCAGCACGATTGGGCACAAATTCTCGATTTCCCAAATTCAGGAATATTACCTTTGTCAAACCTTCTTTTTTATGAATAAAAAACAAAATAAGTTAAAGATAAAAAGTTGAGTTACAATGAAATAACGAACATGAGAAATTAACAAAACATGATAATAAAAGATGGAATGATAAAACGAAAATAGAAAGATAACATTTAAAAAGAAATTATGAATAAAAACAAAAAGATGTTAGTCATGGTAGAGACAATAGTAAATATAATAATAATAATAGTAATAACGATATAATAATAATAGCGATAATAAAAATATGTACAATATGATGATAATATGATAATAATGCTAATAGTAGTAACAATAATAAAATAATATAAAGTATATACAGCATACTAATATATAGTACTAAAAAAATGACAATAATGTTAATAAAGATAATAAAATAATAGTAATAATAATAATAATAATAATGATGTGACGATAATAATATGATAATAGTAACAATAATGAAATAATATAAGATATATACAATATAATAATGATATAAATAATGTAATGGAAATAATAAAAAATAATGTACATGTACAACATAATAATATATAGTAATAATAATAATGATAACAACACATAATATACATAATATACTAATAACAATAATAATAATAATAGCTATATAGAAAATACAGCAATAATAATAATGACGATATGTATAATATAATAATAGTACTAACAATAGTAAAATGCTAAAATAATAATAATAATAATAATATAACGGTAGTAAAGATAATAATAAAAGCTAATAAAAAACTAATAATAATAATAGTAGTAATATAATTATAAAAATAAACGAAGAAGGGTAAAATTAGAATCAGAATAAAATTAAGGAGGCCAAAATAGCAATAAATCAAAGTAAAAGGGGATTAGGGACTAAACATAACCCGCGCCATAACGAGAGGGACTGGTTAAGCAATTTGGCCCTTTTCATGTAACGCACATTTTAAAAGGGACTTGATTAAACCTTCAATGAAATAATAGGGGAAAATCGCAAAACGAAAATGCAAAATAGGGCTTGATTAACTAGCGTTGCAAAAGAAAAGGGGCCCAACGCGCAAATATCCCCTTTTAAGGGAAAACGCGCAGTACTCTTAAAGCAAAACGACGCCTTTTTGTTTCCAATTCGAAAACCCAACCCCTTTTCTGAAAACCTAGCAGTTTTCTCCCCTAAAATGCAGCAGCCACCACTCTTTTGTCTCCTCTCAACTTCCTCTCTGCCGATGGGCTTCTCTCGCCGGCGGTGGTCGAACTACCACCTAAATCGACGAATCGGCGACGCGTGGAGAATGGGTTTTCACCCCCATCCGAAGTTCTTCTCGAAACCCCAACCCTCAGCCCGATTTCAACGCGGAAGAAGGAGGGAATTTCGTCGTCGAAGAGCGCCGATTCAGGTAAGTTCTTTTTTTTGTTTTGTTATTGTTTTGAAAATAGAAGAAGAAATGAGTAAATGGAAGACGAAAGTAAAAATCGACAGAGAGCAAGAACAAGAACAACTTTGAAGTTTCTCTTTTTGTTTTTTTGATTACTGAAGATTTCGAAAATAGTCAAATAAGAAAGAAATAAGAGCAAAATAATAACAGCAAATCAGAGTGGAATCAACCTTCGATTTTTCTTTTGATTTTAGCGATCCTCCAAAATGAAAAAAGAAATCCCCCTCTGGTATTGTTTTTTTCTGGTTTTATAGCCTAAAACGGTATGTAAAAATAGATAAAATAGTACAATTTGTTCTTCGTTGTTGTTCTTTGTCTTCTTCTTTGCAGGTATGGGCGCGATAGTGGATGGAGCACTCGCGAGGCTGGTGGCTGGTGGCGTGGTGCGCACCTGGGGAGAGGTTGCGGCGCACCAAGGGCTTGCGGCGCTAGGGTTTCCAGCCCTAGCTTTTCTGTTTAATGTTTTGGGCCTTTCGGGCCACCTACGAACTGGGCCTGTCATTTTTTTTATTGCTTAAGCCCGGATAAATTTGGGCTTCTACAATTAAAACGTAACATTTCAAATATAAATGACTAAAATGTAATATTATGTAAAAAAAAGTGATTATTTTAATAGTTTACCCCATAATTAAAAGATGTCACTCAATAGATGGGGAGAAGGAAGCCAAGAATCTTATATGTTCGGAGTCGACAATTATTTTTAATTTTGTATAAATATAAAGTAAGTCAAATTCTATAAAAGATTATCAATAATAAGTGGAAAATTTTTTTTAATTTTAATTTAATTATTTTTAACCATTAACTTTTTAAATTATAAAGTTTCAATATGGGCCCAAATGATGGCCATTAGTTTATTAACTTAAATTATGTTATTTTCATAATTTTATGTGACTTATACATGATCACATATGTAATACTATATCAAGTTGTTATTTTCATATAATATTAAAATAAAGAACATCATTTTAATTAATGAATTTAATGGCTTCGTTTGAATCGGAATTAAAACTTGAAATTTTGAAAATTATTAAGATTAAAAATGATCAAATTGAAGAACATGAACTAAATTCACAATTTTCAAAATAATACAGACTAATAGCAAAATTTAACCTAATAGATTTAAGTGTTATTGTTTTAATCAAGACTAAAATTGACTGAATTAATATATACAAAGAAGAAATACCAATGTTTTAAAAACTGAGCTGGTGGTCAAATCGGTGAGGCACTAGTTCACCAAATCAAAACGGTCTGATTAAAAAATTATTAAAAAAATCTGGTTCAATCGATCTGTATCGGTTCTTGGGTCACCCAGGTTAAAAGACCTCCCTGGATCAGTACCCCAACTAATTCCTAATCTAGTCGGTCTAATCAACCGGTCTAGTCCAAACAACATTGCAAAATACCTAACTTACGCATAGTGTAGGGACTAATAACATAATTTGTCCAAATTAAAATACATGACTAAACCCACAGTTTGAGCTAGGGGTGTAATTGAGTCAAGCCAAACCTAAATGGTGGCAATCTCAAGCTCGACTCAAAGACTTAATTGAGCTACTTGAGTAAGCTTGAACTCATTCATATTTAAGCTCTTTCTATATAGTAAGGATAAAAATATAGTGAAGCTCTTTCTATATAATAAGGATAAAAATATAGTGAAATGAAAAATCTTGATTAGGCTTGTGAGTTGTTCAAATTGAGTATTACAGAGCTCAAATTTAGCTCGAGCTTGAATGGACAATTATCTAATTGATTAGACTTTTTCTAGGTCGAACTCAAATAGCTTCCAAGCAGCAGTATCTCATTTATACCCCTAATTTGAGGTAAATATGGCAACATGGTGTGGCGAGGTGGTTTCTTCCCTACCTTAACCTCAACCGGATATACCCCCGCCAAAACCCAAAATTAAATATTACTTGACCCGCCCCGAATCCAACCTGACAGATCAAAGCTATACTTGATTCGAATTTGACTTGGCCTAATTAAAGTTCAATGACCAAAACATATTCTAAATCATACATAAGTAACTATTTATGTAGCTTACTCTACTATTAAAATTTTTCTAGCTTTAATGTATAAACATTAATATAAATTTCATTATCATATATTTCAAACTAATATTATATATTATAGTACTTTGGTAATTGTAGTAGGCCCAATTCGCCCAGGCCCTAAACTAAAATAGAAAATAAAAATTAAAAGTCCCAAAGTCCAATTACATTTGTAGCCCAAATAACCCAAAAAAAACCCTAATGGCCCAAAAACCTAAACACCTTCAGTAAACAGAAGAAACCCTAGCCTCCTTTGTGCGCCACACCCTCTTCACGTGCCATGTCAGCGCGCCCATCGCCCGAGGACTGCCTCCCTTGCACCAAAATGGCAAAGGTCAGCCTTTCTCCTCCGTTGACCTTGCCTGCAAGAATAAAAACCAGAAACGAAAGCAAGCAAAACAGAAGCAATACAGATAGCAGAGAAGCAGCAAAAATAATAGTGAAAAAGCATAAAATATTGTATCTATTCGGCTATAAAAGCCAAGAACATATCAATGTAATTTTTGGGGACACGAATAAATACAAAAAATAGTATCAAGTTTTAAAAAAGGTAGCATTTTTTCTCTGATCTTATTTTCAAAATAAATGAATAATAATAAGTAAAATAAATAAAATACTTACCTGTCGATTGGTCTTCCACCACAGTCGTTACCCCTTCCGGTCCAAAAGGCCGTCGGATCCCTAGGGATTTGGCCAAGGCCGTGACGGAGAGAGAGCTGGAAACAGAGAAGTTTTTTCTTTTTTTTTTTTTGGGTTTAGGCTTTAGATTAATTTTTTTTACTCCAAATCGGAGTTTTGCACAAAAAAAAAAGAAAAAAAGGAAGGACTTTTTGGTGTTTTCCTGCCATCGTGGACGGCGGCGCTGTCGCCGGTGATCGGTGGCCGGTCGGCGGGGGTTCGCCGGCCTAAAGGGAGGCTTTGGAGAGAAGGGAGAGCATTTTTGTTTTTTTTTTTTAAGCAGGGTAGGAATGATTTTTTGGGAAAATTTTTGATATATATAGGGTGCCAAAACGGCACCGTTTTGGAGTGGTCTGAAATGCCCCAAAACGACGTCGTTTTGGGGCTGACCCATTACCCGACCCAATAACCTCAGGATCAGCGTGTTTTTATAAAATGGTTTAATTGCACCTTCGGTCCTTCCGTGATTATGGCCTGTTTCAATCCAGTCCTTTTTCTTCCTTTTTTTTTCTTTTTAAATTTGACTATGTAATTTTATTCATTTTTGTTTTAGTCCCTTCTGAAACTGCGCGTTTAGTGGACCTGGGAATAATTTCCCAGTTGGTCCCTGCCTTTGTTTGTGCGTTTAATTTTAGTCCTTATTTCGGTCTTATTATTTAATTTATTATGATTTATACTTTTAATTTTGTTTAAATTTCAATTTAATCCTTTTTATAATTATTCATTTATTTTATTATAATTTAGGCTTTAAATTTCATTTTAATTTCAATTTACCCTTTTTAATTTCATTTAAGTTGCAATTAAGCCCTTTTTATTATAACTCTTTTATTTATTTATTTATTTATGTATTAACTTGATTATTTATTATCCCTTGCATTTTATTCGTTTATTTGTTTATTTACTTATTTGTTCATATATCATTCATTTATTTATTTACCTTTTATTTTATCCTTGTGTTCATTTTTTTTATTATTCCTTCATTTTTAATTTTCTTTCATTGATTATTTATTTTATTTATGCCTTTATTATTATCATTACTATTTTATGATTATCTATTCATCTATTTATTTATTACCCTTTTATACTTTCAAAAATTAGGTTACTTATGTTTTTCTGCTTAAACATTTATTATTATTATTATTATTATTATTATTATTATTATTATTATTATTATTATTGTTATTATTTTATCTATTATCATTATTAATATCTATTCATGCATTATTACAAATTACACTCTTAATTTCATTCATATTTTAATTTAGTTTATTTATTTATTACCCTTTTATACTTTCAAATTAGGTTACTTATGTTTTTCTGCTTAAACATTTATTATTATTATTATTATTATTATTATATTATTATTATTGTTATTATTTTATCTATTATCATTATTAATATCTATTCATGCATTTATTACAAATTACACTCTTAATTTCTTTCATATTTTAATTTAGTCCTTTATCTTTAATATCTATTCAGGTATTTATTACAAGTATTACGTTTGACATTATTGAAAAAAAGAAAAGTTTTAAAAATAGGCAATATTTCGTATTTGGAGATTCAAGAGGTCGTACCTTAACTAATAGGGTTTCGATTTTCTCGATGAACCCAAATGACAGAATATCCTTTAAAATTAAAATACACGAGATTTAAATATAAAAAAAAAGGCAAGCTTAAACTCAAGGATTCGAGGTGTCGTGTCCTAACTCACGGGATATGACATTTTGTTACCGCGAGATGAGAGAGTCTTTAACATGCGTTTCAATTTATTCAAGCATTTTTTAAGCAAAAAAAATATTAATACAAAGAGGGATCGTATTTTTAAATTCTTTTCGGGTTTTCAATTTTCGACACCAAGACTTTAATTAATCAACTAGGTACCAATTTTGGGCGTCACGAGGGTACAAATCCTTCCTCATGCGTAACCGACTCCCAAACCCGTTTCCTGAATTTAGTAGACCAAAAATCTTTGTTTTAGTAAATCAGACCGTTTATTAAAACGATCAAATTACGAGGTGACTCGATCACACCTCATTAAAAAAAAAGATTGGTGGCGACTCCTATTTCCTTTTTTCAAAATAAAAGTCAACTAAAAAAAAAGGTTTCGACAGTAATTATACTAGGTTGAGGCGAGATGGATTTTTCTTAAGGGATAACATAATTTTTGGCCTCTAAACTTGACAACTAGGTTCACTTTGATACTTATATCCTTTTTTGTTCATTTTGATAATTGTACTCTTTTTTGGCCCACTTTTTTTTCGCTTAATCAATGTGCAACAACTTTCAAAGCTGCAGAAAAGCTAAACATACAACAGATACAAGAAGACCCAAACCTAAGAAACAGTAATCCAAACACAGAAAGATTACAGCAAGCAGACCCATAAAAACCCAAACAAACTCCATCTGTTAAACAATCCTCAAACCAGAATAAAACCTACACAAAACACCACATTAAACCACTAAACAGTTTACAAATACATTTGCAAACACACAACAACATCACACCTAAAATCAACACCATGCCTTAAACATTCCCGGCCTTTTCAGACCAGCAACCGCCAGCACAAATGCCATCTTATTGCTGTGCTTATCCGTTTTCGAAAAGGAAACATTTCCAATTCTAGACAACCTGATTTCAACTTTCTTAAAGAAATAAAACATCAACCACGGTCTCAAAGCTTTGTTTTCTGCCCAATTAAACACCTTAATGGATCCAACCTCGATGATTAAAGAACATTTACCTTTCCACCCCATCGCTAAAAACATATCCAAATCCAAGCTAATCACCCCTACCTCCACAGCAAGGGAGTCTTTCACTGCAAACAGACCAGAAAATAATGCCCTTGCTACCCCATCCGAATCTCTTAACACCCCTCCACACCCGACTTCATCCTCAATCTCCACACCATAAACATTAAATTTTACCTAACCAAGGCTCGGATGGCACCAAAACCTACCATTCAATCCAGATTTTTTAGTATTACTCCAGCTTCTATATGGATAAACCCACCAAATTCTCTCATCCACTTTTAATTCTTCATGCACCGATCTGATCCACATAAAAGCTCGAATCTTTGAAAGAAAAACCAAGCTAAACATTGTAGGCCACTTTCTAACGAACACTAACTCATTCCTCGCTAACCACATCGACCAGCAAGTTGCTGACACTGAGATCATCTATAAACTTTTAACCACACCTGTATAAGAGACATTATTACAAAATGAGAAAAAATCTGAGAATCCATCAATTGGCCTCCATTTCACCTCCCACCATTCAAAATTTTTTCTCCAAAAACCCACAATGAATTTGCAATGGAAGAAAAGGTGCACCGCTGTCTTCGGTTCTCTATAGCACCAAGGGCAACCAGTCCCGTTTGACTAATCTTCACACCTCTTTTAATGAGGAACTCCTTAGTAGGAAGACGATCAATTGAAACCAACCAAAGGAAACTTCTCATTCTAGGAGGCACCTTTAACTTCCAAATTTTATCAAAAGCGAAACATATGTCTACCACACCTTCAATGATCAATAATTCTATTAATTTCCTCACCAAAAACACCTATTTGTTATCATGAATCTAGATTAATCGATCCTCCTCCTCAGGTAACAAAACCATACTGCTAACAGCTTCCTTTAAATGAATAACCATATTAATCTCCCTATCTAATAACTGACGAGAAAAGAAATCAGCCCAATTAACCTCGTTAAACCCATTCGACATTGAAAAGTCTTTTACCAGTCCTTTTTTATTCCAGACTAAACGAAACAGTCTTGGAAATTCCACTCTCAGAGGCCATTCCCCACCAACTAACAAAAAGACTCATTCCCCATCCATTTATCCACTTTCGAATCTTTCGCATTCTCCACAATACCTCTCCAAACCACCGACATATCTTTCAAATTGCTCGTTCTAAAACGCCACTGTTGCACAGGGGAACCATACTTTGTAGCAATAATTTTTCTCCACAAAGCTTCTCTATCCACCACGAATCTCCAGCACCATTTGTGTAACACCCCAAACCCGGCCCACGAGTCTTGACCGGATCTGATTTGTCACTGCGGAAAAACGTTTAAAATATTTTAACCTTAAAATAAAACATGGAAATTTATGTTTATTTATAAAACATTGTTTATTTAAAATGCTAAGTAAAAATTTGTTGTCATAAAGTATCCAGATTTGAAAACTTTAATATATATATATAAATTTAAGAAAATAATATCATTTGCAAATAACATTTCATCGTCAATCCATAATGAAACAAAATAATAAATTTCAAATACTTAAGTGGCCTTTATTACAATAATGCTTATCAAAATACTGAAATTTATAAAATACGAAAACAAATAAAATTAACTTCTGCATGGGCCACCTCGTATCCACTCCAACCCGGTCCGATCACCTAAAATCATCTGCGATGTTTGATAAAAATTGGGTGAGTCATACAGACTCAGTGTGTAATTAGACCACTGAATTCCATCCACATGTCAAACCATATAATAACCCATATAACAGATATTAAGATAATTTAATCACATGCTTTCACTTATTGGGCTTGGCCCACAACCACATCACATTCTTATAATGGTGTAATCAACCACATGTTTCCACATACTGGGCTTGACCCATTTCCACATTAATTCACATAGCAGACAGATTTATGCAAAATGCACCCAACCCAGCCTAGGGTCCATCCTTTACACCTACCTTGGCAGACCCCTTGCCCAAGGCCGTGGCTAATCCACCGATCACATAGTGATCCACATATCTTACCTTGGCAGACTTGCTGCTCAAGGCTGTGGCTAGGCCACCGATCACATAAGTGATCCCACATATCAATCAATCTACGGTGATGCACACAGCTATCAACCGCCGAGATGTGGCACCTAGCCAACACCTCCCTTGATGAAGCACATAGCTAACATCAAGTGCTAATGTAGCACAAGGCTAACATTAGACCACGTACATAATGTACACCCTTTCTTCTTTCACATTCAGATCCCATCCCATGCACATGCAACATATGATAATGTCATAACATAATAAAATGATGCATGCACATGCTATTTCGGCATACAAACATATTCTCATTGGCATATTCACATTCTTAATATTGAACACTGACCTAATTTTCGATATACCCCTTAAGGGTATCCATTCATAATTGTCACTGCATACATTAGCATTTACACCACACATACAATATAACATAAACCCGGAAAATAGTGGGTTAATCACACACCTTACTATTTAGCGAAATCCTTAGCTACTTGAATTTAACACGATCCCGGAACTTCCTTATGCCTATCGATTTACCCTTAAAAACCAAAATACACAATTGGTCACCACTTATACCAAATATGGCCTATGTAGCAAATATAACATTTGGCCCATATAGCAATTATAACATTTTGGCCCATAAAGGGTATTTTCGTAGTTTGGCCCATAGGGACATTTCGTAATTCAGTAATTGTACCCACTAAGGGTAATTCGATAATTTACTCTCTAAGGGTAATTCGGTAATTTACCCTACAAGGGTAATTCAGTAATTTCATATTTAACGGTGTTTTCGAAGATTCACTATCGCCTCGAGTGATACAGAACTCTATTTGGGTCTCTACGGAACTATTGGTCAAAAATCCATTTTAAGCCCAAACGGGGTAATTTCGCAACTAAAACTTAACTAGTAATTTGGGACATACAAATTTAAACTGTCCATTTGCGTCATACTGACTAAATTAGTTATAATTCGAGTTAGAAAACTCGAAATCTAGATCCGTAAAATTTCCTTGAAACTAGACTCATGTATCTTCTTACTGAAATTTTTCCAGAATTTTTGACCTAGCCATTTAGTACAGTTTATTCCTTAAAGTTTCCCTTGTTTCACTGTCCAATGATTCTGACCTCTCTTAACTTAATTTCAAATATCTCACTTTACGGTTTTCATATACTGTTCCAACTTGTTTCTCTTGAAAATAGACTCACTAAGGAATCCATAAATATAAATTATAACCAATAATTAATTTTGTACAATTTTATATGATTTTTCCAAAACAGATCAGTGAACCCCAAAGTTAATCAGAACCAGTATTACTAAAATCAAGATATCTCAGAATGTAAAATTACTTTTCCTTATCCATTTCTTCCATATTAAAATAGACACAGTAAGCTTTAATTTGATATCTTATTCACTTTCTAATTCCTTTTCTCCTATTTTTAGTGATTTTTCAAAAACACGTCACTGCTTCTAACCGAAACTGTTTTATTACAAAACATGATTATCACTACCATCAAACGCACGTCCGACTGATCACGGATACCGGTTATCAATTTTCTTCGATATTTCTACCGAATCACAGAATATTTCATGTAAACTTTCAGAGAGATGTGAGATTTTCTCACCATTTCAAACATATATTCGGAAGAGTATGAGATTACACACCTTATTCGGAATCCGTAACGCGATGCTCTCCGCGGCACCAAAAATCCGAGTCACTTATAACGAGGGATAGGTTTTCGATTGAACCTTTGATAAAGTACTTCGAGACCTTGCAACCAGCATAAACTCTCTCATGGCAAGTCCCTAGACTCTCAACCATATTACAAATTAGTCCCCTCATTAGCTAGCTTAAGCTTTGGGGCTCCAAAAATACAAAAATTATCAACTAAAGTCATCAAAATCACTTACTTGCTAAAGGATTTGTTTGCTGAAATTTTTGAGCTCTCCAACCCTTGTTTGCTACCAATTTTAGGTGGTGATGAAGAGAAGAAAAGATGATACTTCTCTTTTCTTTATTTTCATAACCTTTTTTTTTTATCTCTTCTTTCTTTCTTTTTATCTCTCTTTTTTTTTTATCCACCTACTCCACTCTACAAATTCTTTTATTCCTTTTTCATCCACCTACTCCACTCCTCAAATTCTTTTATTTCTTTTTCATCCACCTACTCCACTCTCCAAATTCTTTTATTTCTTTTATTTCCTTTTTTTTTCTTTTTCCTTATTTTCCTCCTTACCATACTTTTCCACAATTTAATAAGTCCACCTTACCATAATTTAAAAATCCAATTTTGCCATATTTACAAGCTTGGCCGAAATTTAGGGAAATAGTACAAAAATAATAGTCAAAATTTGCACACAATGGGATTTGAACCTCTTCCCTCAAGGTACTTCACTTGATGCCATAACCTCCTTGCCATATGCTCATTTATGCTAGCAATTTACTCTTTTATTTCCATAAGCCTTGATGCCACTTACTATCTCTCCTTATTAGGTTTAAACACAAAATTTTACTAAGGCCCAACTTGAACTCGAAACTTCATAGAATCCGGTAACTTTCTAAAATCATCTTCTTAATAAGTCCAACTTGAAATAATGTCATTCTCTTGTTCTCAAAAATTTTAAACACTCCTATGCCCAAGGCCCATTGGGCCCATTCCTACTAGGCCCAATTTCGGGATGTTACAATTTGGCCATGAGAAACTTATTTTTAGCCCTAATATCCATGATAAACCATAATTTACACACATTTTAACCCCATGCTTGGCTTATTTTTGGATGATTTTCCATTGGATTTGATGAATTCAATACTCTTAATCTTTTAATTTCATGTTTTATACTCAGGAGAGCTTAGGAAGTCGAAAAGAACGAGAAACAGGCCAAAAATGGACAAAATAGGCCTACACGGCCTGAACCACTGCACACGGGCGGACCACACGGCCGTGTGTGACAAACAGGATCGAACATGGCCTGAACTATCGACCACGGACGTGTCACACGGGTGTGTCCCTGCCGACCCTAGGTTTAATACTATTCAGAAAAGGCTACTTGTGGGTCAAGTAAAGCATCTCAAAGCCTATATAAACACCCTAGGGGGCAACCTAAAAGGGAGGTCGATAGGACGTCGAGTAGAAGGCAGAGAATACTCCAAGACAGCCATCAGAAGCAGCTTAGGAGAAGGATCTCCATCAGACTGAAGATCTCCTATCAATTTCTCTTGAAGTTTTTGGGTTTTCTTATGTGTTGTTGTTTTCTTTATTCTAAGATGTTTTCCTCTATCAGTATGAACTAAACTCCCTAAATAACTGAAGAGATGAAACCTAAGACAGATCTTATTATTATTTAATTTATAAGATAAATACTTGTTCTTATTCTTAATTGTGAGTTCTTATTCTTGTTTTGATAATTCAGGTTATTGATTCAAGTCGAATATGCTTATTCAGTGGAGAAAAAGTCCCTGTTTAAGAGTAGATCAACACAATTAAGCGGAGTTGATTGCAACCCTAGAAATAGGGCGATGAAAATCTGCCGGATTAGAGTCAAATCTAATAAGAGGATCCATAGATCGAGTTAATACGATAATAGGGGTTTTAATTAGAAAGAGATTTCAATTAATCAACCTAGAGTCAGTTATTTTTAGTCTTGAAAGATATATTAACATAAATCAGGGATTTCTACGAATTAAGTCAAGTGAATAAATTGTATGAATCAAAAGTAATAAGTGAAATCTAGGTGGATTCTTCCTTAGGTATTGCCTATCTCATATAAGTTGTCTAAGAGTATTTTCCAAATTCACTCTCTGTCACGTTCATAATTATTTAGTTAGTTAAATTAGTTAGTTAAATTTAGATTAAAAATAAATCCCCTTAATTACTAGGCTAGATAATAAAAAGATAGTTATTACTAGTAATTTTAGTCCTTGAGAATACGATATTCTGAACTCACCAAAACTATACTACTGTTCGATAGGTGCGTTTGCCTTTGTCGAAATATTAGTTAGTTTCAAGACCATCAAGTTTTTGGCACCATTGCCGGGGACTAAGATATTAGGAACACTAAATTTTTATTACTTTAGCCATTCTTATTTTTTTATTTGCAATTTACTTTTATTTTTAGTTCACTGACTTTTTCTTTTCTTTGCTTCTGGCAGGAACTTTTAGTTTATGACTAGAAGGAACCCGTCAGGACCATTACTTTTTGACAGTGATATAGAAGGTACCGTTCGCAGAAATCGTAAGGAAATAAGGCGAAGCCTACAATACATAGAAGAAGAGTAAAAGGACGATACTAATACTACTGAGGAGATGGTTGATAATAATCCGCTACCTGCTGTGGTTGCCGCAAATTCGGTGAATCAAAATCCTGCTCCTCGTACTATGTATGA
This sequence comes from Gossypium australe, assembly GCA_005393395.2. NCBI lineage: Eukaryota > Viridiplantae > Streptophyta > Magnoliopsida > Malvales > Malvaceae > Gossypium > Gossypium australe. The sequence goes on from CM016622.1 coordinate 34,865,469, forward strand.
TTATGCTAAACCTAATTTAGTAGGAACTGAATCAAGTATTGTTAGACCTGCTGTTGCTGCAAATAATTTTGAACTGAAACCTAACACTATTCAGATGATTCAGCAATTTGTTCAGTTTGATGGTTTGCAGGATGAGGATCCAAACAATTACTTGGTAAATTTTCTTGAGTTTTGCGACGCTTTCAAAATTAATGGCATTTCTGATGATGCCATTTGCCTTCGGTTGTTTCCCTTTTGTTGAGGAACAAAGCAAAACAGTAGTTGAACTCGTTACCACAAGGATCAATCACTACATGGGAACAAATGACCGGAAAATTTTTGTTAAAATATTTTCCGCCGGCTAAAACGGCTAAGTTGAGGAATAATATCTCTTCTTTTGTGTAGATGGATCTAAAGACACTTTACGATGCATGAGAGAGATACAAGGATTTACTAAGAAGGTGCCCTCACCATGGGTTACCCTTGTGGCTACAGGTTCAAACCTTTTACAATGGTGTGAACTCCTCAACTAGACAGTTGATTGATTCAGCCGTCGGTGGAACCCTAAATAACAAAACCCCTAAAGCGGCTTATGAGTTTATAGAGGAGATGTCACTGAATAACTATCAGTTGCAAGTTACGAGGATAAAGCCAATAAAAGTCGCCAGTGTTTTCAACCTTGACGCAGTAACCATGCTATCAAATCAGGTAGAACTTTTAAGTAAGAAAATTGATGGTTTGTGTGGTTCTTCGCAAGTACATCCAGTGATGCAGTGCGATACGAATGGAGGAGGAATGAATAATACGGAATATCCATTCTACAACCCTGACATAGAAAGCAAACAGATGAACTATATGGGTAATAATTCCAGACCTCAAAATAACCCTTATAGTAACACTTATAATCCAGGTTGGAGGAACCACCCCAATTTCTCATAGGGTGGCTAAGGAAATCAGAGACAACAACTCCTCCCAAGCTTTCAACAACAACCCTACTCACAAGAGAAGAAGTCGAACCTTGAGGAGATAGTAACAAAATTCATCGCGGTGTCAGAAACTCATTTCCAAAACACCGAAACAGCACTCAAAAATCAACAAGCATCGATTCAAGGGCTCGAGAACCAATTAGGACAACTTGCTAAATTGTTCTCTGAACAACCACAAGGAAGCTTGCCGAGCGACACTGAAACTAACCCCAAAGAGGAACTTCATGCCATTACCGCTCACGATAGTAAAGGGGTAGATGAACCAAAATTGAGGCAAGAGAATGTGGTAGAGGAAAGTAAGGTTGAGGTAAGCCATAATAAACCAAAACCAGTAATTACAGAGTACCAACCTCGTGTGCCATACCCCAATACGATGAAGAAAGACCGCACAGATGGACAATTCGGTAAATTTCTTAAACTTCTAAAGAAATTACATATTAACTTACCGTTTCTTGAAGCTCTTTCATAGATGCCCAATTCAAGGACATTTTTAAAAGAGCTTTTGACAAACAAACGGAAGTTAGACGATATGTCGCATGTGGAGCTAAATGCAGTGTGCTCAGCAATTTTACAAAATAAACTACTATGAAAGTTAAAAGATCCAGGGAGTTTTACAATTCTGTGCTTAATTGGTAGTTTATCTGTTAATAATGCTTTAGCAGATTTAGGAGCAAGCATAAATGTTATGCCTTATAAAATATTTAGACAACTAGGTCTAGGGAAACCCAAACAAACTAGGATGAGCATTCAATTAGCTGATAAAACCATTAGAGTTCCTAAGGGTATAATTGAGGATGTACTAGTGAAAATTGACAAATTCATATTCCCAGTAGACTTTGTTGTTTTAGATATGAATGAGGATAATGATGTTCCTTTAATATTAGGGCGACCCTTTTTAGCAACTGTTAGGACCATTATCGATGTTGATACAGGGGAAGTAACACTTTGTGTAGGTGATGACATGATTAAACTCAAAGCACGTGATTCTGACAGAATATCTAATGATCAAGAGAATACAAGTGTCGAAACCATTTTTTTATTTTGGAAAACGAGGATCGACTTAAAAATGAAACACGGAGTCGCCACCAATCATTTTTATTTAGGGGTGACCGGATCACCTATAAAACGATTTATTTTATTAAAATATTGATTTTGGTTTACGAAATTCAAAAGAACGGGTTCGGAAGTCAGTTACGTGTGAGGAAGGATTAACACCCTCGCAACGCCCAAAATTGGTACCAAATTGATTAATTGATGTCCCAGTGTAGAAAATTTTAAATTATGATTTCTTTTAAAACATTTGAATATACTCGAGTTGAATATTAAGATTTTCTTGTTCCGAAGGAATAAAATATCACATCCAGCACGTTAGAATATGATAATTTAAATCCTCGAATTCAAAATCATCTTATAATTCCCAAAACTCATGCATTGAAATTTTAAAAGGGTATTTGATTATTTGGTCAAACGGTAAATTGATACCCATCACGTTAGGGCACGATTTAACGAATTTCTAAGAAATATTGTGTTGTTTTTAATTTAAGAAAACATAGACAAAATTTCGAAGGGATATTTAGTTATTTGGTCAAATGGAAAACCGAAACCCAGCACGTTAGGGCACGATTTCTCAAATTTTCAAACACTAAATATTACCTTGTTTTGAGAAGTTTTTAAATAAGCAATTATGAAACCAAATCCCAAAATGTATTTATTTAATTTTTTCGGGATAAAAATGAAGCATCTATTAAAAGTTTAAAATAAAATAAATCAAAAAATAAAAAGAATAAAAATAAAAATATGATAAATAATAAAACAAAAAAAGAAAATTAATTTTTGAAAAATGAGTAAATGAACGTTTAAAAATAATAATAATGATAATAGTAGTAAAATAAAGTACTAATAATAATAGAAACATTAGGTAATAATAATAATAACAAGAACAATAGGTATATAAAAAACAAAATATATATGTATATATACCATTAAAATTTCTTAAGAATATAAAAGGATAATAAACGAATAAACGGATATATGATAATAATAATAATAATAATAATAATAATAATAATAATAATAATAATAATACATTAACAAACAAACAATAATAATAAAATAAATAAATAAGAATAACATCAATCATTAAAAAATAAAAGAATAAATAAACAGGTAAAACAAATACATAATTTAAGTATGTAAATAATAATAGGTAAGTAACATAAATAAATGCGATATCAAATTTAAATAATTAAAGGTAAATGAACAAATAAACAAATAAATATAATAGATATAAATAATAGATGAATATAACATTAGGTGAAAATAAAAAATTCAAACATAACAAAAATATCAATAAACAATAAAACAAATGGATAAATAAACAAAAATAAATGAAAATATAAACACATTATATGAAAGGGATTGGGATTAATTAAATGAAGGATGAAATTGAATAAAATAAAGTCAAAAGAACAAATTATAAATAAATAAGAGAAAAGGGGTGAACGGAGGACCAAAATGAAACATGCGTGAAACTACGAGGACTGGACGAGAAATTATTCCCAAGCCCTATGCGCAGCGTTTCAATATGGACCAAATTGAAGCAATGCAAAATTATGCGGCAAGATTTAAAAAAATAAAATAAAATAAAATAAAAGCAACAAGGGCAGAATTGTAAAGCGCCACAAAAGCGGAGGGACCGCGCGCTCAAATAGCCCATTTTCCAAAGAAATGCGCAGATCCTGAGCCAGCGGGTCGGGTCTCGAGTCGGTGCCTTGAAACGACGCCGTTTTGCGGGTGGGCGTATTGAATCAAAACGACACCGTTTTGATTCACTATATAAGTCAAAACTTTGTCAAAAAATTCATTTAGCCCATCCTTTTAAAAAAAAAAAAACTTTCAAATTCTCTCAAACTACACTTTCCCCGATCTGGGATCCGGCCATCGAGCCGTCGGTTGTCCGCCGGCCATCAGCGGCGGCGGCGCCGTCCGCGATGGTCGGAAAAGCTGAAACCCCTCCCTTTTTTGTGTTTTTTTTGAGTTGAACCAGAATTTAGGGCTAAAATAACCTCAAAGACCCTTGAAAATGAAAAAAAGACAGAAAAGAAACGATAAAACGAGGGGACTTTTCAGTTCCCAATAGTCACCGGTAGGGTTTTTTGGACAAGCCCACTGACTTGGCCACCCTCAAGACCGGAGGAGCCTCCGATCGCGGCGTCAAAGGTAACGGATTCCATCCCCTTTCCCCTTTTTTTTATTATTACGTTATTTTTTTAGAACATTAGTAAAAAATAAAAATAATAAAATGAACCACCTTCTCTTTCGCGATTTAATTTCTTCTTTGTTTTTCTATTTCAAAAATCTCCCTTACATTTAATTTCTTCTTTGTTTTTCTATTTCAAAAATCTCCCTTACATTCGTTGTTTTCGGGCTTATATAGCCGAAAAGAACACAATCTTATTGATTTTTGCTTGCTGTTTGTTTTCATATTTTCTTGTTGTCCTTTTCCATTTTTGTTGTTTTGCAGGTTCTAAGAGGTCAACCGGGCAGGTGCTGGGCCATTTCGATGTCACGCCTGCGGAGGGGCTGCCTCTCGGGCGACGTGCGCGCCGAAGGCACACATGGAGGCGTACAGCGCTTAAAGCGAAAGGGGCTAGGGTTTGTTGCTTTGAATTTAGGTTTTAGGCTATTAATTGGGGTTTGGGTTTTGGTTTGGGCTGATCAAGCCCTAGTATTTGTAATGGGCTGTAAGATTTTTGGACTTTTATTATTTGTTTTGGTTTTTTTGTTTTTAGTATCTAATTAGTAGTGGGCCGGGCAAAAATGGCCCATTACACAAGTCCTGTTAATATAAATAAACTTAATGTTCAATCTTCTTTGCAGGAAATCTCTCAGGAAAAGATAACAGAGCCAGGGTCTAGCGTTCATACTGAGAATAAAACTGTTCATGAGGAACGAAGATTATAAATCGATGAACTAGATGAATGGCAGACTCACGTCAAAGAAAATCCGAAAAAACACGATGAACCAACACAAATCCATGTCAAACTTAAGGATGAGACAACCCAATTTAAGATCAGAGATTAGGTATTGTTGGATAAGAAAGACCCTTGAATTGCCACTTCGGACCTTAATACAAACGAAGAGATCCCTTTCATGGTACTGAATGTCTTCCCATAGGAACAGTCGAGGTAACTAATCCTAAGTTCGACACTTTTAAGGTAAACATCACTCAACTTAAACTATATATTGATAACCGAATTGATAGAAACTCCTCAAACCACCATGATTATGCGAATGAAAGGTAAGTCTAGCTTAAGACTTTAAATGACCGCTTCTCGGGAGGTAACCCGAGCACTTACTCCACTAACATCCATATTTTTGATTTTTAGCACCCAACTAACAACTAACCAAGTTAATAAAGCGCAGGTTTCTCTTTCCACACAGCCTTACACACGGGCGTGGCAGAGACTATGTGAACTAAGGACGAAAATTCCCCAAAACATGAGCTGCGATAAAATGCCACGGTCGTGCGATTCGGCCGTGGTCGACACTGAGAAATCTACACGGGCATGCAACACGCCTGTGCTTTTAGGCCGTGGCCAACACTGATTAAGCAACATGGGCATGGAAACCTCTACACAGGCGTGGGAGAAACGAACGAAGCACCACACGGCTGTGTTCACTAACACGCCCATGGAACAGGGCGTGGGCAGCAACCAGGTCCCTGATTCCTATTTAAAACCCCCATTCTTCTCATTTTCTCCCCAAATTCTTCTTCTCCCAGACCCTAACCACCACACCCCTTTCTTTTTCTATTATCTTCCCCTCTCATTTTCCTTTCCTCATTTCCCTCATTCTTTCTTTACACCACCATCCCCATGTCGAAGAAGCGAAAGGACCCTACCACGGTCTCTCCGTGCGAGACCAATCTACATAAGTTCATGCCGACCGTTTCATTTACTCGACAGGACAATGACCTTTGAGTCCATTTATTTTTTCTTTTTCTTTTATTTTCATGTTTAAATTCTGCCCCTTTATCTTTCTTGTCTTTAATTTATATTATTATACTTTGATTTCTTTAATTTAGGTTCAAAGGGCTATTAAGGAACGACCACAACCCCACTGGAGTATCCACCTCAGCGTTCATCTATGCCTAACTTACCGTTTCTTTTCCTTGACTCCATCCAAAATTCAGGAAGTTCACTTCTCCCCCTATCTTATGATTTTATATTTTGTAGATATCTATCTTTGTACATTGAAGACAATGTACGTTTTAAGTGTGGGGAGTTCTCAACAATACTGAATTATATCTTATTCTTAAGTAACTTTCTCATATTTACTATTAGAATGAAACTTCTATTGGTTTATGATTTTCACTGATATGTTTTGGATTAAGTCATAGTTAATTGTGCATTGATGATTTAAACTTTAAGACATTAGAGAATCAAGCATGATAAGTCTATTTTCAGAAATAAAATTTTTTTTAGGTTGTTTCCCTAATCTTAAATATTACTTTGAATTTTGAAATTTACAAGGTTGACATAAAAAACCATAATTTCTGTGAGATTTTGAGCCTTTTAAGAGCATATATTCTTCTTGCTCACTTTATTGATTATGAGTGTGTCAACATTGATTTGTTATTCTAGAACTTGCTTCGATTATACATGTTGAGACCACATTTCTGGTTTGATATACTGAGATGATAAAGGCACCTAGGATCTAACCCACTTATCCCAAAAAGCCTACCTCCATAATTAACCTCTAGTAAACCCCTTTTAGCCTAATAAACCATTTCTTGACTCACCCATTAATATTAACCCAAAACCAAATTTTTACTTCTCCTCCTTTAACCCCAATTATGTCGAAAGTTGATTTGATCAGTTTCCTAACTATTTTCTTTGATTCAGTTGTTAAATTCTATCTTAATATTGTTCTTATTCTTAAAAAAAAGAGTTGGAAATTTATTCATTATTAGTGTGATGAGCTCAAACTGTTAATTCCATATCGTTAGAAGAAGCTCGTGTTATTTAGTGATAAGTTTTCAATCAATGTAATTATTCAGTATTGGTTAGGTAATTGGTAAATTTAATCTTGATTTTAACCCTCTAATTCAGCCTGTATCCACACCATTAACCCAAGCCCCATTACAACCCTTGTAAGACCTTTTGATTTGTGTATCATCTCATTTTATAGTGGTGGAGATTTGATTTTCATGCAAGCCTATGAGATTAACTTTTCATGTTTGACTTTTGAGTGCTTAATTTGAACCTTAAACACATTGAGTGATTTGAGTGAATCTTTAGTGAGGATGTCAATTCTTATCAGTTTTGAATTAGAGGTAATTATTTAGGTAAGGGAAAACACCTATGTTTTCGTGCTATAAATATTTATGACTTAGATTGTTTGAATCTTTAGGACTTTTTTAGTTAAATTATCAATGTATGAATTATTTATGAAATATGATGAAACATTATTGATAAGAATTATGAATTGAGAAAGTTAATTTTAATGGTGAGTTGAGGATTTTGCTTGAGGACAAGCAAAGGCTTAAGTGTGGGGATATTTGATAAACCATAATTTACACACATTTTTACCTCATGCTTGGCTTATTTTTGGATGATTTTCCATTGGATTTGATGAATTCGATACTCCTAATCTCTTAATTTCATGTTTTATACTCAGAAGAGCTTAGGAAGTCGAAAAGAACAAGAAACGGGCCAAAAAGGACAAAATAGGCCTACACGGCCTGGACCACTGCACACGGGCGGACCACACGGCCGTGTGTGACAAACAGGATCGAACACGGCCTGGACTATCGACCACGGACGTGTCACACGGGCATGTATTCGGAAAAGGCTACTTGTGGGCCAAGTAAAGCATCTCAAAGCCTATATAAACACCCTAGGGGGCAACCTAAAAGGGAGGTCGACAGGACGTCGAGTAGACGCCGAGTAGAAGGCAGAGAATACTACAAGACAACTGTAACACCCCAAACCCGGCCTAGAAGTTAGACCCGAATCTGGCGTGCCACATGGAAGTGTTTTTCAAAACCATCCTTGCAATTGTAACAACTTGTTGGAGAATTTCAGCCTCTTTGTTAAAACCCAAAACACTTAAGCAATTGTGTATACGTGAAAACATAATTAACTTTAATAACCCTTTTCGGTTGTGAAAGCATATTTGAAATAAACGAATTACGAAAATGTGACCTTTGAAATAGAGTTGTAAAAGCATTTTGAAACATTGCGAAAACGTAGATAAAATACAAGTATTTTGAGAGATTGATTGATGAATCACAAATCAAGGAATTGAACTTTAAATCCGTGACTTTTGAAAATGTCGTTAATAATTTGAAAGAATGTTCGAGTTAATGTTTATTTTGAAATCCATTTGTTAATCAATTTTCGGAAAACCCTTATTTACGTTTTTTTAAAAAAAAAATTACGTTTAAAACAATTTAAGAAAAATAATAAAAACATCCCAAACATAAAGCAAATATTAAAAAAAAATAGTTCAGAGGCCTTATTACAACTTAAACCAAATTAGCAAAATAATAAAATAAACGGAAATAGAAATTTAAAGTTTAATAACACCATTTTTGAAGTATGTCCCCCACCGAGTCATCCATGGCCCAAGTCCACTTCACTGAGCATTACCTGAAAGGGTTAAGAGAAAGGGGTGAGTTACTAGAACTCAGTGGGTAACCCACTTACCGTTGTCCATTGGGCCAAAATTTATTAAGCAAATATTTGGATCTAAGCCCATATACAATAATATAAATGTATCTTATATATATATATATATATATATATATATAGATAGATAGATATGTATAATATGCATATGATATGCAATTCCCAAACCAAACCTAGTTTTCGATCCACTACACACCACCCGTACCAACCAACACACCTGTGGGTGATCTTTAGTCAACCCACCCCGCCAACACACCGAATGTAGGCATTAAGCCATTTATATCAAATTTGTGGACAAGCCACTAGATTAACAGAATTTATATGGCATTGCCATTTTTCAGATTTGTGGCAGAGCCACCAGATTTATGTAGCAGAGCTACCAGAACTTCTCTTCATCATTATCCCATCCCATGCAAAACATGTATATAATGCATAACAATTCACAACAAAGTATTCAAATATTGCTTACAAATTTTATGGCCCATTATAACAATTTATCAAGTTGGCCAATTAAGCAAAATATCATCTTGGCCCATTTTGCAAATTTTCTGATCGGGCCATATAGCAAATATCAATCAGCCCACATAATCATATATCAATTTGGCCCACATAACAAATATATCAATTTGGCCCACATAACAAATATATCAATTTGGCTTTGTTGTCAATTTGGCCCACATAACAAATATATCGATTTGGCCCACATAACAAATATATCAATTTGGACCATTTAGCAAAATATTGATTTGGCCTTTTTAGCAAAATATTTTGATTAGGCCCATTAAGGGTATTTTCGAAATCTTCCACGGTGTTAATACCGATTTAATCAATTTTTTATCAAATAATAAGATCTATGCCCATTTTTCTTGGTTTCTCCTTAATATGATTTTAATCAAACGGTTTACTACCAATATGACGTTAATCTCTAAACCCATAAAAAAAAAAAAACGGTGTGAGATTACACACCTGGTTTGGATTACTAATAGAACTACTCCTTGTTGACCCTAAAATAATACAAACCAACAGTTAGCCTCGGCTTTCCAAAGGATTTCATAAGTCCAACGTATTACGAACACTTGAATCACTTACCACAACGTGATCTCCCTCTACGGAGTCCCAAAATTCAACCCTGCCTTCTGACTACCACCACACGCTCCTAGAAGAAAGTAGTGCACACCCTAGTCGTTAGTACCAAAGCAACATTCGGCCCTCCCACAGTAAGGAAGGAGACTGAAGCTAACTCCCTAAAAAAAAATCACCCAAAACCTCAACATCACAATAAAATGTAATTGAAACTTCACCTTTACTGCAACTGATGTTAACGATCCTCTCCCTTTGATTATCAAAAGAATCGGTAAAAGAGTGTTTCGACTTAACTAAAAAGAATAGGAGGTAAGATGTGTTGAGAGTAGGAGAAGGTTTTATTCGGTCCAAGGAGAAAAATAAGTAAGGGAGAAAGAAAGAATAGTAACATTCAAAGAGAAGAAGCCATTTCCAATAGCTAGCCAAATGACCCAAATAAATAATTAATAACTAAGTAAAATTCTTCACTACTCATGCTCCACATAAACATTTAAAGATTCATCCCTTGTGTCGTCCAATTTTTGCTTCCAATTAAAAGAATTAAAAAAAAATTGTAGTCCCACACACTCATGCCATCCATGCCTTTGTTAAAAAAAATTTCCTCCACCATGCTTTAATGCTTGGAAGTGCCATCATTCAATCTTGTCTCCCATGCTTATTTTGTTTTTTTATGAATTAAAAATTCAGCCAAATGCTCCATTATTGCCTTCAATGCTCTAAGGTTTTTCTTCCATTAACAAGAGAAAAAAAAATAATCCATGCTTCCATGTACAACTTTCACGCATGTAATCTATAAATCTGCCCCTTTTATTAAATTCTCCATCAAGCACCATGTGCTTCAATTGTTTATTCTCCACCCACTTCCATATATGTTTTCAATAATAAATCATGCCCATTTAATTTGTTCTAATAATAAACAATTAGTTGTTGTCCCACGTTAGCCTTTGTTGTTCCATGTAGCTAACATAAAATATGAGCATGAAGATTCATTTAATCATTCCCACATCACTCATTTTGTCTCTTATATTTTTTTTTATATCAAATGCGTCAAACCCCTTAATTTTTGAGATGTTACAGTTCTACTCCCTTAAAGAAAATTTCGTCCTCGAAATTTACCTGATTAAAAAAAAGGTGACGGTATTGCTGTCGTATCACATCCTCTGGCTCCCATGTGGCTTCCTCTGAATTGTGATTCCGCCATAGTACTTTAACCAACGGAACTGACTTCCTTCTCAGCACCTTAATGTCTCGATCTAAAATTTGCACTGGCTCCTCCTCGAACGACAAGTCAGGCCTTATCTCAACTTCCTCTACTGGTACAATATGAGACGGATCTGATCGATAATGCCTTAACATTGAGACATGAAATACACTATGTATCTGACTCAACTCTGGAGGTAACTCAAGCTGATAAGCTACTGGCCCAACACGTTTCAACACACGGTACGGTCCGATGAACCTAGGGCTCAACTTGCCCTTCCGTCCAAATCTGAAGATTTTCTTCTAGGGTGAGACCTTTAAAAAGACTTGATCTCCCACTGCGAACTCAATATCCTTACGCTTCAGATCCGCATATGACTTTTGTCTATCCGAAGCTTCCTTTAACCGTACTCGAATCACCTTTACCTTTTCTTCCGTCTCAGATATCAATTCAGGACCCAATAACTGCCGTTCTCCCAATTCAGTCCAACAAGTAGGGGTACGACACCTTCGACCATATAACGCTTCATAGGGTGCCATTTGGATACTGGATTGATAACTGTTGTTATACGCGAATTTTGCCAATGGTAGAAAATCCTCCCAACTACCTCTGAAGTCAATCACACAACCCCTTAACATGTCTTCCAATATCTGGATTACTCTTTCCGAATGGCCATCTGACTGAGGATGAAAAGCTTTGCTGAAGTTTAACTTTGTTCCCAAAGCCTCATGCAAAGCTTTCCAAAACCGTGATGTAAACCTAGGGTCCCTATCCGATATAATAGACACTGGTACCCCATGTAACCTCACAATCTCTGCTACGTACAACTTGGCCAACTTCTGCAATGAGTAATTTGTACGAACAGGTAGGAAATGGGCAGTCTTCGTCAACCGATCCACTATTACCCAAACGGAATCTTTCTTAGTAGGTGTTAAGGGTAACCCACTAACAAAGTCCATCGTTATTCTTTCCCATTTCCATAATGGAATCTTCACCGGTTGCAGTAATCCCGACGGCACTTGATGTTCTGCCTTCACTTGCTGACATGTTAAGCACCTACTCACAAAATCAGTAACCTCCCGTTTCAACCCTGGCCACCAATACTGTTCACGGAGATCTCGATACATCTTACTTCCTCCAGGGTGCATAGTATAGGGGCTACTATGCGCCTATCGCAGAATCATTTGTCTCAAATCCGAATCCTTGGGCATACAAATTCTTCCGCGAAAACACAGTACTCCATCCTTATCAAATCCAAAATCCCCTATTACACCACTTTCAACTTGATGAAATAAAGGACCCAACTTTTCATCTGATAACTGCTTCTCCTTGATCTGTTCTAACCACATAGGCTTCACCTGAAGTTCCGCTAGCAAACTGCCATCTTCATACAAACTAAGATGAGCAAACATTGCCCTCAACTCCGATATCACCTTACGACTCAACGTGTCTGCCACCACGTTAGCCTTTCCAGGATGATACTCGATTGAGAAGTCATAATCCTTCAACAGCTCTATCCATCTCCGTTGTCTTAAGTTCAACTCCTTTTGGGTAAGAAGGTACTTCAGACTTTTATGATCCGTATAAATGATCGACTTCTCGCCGTACAGGTAGTGCCTCCAAATCTTCAAAGCAAAAACTATCGCAGCCAACTCTAAATCATGAGTAGGATAATTGACTTCGTGCGGCCTTAACTGACGAGATGCATAAGCCACTACTTTACCACCTTGCATCAACACACATCCTAAACCCGTATGTGACGCATCATAGTAAACGGTAAATTCTTTTCCAGCCTCAGGTTGAATCAGTACTGGCGCTTCCGTTAAAATCTTCTTCAGTTTTTTGAAACTTTCTTGTTGTTTATCGGTCCACACATACGGTACTCCTTTTCGCAACAACTTAGTTAGGGGTGCAGCAATCAATGAAAACCCCTCAACAAAACGCCGGTAATAACCAGCCAACCCTAGAAAACTCCGAATTTTAGCCACTGACTTCGGTGGTTTCCATTCCAACACAGTCTCTACCTTCCGAGGATCAACTCTTATTCCTTCGGCTGACACCACATGCCCCAAGAAAGTCACTTCCTTCAACCAAAATTCACATTTACTGAATTTGGCATAAAGTTGCTTATCCCGCAAAATTTGCAACACAATGCGCAAATGTGAGTCATGCTCTTCTTCATTCCTCGAATATACCAAGATATCATCTATGAACACTACTACGAACTGGTCTAGATAGGGTTGAAAGACTCGGTTCATCATGTCCATAAATGCAGCTGGTGCATTGGTCAAACCAAACGGCATAACCAAAAACTCATAATGTCCATAACGAGTTCGGAATGCCGTCTTATGAATATCCGCCTCTTTAACCTTGAGTTGATGATAACCCGATCTCAAATCAATCTTGGAGAAAACTGAAGCTCCTCTCAATTGATCAAACAGGTCATCGATTCTTGGCAATGGATACCTATTCTTGATCGTCAATTTATTCAACTGCCTATAATCAATGCACATACGCGTCGACCCATCCTTCTTCTTGACGAACAAGACAGGAGCTCCCCATGGTGACACACTCGGTCGAATGAATCCCCGATCTAACAACTCCAGGATTTGAGCCTTAAGCTCCACTAACTCCTTCGGCGCCATTCTATAAGGAGCAATGGACACCGGAGCCGTTCCGGGCAAAAGCTCAATGCCAAACTCTACTTCCCGATCTGGAGGTAGACCCGGTAGTTCTTCGGGAAAAACATCTGAAAATTCTTTCACCGTTCTCACACCTTTCACCGATAATTCCTTGGCATCCAAAGTACTAATGAAGGCTAAGAACGCTCCATACCCTTTCCGTAACAACTTTTCTGCCTTTAAAGTAGATACCACATTTGCCAGGTAATTCCTTCGTTCGCCTATCATTACTACTTCTTTGTCTTCCAAAGTCCTTATTGACATCCGCTTTGCAGCACAATCCAATTGCGCCCGGTGTTTTACCAACCAATCCATGCCCAAAATAAGATCAAATTCGCCGAAAGGCAGTTCCATCAAATCCACCAAAAATATTTCTCTATGAATTTCTAAAGGCACGTCTCTAAACACTTTATTCACGATTACCGACTGTCCTAAAGGACTAATTACGGTCATCTCTCTATCGGAAATCTCAGATCTAATATTCAGGTTTCCAGATATAGCACTAACAACATATGAATGGGTGGATCCGATATCTATCAAAGCAGTAACAGGTACATCAAAGATGAAGAACGTACCAGTTATCACATCAGGTGCATCGCCATCCTCCCGACGCCTGACCGCATAGACTAACCCTGGCTGTCTCGCCTCCGCGTTACCTCTGAAGCCATTACCTCTACCTGGTGCACCTTGACCACGACCACCGCCATTACCACCTCGACCTGGCCCACGGCCTCTCGGTGGCTGTTGCGTGCCTCTAGCTGGCTGTGCATCATGATTACGAGCTTCTTGAGTTTGAGAAGTCCTTCGAGGACAATTCTTAAGCTAATGGTCCTTAGAACCACATTTGAAACACCCACCAGTTCTTTTCCAGCATTCACCTGGGTGTTGTCTCCCACAGTCAGCACACGGTTGAATGTGATTGGTAGCAGCAGGTACTCTAGCTTGGGCTGGCTCATCATTCCTAGGCCTCTTCTGAAAACTTTTAGTGGAACCCGAATACCTGAAGTCCCTCTCGCCTCTGCCTCTGTCTTGGTTCTGACGTGCTGAGTTTTTAGCCTCCTCAGCTATTTTGGCTTTCTCCACAAGCTTGGCAAAAGTCCTTACTTGTTGTGGGGCTATCAGTACCCGCAACTCATCATTTAACCCATCCTCAAAACGTACACAACGCTCATGATCGATTGGCACAATTGTCCGAGCATAACGGCTCAAGCGTAGAAATTCTGCCTCATAAGCTGTCACCGACTTATTTCCTTGGACCAGATTCAAGAATTCTTTCCTCCGGGCATCCACATAACTTGCCCCGACATACTTTCCTTGGAATTCAGTCTTGAAGAAATCCCAAGTAACAAGTTCAACCTGAGTGCCTTCTCGAACAGTGAGCCACCATTGATATGCCTCGTCCCTCAACAAGGACACAGCGCCTCTTAGTTTTTGCTCGGTAGTGCACTCCAAATCATCCATGATTCGCTCCACTACCTCGAGCCAATACTCTGCTACATTCGGAGCTACACCGGAGATACCCCTAAAAACCTCGGCACCACTTGATTTAAGTCGTTCCGATATTGATCCACGAGCTGTTGGCCCAGTTCTAGCTCCAGCAACCCTTTCTAGGACTCGCAACATTGCTTGGGTCAAAGCAATATCCTCTCTCATGTGGTCGTGTGATCCAGTCTCACTCCCGGGTGACGCAGGTGTGTCCATTTCTGGTATATGTCCCGTTGCTTCAGACACAACCCTAGCACCTCGGCCTCTACCACGGCCACGTCTACCACGTCCACGTCCACGTCCTCTAGTGCTCATATTGGATATTTTGGTTTAATCTGTTTACAAGTTTTATGAATCAGTATACTCTTTCAGTATTTATTAACGATATTTTATGAGATATAAGAGATAGAGTTGTTTTCGTAAACGCGTCCTATAGTCTCAATCTCTATAATTTCAACACCTAAAACTAAAAGTTCTAGAGTGTTGCTATAGTCATTTCACAATAATAAGAATTATTCAATTCACATACACTTACTTGACTTGATGCCGGATACTCGTGGTGCCACACTACCTTTTTTTTTTTAAAAATATAAGTTCTATAATTCAAAATAGTTTTGTACCATAAATGTTCTTGAACCTAGACCACAACCGAGTTTTGAACCGGGCTCTGATACCACTAAATGTAACACCCCAAACCCGGCCTAGAAGTTAGACCCGAATCTGGCGTGCCACATGGAAGTGTTTTTCAAAACCATCTTTGCAATTGTAACAACTTGTTGGAGAATTTCAGCCTCTTTGTTAAAACCCAAAACACTTAAGCAATTGTGTATACGTGAAAACATAATTAACTTTAATAACCCTTTTCGGTTGTGAAAGCATATTTGAAATAAACGAATTACGAAAATGTGACCTTTGAAATAGAGTTGCAAAAGCATTTTGAAACATTGCGGAAACGTAGATAAAATACAAGTATTTTGAGAGATTGATTGATGAATCACAAATCAAGGAATTGAACTTTAAATCCGTGACTTTTGAAAATGTCGTTAATAATTTGAAAGAATGTTTGAGTTAATGTTTATTTTGAAATCCATTTGTTAATCAATTTTCGGAAAACCCTTATTTACGTTTTTTTTAAAAAAAATTACGTTTTAAACAATTTAAGAAAAATAATAAAAACATCCCAAACATAAAGCAAAAATTAAAAAAAATAGTTCAGAGGCCTTATTACAACTTAAACCAAATTAGCAAAATAATAAAATAAACGGAAATAGAAATTTAAAGTTTAATAACACCATTTTTGAAGTATGGCCCCCACCGAGTCATCCATGGCCCAAGTCCACTTCACTGAGCATTACCTGAAAGGGTTAAGAGAAAGGGGTGAGTTACTAGAACTCAGTGTGTAACCCACTTACCGTTGTCCATTGGGCCAAAATTTATTAAGCAAATATTTGGACCTAAGCCTATATACAATAATATAAATGTATCTTATATATATATATATATATATATATATATAATATGCATATGATATGCAATTCCCAAACCAAACCTAGTTTTCCATCCACTACACACCACCCGTACCAACCAACACACCTGTGGGTGATCTTTAGTCAACCCACCCCGCCAACACACCGAATGTAGGCATTAAGCCATTTATATCAAATTTGTGGACAAGCCACTAGATTAACAGAATTTATATGGCATTGCCATTTTTCAGATTTGTGGCAAAGCCACCAGATTTATGTAGCAGAGCTACCAGAACTTCTCTTCATCATTATCCCATCCCATGCAAAACATGTATATAATGCATAACAATTCACAACAAAGTATTCAAATATTGCTTACAAATTTTATGGCCCATTATAACAATTTATCAAGTTGGCCAATTAAGCAAAATATCATCTTGGCCCATTTTGTAAATTTTCAGATCGGGCCATATAGCAAATATCAATCAGCCCACATAATCATATATCAATTTGGCCCACATAAAAAATATATCAATTTGGCTTTGTTGTCAATTTGGCCCACATAACAAATATATCGATTTGGCCCACATAACAAATATATCAATTTGGACCATTTAGCAAAATATTGATTTGGCCTTTTTAGCAAAATATTTTGATTAGGCCCATTAAGGGTATTTTCGAAATCTTCCACGGTGTTAATACCGATTTAATCAATTTTTTATCAAATAATAAGATCTATGCCCATTTTTCTTGGTTTCTCCTTAATATGATTTTAATCAAACGGTTTACTACCAATATGACATTAATCTCTAAACCCATAAAAAAAAAGGTGTGAGATTACACACCTGGTTTGGATTACTAATAGAACTACTCCTTGTTGACCCTAAAATAATACAGACCAACAGTTAGCCTCGGCTTTCCAAAGGATTTCATAAGTCCAACGTATTACGAACACTTGAATCACTTACCACAACGTGATCTCCCTCTACGGAGTCCCGAAATTCAACCCCGCCTTCTGACTACCACCACTCGCTCCTAGAAGAAAGTAGTGCACACCCTAGTCGTTAGTACCAAAACAACATTCGACCCTCCCACAGTAAGGAAGGAGACTGAAGCTAACTCCCTAAAAAAAAATCACCCAAAACCTCAACATCACAATAAAATGTAATTGAAACTTCACCTTTACTGCAACGATGTTAACGATCCTCCCCCTTTGATTATCAAAAGAATCGGTAAAAGAGTGTTTCGACTTAACTAAAAAGAATAGGAGGTAAGATGTGTTGAGAGTAGGAGAAGGTTTTATTTGGTCCAATGAGAAAAATAAGTAAGGGAGAAAGAAAGAATAGTAACATTCAAAGAGAAGAAGCCATTTCCAATAGCTAGCCGAATGACCCAAATAAATAATTAATAACTAAGTAAAATTCTTCACTACTCATGCTCCACATAAACATTTAA
Organism: Gossypium australe; assembly: GCA_005393395.2. Lineage (NCBI taxonomy): Eukaryota > Viridiplantae > Streptophyta > Magnoliopsida > Malvales > Malvaceae > Gossypium > Gossypium australe. The sequence goes on from CM016622.1 coordinate 34,883,499, forward strand.
AGATTCATCCCTTGTGTCGTCCAATTTTTGCTTCCAATTAAAAGAATTAAAAAAAATTGTAGTCCCACACACTCATGCCATCCATGCCTTTGTTAAAAAAAATTTCCTCCACCATGCTTTAATGCTTGGAAGTGCCATCATTCAATTTTGTCTCCCATGCTTATTTTGTTTTTTTATGAATTAAAAATTCAGCCAAATGCTCCATTATTGCCTTCAATGCTCTAAGGTTTTTCTTCCATTAACAAGAGAAAAAAAAAATAATCCATGCTTCCATGTACAACTTTCACGCATGTAATCTATAAATCTGCCCCTTTTATTAAATTCTCCATCAAGCACCATGTGCTTCAATTGTTTATTCTCCACCCACTTCCATATATGTTTTCAATAATAAATCATACCCATTTAATTTGTTCTAATAATAAACAATTAGTTGTTGTCCCACGTTAGCCTTTGTTGTTCCATGTAGCTAACATAAAATATGAGCATGAAGATTCATTTAATCATTCCCACATCATTCATTTTGTCTCCTATATTTTTTTTATATCAAATGCATCAAACCCCTTAATTTTTGAGATGTTACAACAACCATCGGAAGTAACTTAGGAGAAGGATCTCCATCAAGACTGAAGATCTCCTATCAATTTCTCTTGAAGTTTTTGGGTTTTCTTATGTTTTATTGTTTTCTTTATTTTGAGATGTTTTCCTCTATCAGTATGAACTAAGCTCCCTAAATACATGAGGGGATGAAACCTAAGACAGATCTTATTATTATTTGATTTATAAGATAAATACTTGTTCTTGTTCTTAATTGTGAGCTCTTATTCTTGTTTTGATAATTCAGGTTATTGATTCAAGTCGAATGTGCTTATTCAGTGGAGCAAAAGTCCCTGTTTAAGAGTACACTACACCAAAACAGACTTTTAGCGGCGTTTTTTTGGGCCTTTAGCGGCGTTTTTAAGCGCCACTAATATTACTTGCGGCGCTTTCAAAAGCGCCGCAAAAAACGCCGCTACAGAAACCGCCGCAAAAATTAGTGGCGTTTTTTGCGAAAAAACGCCGCTACAGGTAAGGACTTTTAGCGGCGCTTTTAAAAAAACGCCGCTAAAAGTACGGGCCTTTAGCGGCGCTTTAAAAAAAACGCCGCTAAAAGTACGGGCCTTTAGCGACGCTTTTAAAAAAACGCCGCTAAAAGTACCGGCCTTTAGCGGCGCTTTAAAAAAAACGCCGCTAAAAGTACGGGCCTTTAGCGGCGCTTTTTAAAAAACGCCGCTAAAAGTACGAGCCTTTAGCGGCGCTTTTTTAAAAAACGCCGCTAAAAGTACGGGCCTTTAGCGGCGCTTTTTAAAAAAACGCCGCTAAAGGTAGGGACTTTTAGCGGCGCTTTTAAAACAAACGCCGCTAAAAGTCATGAAAAATTAAAAAAAAATTATAATATTATAAAAACACCAAAAATTCAATTTAAAAATGTATAATTTAATTTAAAGACATTAAAATGAAAATTATAGAAGAATACATATTTCTATAATTGAATCTCAATATTTGAGACCCTTTCCACTATCCTTTTTAAGTGAAGGCTACAAAATTCATCAAAATGTGGTAGGCACAAGCAGCCAAACTACATAGTTCTAACAATTCACTTTCCCTTGAGCATCATCTCACCAACATCAAGAGTATTTTATTTATTTGTTTATTGACCAACTCTGACTAAAGATACTGTGGTAGATCAAGTGTGAAGCATAATTAAAGCAGCATCAAACATTACTTCAATTTTAATAATAAAAACAAATTGGTATTACATGGTTCCAAGTTGCATAATGCAATACACCCACTAATAAGTATATTAAACATGAATTAAAAAAAGGTAAACAAGATAACAGTAAACAAGCATATGCCAGGTAATGTTACTGCCTTGAAAAGAACAAAAATTATAGACAAAATTGCCAAAAAACTTTAACTGAGAAAACTCCCTATGAAACTTATAAACAAACAAATGACAGAAAACAAATATTCTCTTTCTCCACTTTCAAACTTGCATCAGAATCAATATTTTTATTTTAATTTAACTCCTAAATTTAAAAAAAAAAAAGAGTAAGAACTATAGATAAAATAAAGGTTTAAACTAGAGATAGCATCCAAAGCAATTACAGGTTTTGGGAGTGAAAGAACAGAAACCAAAGGGTCTGTTTGGAATGTTGCAATTGATAGCATAGCAACAAGGAGAAGGTAAGTAAGCACCTTTGGCTCCACCACAGCATGTACAAACAGCACATATCTGGAAACTCCCCAACTTTCTTCTGCTTTCATTGAATAACTTCTCTTCCACCAATGGGAACATTTCTGAAAACCCATTTACCTTCAAACAAACAAACCAACTATGAATCCACCAAAAAAAAAAGTTCAAAATCTTTGAGATGGAAAGGAAAAGGGATCTATGCATTCAAATGCAAGGTTTTTTGTAACTTACTTGGGCCATGCTTGTAGCTTCATTGTAATTGAAAACAAAAGCTGAAAAGAAGAGAAACAAGAGAAAAAGAGTGACCCCATAACCAGATTTCATGTTTGGGTCTTAAAATTTAAGTTTTAAGAAAAACCCCATAACCATAACTTGAGCATGGAGAAAGAATTTCCATTATGAATTCCACCTACAAAATTTAGGGTGATCAAGTCATCAATAAGTCATGAATATATTTTTTTATCATGTTAAATTATTTAAACAGGTTTATTTCTTTTCTTGAGATAAAGAGCAGCCAATAGAAGAAACATTCTAATAATTGAGCAGAAATAAATTCCTTACCAGTGCAGGAAAAGCACCAATGGCTTGTACTATGGTACGCATAAACAACAAAGGAAGAGGAATCTGCTCAACCTATTGGGAAAAACATTCATCATCTATATTCAGACAGAGACAGTAGCAAATTTGGTGATTAAAACATAAAGAAGTGGTATAGTACAGACCAACTGCTTTATTCAAGAAGAATCACAATAATATAAAATGTGTAGAATGTAAATAGTGAAAACTGGGATAGTAATTACAGCCCACCAATACGAGAGAGCACACATGAGGTAACAGATTACAGCATTAATAACTCCAGTGCCTAGGAATATATATGAGATCAAAAGACCTTCAATCTAGCCCACGTAAATCACATACAAGTTTGATCATCCTATCTGTCTCTACATGTGGACAACGATTGCCTAGGAATATATACGAGTTCAAAAGTCCTTCAATGAAGCTTTACTCTTTAGGATATGATAGTAGATAACAGGTCATAAACATTTTTTTTATATACTATGTAAAGGTAATCTTATCTGTCTAATATCTCGACAAAATTTACAAAGCTGTTCCTAAACTAATAACATGTTTAAGTAGACACTTATTTCATATTTGTAATAAACATCATCAGCAAAATCAATGATAATCCTATCAATATGACGTATAGAAGAGCTTGTAGGATGCTAATATGCTACATCACTTCAGATGGTGAGAAGGAAAAAATAACAGAAGTACAAGTTTATATTCCCAACATAAACACAATAAAAGGCACACCTGGTGAGCAATAAAAACACCTGTAATTTACTTATGCCCTTACTGTCAGAGCTTAAGTTATTTCCTTATATAAACATATATGTATATGAATCAGTTGGTATCTGAAAATACTGAATATGTAACAAAGCTTCATCAACAAAGACATGATGCATAGAAGGCATATTTTCCTGTGAATGACAGAACTTGGTACTACAAGCTAAAAGCAAAAAGGCAAACTCTGGTTTACTTATGATGATAACAAAACAAGGTATACTCACCCATTCACCAGGACAAAGAGAACGGTAATATTTGGCAAATTTGTCACATTGATTAGACTCTTCACCCTTTGCAGCCAAGCACCTGCAATTGCTTCTAAGATTGTTTAAAGAAAGACGGGGCAAAAAAACATTTGATAGTTCCATAACAAGCAGAATCTGAAATTTTACAAGCAGTGTACTTGGGTGAATTAAGAAGACATACTTTCGTAATCAGTCAATAGAAAAACTAAAAACCAAGAGGCATATCAACTTAATAAAATCATGTGACTGCAAAATTAGTAATAAAACCACAGTTGACATGGCACACATGGATATATTTAAGACAGTTTTTTTTTATGCATTTCCAAGGACACACTGCAACAGCGACACAGAAATCTGAAACAGGTAAGAAAAACAAAATTACCTGACAAACTTGAACTAATTGATAGTATGCAATAACACCAACGCTCATTTTAATCTTCCCAACTTCCTTAACTGCACGATATCTCTTTATGGTTGCTGCAATGTACATTCTCAAACCTCTCCAACCAAAATTTTATCAATATCCAACGACTCTAAGTTAAATGAACTGAATCCGTTTCCAATTCCAAATTCAATTGAAATTCACCTACAACAATATAATAATTCCTTATTAAATATGACATAAAAAGACAATGCATATTAGGATTTAAACTACATTTTTATTCAGCAAATTTATAACATAAGCAATTAATCGTCACCCCAACCGAATTATAACAAGTGAAATTAAAATTCATAGAAGTTCTAGATTCACAAAACTTACCCAAAATAAATTACAGTATGATAAGAAAGAAAACAACCATTCGAACACGATAAACCTAAGACCACGGCATTTTGTTTATCTTCAGTTCAACCCCCAAACTGATTAATTAATAAATTCTAGCCTGCAACCAAAAGAAAAAAAGAATTAGCACTAATTTAAAAATATCGAAATAGCATTTAAATCAAGGGATCTTCAATAAAATTAAATCAACTAAACAAAGGGCTCAATAATAATTCAAGCTCAATAATAACCTTTAAAAAAATTAATTTTTCATATTTTAAATAAAAACACAAAGTTTTAAAATTTATATATATTAAAAATAAATACTCTTTAAAATTAAAAAACAATTTTAAAAATAAAAAAAAATCAAAATTCTAACATGACAAGTAATTGGGAACCCAAAATAATTTTGGAAAAAGGAAAACTAAAATTTAAATCCAAAAATAAATGTTAGCAATTTTTTTTATACATTAGCAAAAACAAAGAAAAACAAGCTTTTTCTTTCTTTCTAAAATCCTAATCAACTTTTTACAAACTAAAACTTGGTTTTGTCGATTGTCGGCCACGGTCTCTTCAATGGTTTTCTTTGATTTTTCTGTATTTGTTCTTAAAAAAATAATAATGGAAAAACTGGTCAGAATTTACAGAGATGGAGAGCAGCTGGATTCGCTCAAACTCTTTGAACGGTTGTTGCTGAGGTGCATGTTGTTAGATGAATTTCGTATTGTCTGTGTTTAAGGTTCCCAAAAATTTCATAGTAGATGCACATTAGAAAATAAGAGAAAATTTAAATAAGAGATGAATATAAGACTCATGAGTACAAGCATATTAGAAAATTTCATAGTAGATGCATACCGTATAAGCACTGGACTGGTCCCCTACTGCACTCTTGACTCCAGCTTCACCATATTGAAGAATAGAAAATATGTTGAACCTTCACTAGGAAGAACAAGGAGGCATTGGCTATAAACTATAGCATTACAAAAAATGAGAACTTAATGGATAAGGACAAAATGATGATGATAACATAAACTACCTAAAGTAAAATTTTTAATCTTTCTAGGGGAGCAACAGCACTACGTGACCTAAAATAGATATAACATACATTAAGTAAAGCAAGCTGGCAATGGAAATGGAAAGTCAAACATTATAATAATACAACATAGATACAAAAGTATTCCATGACCATAGCAACACTTTTCATTTTGGTATACCTACTTATGACACGACCACAATCAACTTTTTTTCTTTCTAAAATTTCATATATTTGGAGCATTATATTTATACCTGTATTCAATGTCCAAATATATGTCGGTAAAAAGAGACAAAGAATTTACACAAAAAGTTAATAAAGGACAAGAAATATTCAGGTAACGTAGCTAAAACAAATAAATGGTGTATCATGGTTCAAGGAATGTTCATATGATAGTGCTATTAGGAAAAAGCACTGATGCACAAAAGTAAGTTTTTGAAAAGTAGACTACGCAGAATATATACAACTTTTACGGAACTCAATCTTCCAAGTAAATCTAAAGCAGCTTTCGAAATCTTGTAGTGCATGTTTGAATCATGTGATTAAAGGACGTTTATAAAGAATGATGTTATTAAAGGACCAAGTAAATATTATTGGTTTTTTATTAATTTAGCGGTAAAATTTACCTTAAAAACAGCCCACCAATCATAACCTTAGACAAATTACGAGAACTTTCTCCATCAGAGACACTGAACTGCAAGAACAGAACATCTTAACATAAAATTTGCTACATCCCAGCATGACATGACCCCATACTAACAGTCTTGTAAGTTCATGGAAGCAAATATCATGATGTTCATACCACTTTCAAATAAAATAAAGAAATAATGTTTGGTAAAGGATAGAAAGCTTATAGCTTGATGTACGACATGAGATTGTGACAAGGATCTTGGATTTTTGTAATCAAATTAACTAAGAAGCTATCACCCACAATAAGAATATTTTCTGAAAACAAGAAAATACTGCATAAGTTCAATTTTTCACATGAAACATGGTTGTTTTCTAATTTGGGCTTTCTAAAATACAGTTATATACTTTTATATTTTCTATATCCTAAAAATCTGACAAGTTATACAAGAATTTCCAGTAGAAAAACAAAATAAGTTATATCTATAAAGCCAGAATTTAATCAGAAAAATAAGCTGATGTTCAGTTATAAAGGTAAGGAATCATAGAAAAATACCCGAGAAAAGTGGAGTGACTGCATCAGAAATTCAAGCCGAAACTCTGCAGGCAAATTCAAACCTTTGAAAAATGTTCTAATGAGAGATGAAAGTGTGCTTGATGGAGGGGATGTAGAAGAGGTATACAGATGACTTTGTTTTCTCCCTTGTAAGGAACAAGTTGAGCTACACAAATAAAAATAACTAAAATTAACAAAGCGTAAAAAGGAACAGATCAGAGTAAATTGAAACTACATGATGCAAGAAAGAAACTTACGGGAACGTGGCTCAAGTCAAGAACTAACACACAAGGTCTCTTTCTTACCTTTTAACGTGATAATAAATAATTAACAATAAAAGAGGTATTGCAGATGATGGCATAAAACCCCATTTTATTAGAATATGGATGCCACTCTTTTTTCACTATCTGATATCTCATTGCTAAAATATATATGTTACTGGGGTTTGGATGGTACTGCACAAATCAAATATTATCAATATATATGAAGTACATGGACAGTAAAAAATAGCCGTAGTCAGAACCAAATATATATATATATATATAAAGGAACTTGCCATTCTCTTCCTATAATCCATCAATAGAATAGCTCAAACTGATTCCATATTAGAGCATAAACTAAACCAGTCCATGATATCTGCAAAAATCTTTTTGAATAATCGCCCTCTGATAGTGCCTAAAACAGGATATCGATTTCTAATTGCTCTACTTGTTGACTAAATTATTCTCACTAACTCACTATAATTATCTTCAATTTTTCCCATTTTTTTTTTTAAATTGATGGGAATAAATTATCTTACTGTACATTCAATCTCTCCTGGCTTGTGAATTCCACTTCTCCAACTAAGGCCATCCAATTTCTCTTCGTCCTCGCAGTCCATATTGTCACCGCTGGTACTCGACATTCCTTTAGCCAAAGCACTCACGGTGAGGGGACATTGTGGAGAACCAGACTGTGATTTCATGTTCTCACTGCACTAGTTTCGAGCTGAAGAAGGCGGAAGTTTTCGAATATGGAGTCTATATTTCTGCAAAATAAACCAAAATTCACGCATAAAATAAGTAATCAGAAAAAGGGCATAAGAGGATAGAAAGGAACCAACTTAAAATCTCAAATATTAAGTTCAAAAAATCTATAGCGGGATTGGAATTTTAGAAACGGGGATTCAAAAATCTCGAGAGAGAAAATGGTGGGCGAGAGAGGGAATGTGAAAATTTATAGGAGGGAGTGTTTTATTTTGGAGATTTGGGAATGGACGGTGAGGATGGGGTAGATGTGGATCACACGGAGGAAATGAAGAAGAAAGTTCTGGCGTTTTTAATAAAAACGTCACAAAAAACCATTTCCTTTTAAACAAAACTACCCCGTTTTGCTCTCTTTTATTTTGCCTTTTAGTTAAGTGATTTTATAAAATATTTTTTATTACTATTTTTTATAAATTGAATTTTTATAAAAAAAATAAGTACTCTTAAAATAAATATAGCATATTTTAATAAGATAACAAATGATTAAATGGCTTAATTAATTATTTAATTAGAATTATCCAATGTAAGCAATCAATCTCTTACATATCAGATTTCTATTAAAGATTGAGAAGTTAATCATAATTTTATATTAGTCTTTTTCGATCTAATCTTCATTTCATTATAGATATTTTTTCCTAACTAAAATTTAACTATTTTGCTAGATGTTCGATGTGGAATGATTTTAGTTTTTGTATTTCATTTTTATTTGTTATAATTGGTCCTATCAAAATATAGATAGTTACCTATCCATATCATTCTGTTGCTTTTTTTTTAATCAATGTTTTTTTAATCTAATATTTAAATATATCAAATGGTTTAGATTAAATATTTTTAAATATAAACGTATTAATTGATTGTATAAAATTTCATCATTTAACAAATCTCGAGTAAACCTTAAAATATATAAAGTTTATCTATTATCTCTTAAATAATTTAAACTATAATCATAATTTTAATATATTAAAATTAATATTATCTCTTTTACAATTGTATAATAAATTATTTAATATATAAATTAAAATATACTAATTAATTTAAACCCTAAATCCTCAACCCCTAATTCTTAAACCTTAAATCATAAAACATAAACCCATAGCCCTTAATCCCTAAACCCCTAACCCCTAAACCTTAAACCACAAACCTTAATCCATAAACTTTAAAATAGTAACTCCTCAACCATATACCCTAAACCATAAATCATAAACCATAAACTCCTAATCTTCATTCCTTAAACCCTAAATCATAAAACGTGAATCCCTAACCCATAACATTTAATCCCTAAACCCCCAAACCCTTAATCTTTAAACCTTAAACCACAAACCACAATCCCTAAACTTTAAAATAGTAACTCCTCAACCATATACCATAAACCATAAACCCTAAACTACAATGATAATTAATTCAATATTTTAAAATTAATACTATTTCTTTTACTATATATAAGAAATTATTTAATATATAAATTAAAAAACACTATTAATCTAAACCCTAAACTCTTAACCCTAATTCCAAACCCCTAAATCATAAAACATTGACCCATAACCTCCCTTAATCCATAAACCCATAAACCCTTAACCATTAAACCATAAACCATAAACATTAAACCATAAACCACAATCCCTAAACTTTAACATAGTAACTCATCAACCATATACCATAACTCCTAAACTGTAAACCCTAAACTATAATGATAATTAATTCAAAACTTTAAAATTAATATTATCACTTTTACAATTATATAAGAAATTATTTAATATATAAATTAAAAAACAATCAGTCATATATATACCCAAAAAACTTTAAAATTATTTTAAATAATAGTATTTTAATTATAACACTTATGAAAGTGTCGGCCCAAAACTGTAGGCATGGTGTTGCCTTAGGCATACATATTCCAACTCTTATACAATGAGTTGGCAAAAGTGTAGTCTATCCCAACACTTAGGAAAGTGTCGCCCCAAAACTGTCGTCTTAGGACTACACAAAAGCCAACTCTTACTCAAGCGTTGCCTTAGGCATACATATCACAACCTTTGTACAAAGAGTTGGCTAAAGCATATGTTGGCAAGTCTATCCCAACACTTAGGAAAGTGTCGCCCCAAAACTGTCGTCTTAGGACTAGACAAAGCCAACTCTTATTTAAGCGTTGCCTTAGGCATGCATATCCCAACCCTTATAAAAGAGTTGGCTAAAGCGTATGTTGGCCAGTCTATCCCAATACTTATGAAAGTGTCGCCCCATAAGTGTCGCTATAGGCCTTTTTTGTTGTAGTGATATTTTAAAATTAATACTATCTATTTTACAATTATATAAGAAATTATTTAATATATAAATTAAAATACACTAATTTAACCTAAATCCTCCTATCTCTATCCTATAAACCCTAAATCATAAACTATAAAACCCTAATCCCAAACCCCAAACCCTTAACCATTTACATTTAAACCCATTAACCCTAACTTTTAACCCATGAAACCCTAACACGTTCCCTTTAAACCTTAAATCACAAATATTTTTAACAAATATTTTTCTCTTAAATAATTTAAACTAGAATCATAATTTTAATGTATTAAAATTAATGTTATCTCTTTTACAATTATATAAGAAATTATGTAATATATAAATTTAAAAATAATCATTCATATATATCCAAAAAAACTTTAAAATTATTTGCGGCGTTTTTCCAAAAGCGCCGCTAAAGCTCAGACTTTTAGCGGCGTTTCACCAAAAGCGCCGCTAAAGGTCAGACTTTTAGCGGCGTTTCTCCAAAAGCGCCGCTAAAGCCCAGACTTTTAGCGGCGTTTCTCCAAAAGCGCCGCTAAAGGTAAGACTTTTAGCGGCGTTTCTCCAAAAGCGCCGCTAAAGGTCAGACTTTTAGCGGCGTTTCTCCAAAAGCGCCGCTAAAGGTCAGACTTTTAGCGGCGTTTCTCCAAAAGCGCCGCTAAAGGTCAGACTTTTAGCGGCGTTTCTCTAAAAGCGCCGCTAAATCTCAGACCTTTAGCGGCGTTTCTCCAAAAGCGCCGCTAAAGCTCAGACTTTTAGCGGCGTTTCTCCAAAAAACGCCGCTATATATCATTTTTAGCGGCGTTTTACCAAAAAACGCCGCTATTGCTCATTATTTGGCGGCGTTTTCCCTCAAACGCCGCTAATGTATAATATTTGCGGCGTTTTTATTTAAAACGCCACTAAAAACGCCGCTAAAAGTCTATTTTGCTGTAGTGGTAGATCAACACAATTAAGCAGAGTTGATTGCAACCCTAGAAATAGGGTAACAAAAATCTACCGGATTAGAGTCAAATCTAATAAGGGGATCCATAGATCGAGTTAATGCGACAATAGGGGTTTTAATTAGAAAGAGATTCAATTAATCAACCTAGAGTCAGTTGTTTTTAGTCTTGAAAGAGATATTAACATAAATCAGGGATTTCTACGGATTAAGTCAAGTGAATAAATCGTATGAATCAAAAGTAATAAGTGAAGTCTAGGTGGATTCTTCCTTAGGTATTGCCTATCTCATATAAGTTGTCTAAGAGTATTTTCCAAATTCACTCTCTGTCACGTTCATAATTATTTAGTTAGTTAAATTAGTTAGTTAAATTTAGATTAAAAATAAATCCCCTTAATTAATAGGCTAGATAATAAAAAGATAGTTATTACTAGTAATTTTAGTCCTTGAGGATACGATATTCCGGACTCACCACAACTATACTACTGTTCGATAGGTGTGCTTGCCTTTGTCGAAATATTAATTAGTTTCGAGACCATCAATCCACCACTCTCGCGCCCCCTTTATCTTTTGGCAAACAAATCTGTTTCCATTTTACCTTCGCCATTTTCCTCCGACCACCTGCACTTCCCCACAAAAAATTCATCTAATTTTGTCTATCTTATTAATCACTGCAATAGGTGCTTGAAAAATTGACATAAAGTAGGTAGGCAGAGAGGATAAAACATCATTAATAAGCACAATTTTGCCTGCCCAAGAGAGAGACCTACTTTTCGAACCCGATAATTTCCTCTTTACTCTTTCCACAATACCATTCCAAGAAGAGATCTTCCTTGGATCAGCACCTAAAGGTATACCCAAATAATTGAATGACAATTCCCCTATCTTGCATTTACAAATAGCAGCCGTTTTGAACAAAAACTCCTATTCAGAACCAAAACCCACTATGCAAGACTTCCAAAAATTTATACTTAATCCAGAAAAAATTTCAAAACAGCGAAGAATGTACTTATAATTCCTTACCACAAACTCATCCACCCTCAAAAATAAAATGGTGTCATCCGCAAATTGAAGATGTGAAACAAACTGCCCAGGAATAACGTCTTTTATCCCCTCAATTACCCTCAACTCCTCCGCTTCCACCAACATCACATGCAGAACTTCTATCATAAGAATGAATAAAAATAGAGATAAAGGATCCCCTTGCCGGAGACCTCTGAACATTCTGAACTCATTTGTAACCGCACCATTAATTAGCACTGCAGCCCTCACTGTTGACACACACTCCATCATCCATCTCGTCCATCGCTCGCCAAAACCCATCTTCAAAAATATCAATTCCAAGAAATCCCATCTCACACAATCATACGCCTTAGCAAAATCCAACTTAAAAAACAAATAACCCCCCGAACCATCCTTTTGCTTGATCGAATGTATCAACTCATTTGCGATTAAAATTTCATCGAAAATTTGTCTACCTCGAATGAAGGCACATTGCGTATCACTGACCACATCCCCAATAACATCTTATAATCTTCTCGATAAAACCTTAGCTACAATTTTGTACAGCGAGCTCACCAAACAAATTGGTCTGAATTCAGAAATATCCTGCGGATTATCATTATTGGCAATTAACGCAATAAAATATGAGTTTATACTTTTCTCCAATTTTCTAGGTTTAAATAACTTCACCATCATCTCAAACAAATCCTCTTGAACAACCTCCTAACATTTTCTAAAAAAACATAAATTAAAGCCATTCGGATCTGGGGCTTTGTTCTCATCGTAGCTCCATACCGCTTCCTTGATTTCCTCCATTGAAAAAGGCTTCTCCAGGTTCGAAACATCAACTTCTTTTAGCCTCTTAAATTTCAAAGCTAAATCCATTCTCCATCTCCTCGAGGGACAACTAAAATGGTTTCTAAAAAAATTAAACATATTCTCCTTCAACACCTTAGGTTCGTAAAACCACGAATTACCAATTTTCATTCCATACACAATTTTTGGCCCACTTTGGTACCTAAACTTCACAACTAGATCTATTTTGGTCCCCTAAACTTGGATTTCGTCAAGATTTGATGATGTGACCAATGTTCTTAGAACATGTATATTGGTCCACACTAAGGGGTTGAATTGATTGAATGGAAAACTGGGACAAAACCAGGAGTTGAATAAGTTGAATTGGTTTAATAAAATCTTTTATGAAAATTTAATTATTTTTTATCTAGTAATTGAATCGATCAAACCGATTAAATTGAGAATCAATGGTCTAATCGGTTCAATAACTGGTTCGGTTATTAGAAAATTATATGTAGCACTCTAAGATTGTACCATGCCATCACATGAAAATTTATATAATTTTTTTATTTTCAAGTGACGATGTGGCACAAGCTAATGATGTATTATCAAAATTTATATATTTTTTTATTTTCAAAAATAAAAATAAATCTAATTGCTACATTCAGGAATACAAAATTATAATTTGGTTTTGAAAAATACCCGACATTCAAACCTGTAGAATTAAGAATTTCTTCTTCTTTTTTAATCTCTATTCGAGGCGTAGTATAAACAAGGGTAGATCTAAGGGGTGGCAGGGGCCGGCTCGAAAATTTTTTTATTTAGGTACTTTATAATTTATAAAATTTTAAATTAGAAATGATAAAATTATATTTTGATCCCCTTAAAATGAAAAAAATTTGATTTAATCTTTTAAAAATTATAAAGATATAAGTTATTAAAATGACAAAATTATATTTTTACTATTATAAAAATATATAATTTAATTCCGATACCCAAATAAAATTTCTGACTTTGATATTGACTATAAAATAAATTATTTTTAACCAAACAAAAACAAAAAGACGGTTTTGCCAGTAAAACAAAAGCACCCCCATATTATTGTTTTTCTATTATGACGTCCCTTTTGCACCGAGACATAAGGAGAAGATAAAGGGAAGCTCAGTGATTATATAAACATATGAACATCACCCAAATAATACCTCCCCCCCATTGGTTGCTTCTTCCATTTTCATCATCCAACCTTGATTTTCCCTCCTTTGTGTAAGTCCATTTTTTTTAATATTCATTTCCAGTTTTGGGTTTTGTTTCCTTTTTTTAATAATACAGATGGATTTTTCTTTCTTTCTTTTGAATTTGATGTTTGTTTGGTAGGAAAAAAATGTAAATAAATTCTTTGATTTTCTTTTCTGTTATGGCATTTGGTTTTCCATGTATGTTTGAAAAATTTTCTCAGGCTTTTTCTTAAAAGGGATTCTGAGTTGATAACATGTTTTCATTATGTCTGCAATGAGGAACATTTTTAGGTTAAATAATTACAAACATGTTGTTTGTTGATATGCTTTGTTGTAATCTAATTCGACGTTAGTTTTGGATACATATTCGAGCATGAATATGATGGGACGAAGCCCGGAATTTCGTATAAAATTCGAGATAATACTATAAAATTTTGTGTTAAAAAAACTTAAATTGAATTATTAAATTTTCAGAGGGATTGAAAATACAATTTTCCAATTTAATTAAAGGTTATAAAGATGTTGTCTAGACATTTGAAAGCAAAATATCCGACGTGATTATATTAATTTTTTTGAGTTACGTTATGTTGGTAGTTCAATGTTTCTACTTGACGCTACAGGGGAAGTTAGAAAGTTTTTTTAGGAGTTAGCAATTAAATTTTAATTTTTAATAGTTTACATATTTATAATTTTGAAAAGATTAAATTAAATTTTTATATTTTTAAGAGATTAAATATAATTTTATTTTTACTAATTTAAAATTTTAAAAATTTTAAAGAGTTTAAATGGATAATTTTTCATTCTAGGGGGTCAAAGCTCCCGTCATCCTCCTAAATATGCCACTGACCTTACTCGAATTTGATTGTGAATATATATAAGAATATTTATAAATTAACTTTTTGAAGAAATTAATGTATTTAGAGGGTATTTAGAGTATTATATCTTCATACATGTGTTCGAATTCGTACTCGACATATGCCGAATACGAGTTCTTCCCTATGATTACACACACTATGTTCTTTGTCTTTGAGCCATGCTCTTCACTATGATTTCAGATCAGATCGGGGAAGGACTTCCGGTCTTAAGCTATGGTTGCTGAAAGCATGGTTTCTACTCCGTATCGGAGGTCGGTACCAATGAGGAAGCAACCCCACGAGTTTGGTAGCTTTTCAACACTCGTTCGGAGGCATAGATTCCTCTTGACCACTTTCGGTTTCTTGACAATCCTTTGTACGATCTACCTTTACTTCGCCGTTACTTTAGTGGCCTCGGATACGTGTTCCGGCTTGAAAGGAACACAGAGAGCGACATGCCAACTCCGGCACGCAACGTCGATGATGTACAATGGGAAACTGAAATTTCTTTAGTATGTTTATGGTAAATTGAGAGCTTATACTTATCCATGTTCACATACAATGTCTAATATTAAGTTGGTCCCATTTCTTATTTTTCTTGCATTTTGGAATATATTTGGATATGGGTTTGGGTATGATTCTCAAAAAAAAAACTCTTTAAATAAATACACATGTCCAACACACATTTGAATCCAAGTAAAATAATTAATAGTTAAAAGGAAAATCAAATTGAAATTGTCAATTAATTGAGTACTAGTTTAATTGGTACGATAACTTAAAAGTTGTAGGTTTAAGTATGCTTAAACATCAATTTAATGGTTTTGAGAGCCGCATTAATAGAGATATATTCCAATTTAGGGGATTAAGAAAGTAATGGCACTTTTGTTTTGATAGCACATGGTAATTACCGAGATAGTAACAACACTTTTGCAAATACAAAGAGTTTTATTTTATTTTTCAAACGCTTTTGGATGACAAAATGTAATTGTACTTTAATTCGTTATATCATGTCTGGTAGTACATTGTAATTACAACAACAACAAAAAAGATTTATCATGACTAATTATCTCACATAGTTTTTCAAATTCTCAATCCTTCATAAGCATTATAGAAATTAATTGGAGTGTTCTAGTTACACTCAAATGAGATTTATTGATTACAACATTTACCCAATCATGTTTTATGTGTAATTACAAGCAATTATAATAAATTACTAACCACACGTGTAATTATAATTAATTATATCCAAATCCAATTACTAAGCATATTTGGGTTATAATTGGTACGTTCGCTGTGATGACTTTCAATTTTTTTTAAAGATGTAATTATACTTGTTAAGCTAATACGTTTAGGGTCTATTTGAATAACATAGAGTGATTTGATGAAAATGGAATTGTTAGGGTAATAATTACACTCTATTGTAATTACAAATTCTTTAAATGTGTTTGGCTGACAGAGTATAATTACATCGTAATTCTCTGTCATGTTTGGTAGTACAAACTGGAATTACAAATTGTAATGATACAATTACATAATATATATATATATATATATATTAAGATATTAATTACTATTAAGAATTATCAGTATGATAAATAAATTGTAAACGAGTAACAAAAATTAAAATAAAATAATCATATGTAATATATTTGTCCAAGAAAGTAGTCGAGAATACAATTACTAATAAAAATAATAAGAGCAATAAATATCATATATAATTTTACCTAACTGTTCTAGCATTCCATATTTGTTGTACTATTCCCTCTAAAATTTAACATATACTCCTAATTATCATTTGTTGGTCCTTAATCGAGTTATTCATCATTTTAATCTGAATTTGTATTATTAACTTGCACTCTTTAAAGTATGGATCATCTTGATTCTACCTACAAATGAAGTAATGAAGTATGCAACATGCTTGTACAACCCAACTTTGTTTTTTATGCTATACTAATGTGATGTTAATATGAGAAATCTTATTTTAGAACAACAAATGTCCTCTCAATCACATCTTAAAGCTTTAAATGTCTCAAATTAAAGAGTTCGCAAGTAAACTTTAATGCTTGTGCCGGGCTCCATTTTCTCAAATGATATTTTATCTTACGATATGGTGTAAGAAAACCTTTTATATCTAAATAACTAGCATCTACCACATAATATTTGGCTTCATGGTATAAATGATCTGTAGTTTTAATTATAAAAATTCGTATAAACTTAATTTGGAGAAAAACATATGCTATGTATAACCTTTTTATAATACATACATTAGATTAAAAATAATATAAAAATTATAACATATAACCTTTATAAAAAAAAGTTTTATAAGATGTCCAATAACTTTAATAACACATTTTATAAATAGTATAAATTTTTGCCATAAAATTAGAAAGTTATTTTTTTATATAAATAAGTTACAAAAAAGTTTATAAAATTTTTAATAAATAAGTATATTATTTTTATAATATATAACATGAGCACGTAAATTAGTTACGTCTATACTTTTTGGCCACAACTTTTTTTTATAAATAAGTATATTATAATATTGCATAATTGGATTAGGGAATAATATATGAATGTTTGGACATGATTACCCAAACATGCCACTCTTGTTTAATTACAAGCAAGGATAGCAATCCAAATATTATCTGAATCCGCAAAATCCAGGTCGGATATTCGAATTACCATCCACTACGAATTTTGAGCGAATGCCGATAGACCCCTTCGAATATCCATTATCCAAATATGTATTCCTACAATTGTGGAATTGAATTCAGATATTCGTAGATATCTGATCCAAATCTACTAGTTACAAAATAAATGCTTCCAACAGTGTTTGAACACAGATCTTTTATATGTAAAGACAAGTTTTAACCATCAATACTTGCCTTAAATATTTATTATAATTTACACAAATTAATAGGTGACATATAAAAACATAATAAAATATTTTATAAAATTAAATATAATAATTAATAATAAAATTAAATATAATAATATTATTAGAAATATATATTCTTTAATATCTTATTATCTTAAATCTCAATTAACTTCTCTTGAATCGTATTCTTTTGTATCCGTAAACCTAACCAAATAATGAGATGCGATTATCAAAATCCCTAAATTTGAAAAATTAATTAATGTTTATATAATTAAAATAAATATTATAATATGAATTTATTTTATAATGTGGGATATAATTATGTTAGGATCGACCCGATTAAGCAATAAGAAAAATAGCGGAATAAATTGAGAAATTGAACACACACAAATTTAACGTGGAAAACCCCCTCCAAAGAGGATAAAAAAACCACGGGCAAAGATAAGTTTACTATAATGGCAAAAGAACGAATAGTACAAAAAATGGAAATAAAAACTAAACTCCGAAAACCCGAAAACAAAGAACCCTTAAAACGTGAACACAAAATTCTCTAATTGTGTTATAAGTTCTAATATCTAATGGGTGTTTTTCTAAGGTTGTAAAAGAGCCTATTTATAGGCTAAATTCATAGGTCAAATAATAATAAAATAATCTAAACTAATCAGTGTTTGATTGAAACAAATAAACAGAGTTTAACTAGAAGATTACTTCTCAAATTTGACTGAAATATGAGTCATACTTAACAAATCTCTACATTGACTAATATTTCCACAATGCCATCTTTGCCAAAGCCCGCCACGAGCTTATCTTGAACCATGCAGGGAATTAACTGAGTCGAATCTGTGCTTAGAAACTTGAAGACTTCTAGCCTTCGACTTGTACACTGCCAAATCAAAACTAACCCGGATTTGATTTTCACGAACACAGTGCCCTAACTTTTCAAAACATGCATCCAAAAGAGAACCTCTCTTCAACGAAATGGTCATACCTTTTTCCCTCCTATGACCAAGTTGCCTCCGCTCTAAATGAGTTGACTTCGACTCTGTAACGGGCGAGGGACGTCCGATTTCACCGGTCACTGTAGAACCTTCCAGAATATAAAGACTACCAATTCTTTTACCTTTTAACAAAACGAGAGCTCCACGAGATACTTTAATACCGCTCGACTTGATGTTGATTCTGCATCCTTTCAAGTCTAAAATACTCAAGGAGATGAGATTCTTTCGTAAATCAGGTACATACCTGACATTTGAGAGTGTCCTAATTGTCTCATCGTGTATCCTAATTTTAACAGTACCAATACCAATTACCTTACTAGATGAATCGTTTCCCATGCACACAACTCCACCTTCAACCGAACTGTATGTGGAGAACCATTCTCTATTGGGACATGTGTGGAAAGAACATCTCGAATCTAGGATCCACTCGGACATGAGCTTGGAGGTATCGCTCGTTGACACTAACAAGAAATCATCACCGCTTTTATTGACCAAATTAGCACCAGCTACATCTTCTTCGTTACTCTCAGCAGCTCTTTTATTTCGCAATTTATAACAATATGCTTTGATGTGACTTAACTTTTTACAATAACGACACCTTTTGTCTCGTTTCTTTGATGCTATCAAAATGGAAGCTTGCCTATCTGCCTTGCTATCCAAATGAAGCTCATTGTCGAGTTTGTCTCTACTCAACAAACGACCCTTCACATCTTCGAACGAGAGTTTGTCTCTGCCATAAATCAGGGTCTCCCTGAAAGACTTGTATGAAGGGGGTAAAGAGCACAATAATAACATAGCCTGATCTTCATCGTCAATATGAACCTCAACATTCTTTAAATCATTTAACAGAGTAATGAATTGACTGATGTGATCTCTAAGAAGCTCACCTTCGTTCATGCGAAACGTAAATAGACGTTGTTTCAACACTAAACGGTTAGCCAGAGACTTAGTCGCATAAAGACTTTCTAACCTTTTCCACAAGGCAGATGAGGTCTTCTCCATCAATACCTCTTGCAATACCGTATTCGCGAGGCACAACTGTATTGCAGATAAAGCCTTTTCATCAAGATCTTCCCATTCTATTTTATTTAGATTCTCAAGCTTTTTCCCGGTAACAACCTTTTTCAAACCGGATTGAACTAGAATTGCCATCATCCGAACTTGCCACATATTGAAATTTGTCTCACCATCGAATTTCTCAATTTCAAACCTTGTTGCTGCCATATCTGAATGGGCTGATCTATGAAAATTGAACTAGCTCTTGATACCACTTGTTAGGATTGACCTGATTAAGCAATAAGAAAAAATAGCAGAATAAATTGAGAAATTAAACACACACAAATTTAACGTGGAAAAACCCCTCCAAAGAGGATAAAAAAATCACGGGCAAAGATAATTTTACTATAATGGTAAAAGAATGAAGAGTACAAAAGCTGGAGATAAAAACTAAATCTGAAAACCCAAAAACAAAGAACCCTCAAAACGTAAACACAAAATTCTCTAAATGTGTTATGAGTTCTAATATCTAATGGGTGTTTTTCTAAAGTTGTAAAAGAGTCTATTTATAGGCTAAATTCATAGGTCAAATAATAATAAAATAATCTAAACTAATTAGTGTTTGATTGAAACAAATAAACAGAGTTTAACTAGAAGATTACTTCTCAAATTTGACTGAAATAGGAGTCATACTTAACAAATTATATTAAGTACATATTATATTACAAAAAATGTATAAATACACATTTAGTTACATATAATGTTTCAATTAATATATATATGTAAATTACGGATATATAATAATTATACAATTATGATATTATAATGCGCATTCTTTTATAAATGATATGTAACCTAAACCTTGAATATGTAACTGATTTTATGGTAGATTATAAAATATACAATTAACATTATATAATTAAGGTGGATTATTAAATATATGTATCTCTATATATAACTATGTTATTATAATGTACATTTTTATATTAATAATATGTAAACTTAAACCCTAAACGTATTACTAACTTTATGGTAGATAATAATATAAACAAGTAGCAATATATAGTTAAGATAGATTATTAATAATATGTAACCTTATATACAATTATGAAATTATAATGTACATTTTATATTAATGGTACGTAACCAAGGGCGAAGCTAGAAAAATTTTTTTAAAGGGGCCAAAGTGTAATTTTACCTTTATTAATTTAAAATTTTAAAAATTTTAAAGGGCCAAAATAGAAAATTTTAGGGGGGACGGGACCCCTACCAGCCCCCTAGATTCGCCCATGTACGTAACTGATAATACTCTAGAATAACGTGTTTTTATGTATTAATTATGTATTTATTCTGAATATGATCCTGCTAATTTGAGCTATTTATAACATTTTATCTTATAGGGACTAAATTGGAGGCAAAAGCGAAATTAAGGGTCAAAAGCATGAAATTAAAGATAAAATGGGTCAATGTGCGACACAGGGAAAAGTTGGTGCCAAAAGTACAAGCATGGAGGACACAAGGGTTGAAATGCAAAAAGAAGAGTTTTTATTCTATTAGACTCTATTTTGATTATATTAGGATAATTAATATTAAGATAATTATTAAGGATTATTTAATTTAAGATTTATTTTATTTATCTTTGATTATTTGTAATTATCTTTAGGAATTTAAGTAGGACTAGTCTATCTATCTTAGCACTATAAATACGGAATGAAGTGACTCAATTTTGATTGCTTCATCTTTTTCTGGAAAACACTATTTCCCCAAAAGCATGAGCCACTAAAACCCATCTAGTTGAAGGTTGTCGAATTCCCCAGAAAAAGGTTCTTGAGGCTTAGAATCTGTACTTAACCTTCTCGCCAAGTATTCATCGTTTCTCTGCACTACGGGGCTGACGCTTCCGTCCATGTCCCTTAAGAAGTAAACTTTTCAACGTATGCAAAGGCGGCCGCTTTGTATGTTTTGGAAGGATTGCACAGTCGGTTCGTTAACTTATTGCGTTAGAAGTTGGCGAGCCCAAGAGACAAAATGGCGTGGGATTCGCCATTGAGAAGCGTTGATCTAGCATAGACGATCCCACAAAAGCGATTGCAGGTTAGAGTCAGGTTCCCTAAATTCGTAAGTCTAAATTCTTGGAGCTGGTGGTCATAGGCATCCTCTTCCACTATAACTGGCTTACTTGGTTTGAGAAGGGTCATCTAAAAGCCAAGGATTGAACCCAAGGCGGAACGAGACAACCGAAGGCTAGAATCTCTTCACATAAGAAACTTACTCTTCCCTA
The DNA here is from genome assembly GCA_005393395.2 of Gossypium australe. Classification (NCBI taxonomy): domain Eukaryota; kingdom Viridiplantae; phylum Streptophyta; class Magnoliopsida; order Malvales; family Malvaceae; genus Gossypium; species Gossypium australe. The sequence continues at coordinate 34,905,590 of CM016622.1, forward strand.
AACTCTATTTATTTTCATATTCCTCATTTTAATTTTCGCAATTTATTTAATTTCGCAATTTCCATTCACTTTAAATTCTATTTTTATTTTTTCAGATAGAAATTCTTAATTCTGTTTTTTTTTTATTTTTTAGGAACGCAAGTTTTCTTGGCCAAGAAATTGTCCAGGATTTCAAGAAACGAGCATTCGTACAAACCGGTCCCTGAAGATTCGACCCTACTTCCCCTTTACTATTATTTTTACTATTTTACAGGGAATATGATATTTTTGGTGCTTTCAATGACGCATCAGTAACATTAAACCCTAAACATGTTACTAACTTTATAGTAAATTATAACATATACAAGTAGCATGGGTTAAGTAATTAAGTTAATTGGTATTATGGAACTTTTAATTTAGTTGGAATTCTTGTATTTAAGTTGTTAGGTATATTTAAATTATTGTGAAATTGTTATGTTTAATTTGTTTGGATTGCTATTTAACTACTTTTGTTAATTTGCACTTATTTTATTGTTAATTATGAATAAATTTTATTTAAAATTAATTTTTTATTTTATATTATTTTGAGGATTGAGATATATGACATATGATTGAAAATGTTAAATTTGAATTTTTTTTTACATATTAATTTATTTGAAATTTTTATGTTTAAGTTATTACATATATTTAAATTGTTGTGAAATTATTATGTTTAATTTGTCTAGATTTTTATTCAATTACTTTTTTTAATCTGCATTAATTTATTATTAATTATAAATAAATTTTATTTAAAATTATTTTTAAATTTTATATTATTTCGTGAATATGGATTCAAATTTTTGCAGATTCGAATATCCTGTAGATAATGATATTTAATTCAAATTCAGATTTGGATAGTAATACTCAAATAATATGCAGATTTGAATTTTTAGGTAAATTTGTAGATTCAAATTCGAATAATCCTGAAATTGTATATATCTGACCTGCTATCATTAGTTGGTTTCCCAAACACTACCTTAGAGAATTAGAATTTCTTATAATTATGAGCGGGTGTAATTATTATCCTAGTAACTGCACTTTCTTAAAATTATTCTATGATGTTCAAACACACCCTAAACTTCAATTATTCTAATTGAGTCCTTAAAATATCAATGTCGTATAAATTAGGTCATTTCATCATTTAGTTGTCAACTTAGGTGTTAAATTTAGCTCGAATCTATATGTAAGTATATTTAAAACACATGGAAACTTTTAAAACATGCATGTGTACTTATGTATGAATAGCTTGGATCTTGTGTGTAAAAAGACTAGATATTCTAAAATTGAATGATATTACATGTTTTTAGGGGTTAATGTGCAAATTTGTCACTGTATTTCACTTATGAACTTAAGATAAAATTACAATTATATTTCAACTCTGTTGAATTCGTCACGTTACCTTTTTTTATTAAAATTTTATTTTTGATTTAATTTTGTTATTCAATTTTAATTTAAAATAATTTAAGATAATCTAATTGAAGAAAAACTTTTTATGTTTTATTTAATTGAAGAAAATTGTTTTAAGGGGAAGAAATGAATAATAAATTTTGAGAGGTTAAAGTGCAATTTTTTTTATTATATTAACTTAAATAAATAATTTTCTTTTTGGAGGCTAAGGTCATTGCCAGCGTCTTCACCCCTATTATTAATTTTTCTTATTTAATTTTATTTTAAAATCATCATGATTAATATGTTTTGATAAATTTTAATAAAAAAATCAAAATTTGGGTCGAAATTTAATAAAATTCAAAGTTTAGTGGTAATTGTCGTTGCCTCTATTATTAACTAAAATAAAACTTTTCTTATTTAATTTTATTTTCAAATCATCAAAATTAATATATTTTGATAAAATTTAATTTAAAAAATTCAAAGCTTATATCAAAATAGAGTAAAATTCAAAGTTTAATAGCAACTATCTTCGCCCCTATTATTAACTACTAAAAGAAAACTTTTGAAAGAATCTTATTTAATTTTGCTTTCAAATCATCAAAATTATATGTTTTGACAAATTTTAATTAAAAAATCAAAGTTAGTGTCAAAATTCAATAAAATTCAAAGTTTAGTAGTAAAATTCAATAACACAAAAGTTGAGTGTATATTTTACTCATATTTTCAAAATATAATGATGATAAGTTTTAATATTCACCTACAGTTTTATGGCAAATTTGCACTTCTACCACTTTTCTTTAATGTGTTAGATAAAATAAACAATCCATGCAGTAAGTACAAACATAGTTAAATATGCTTCACATCATATCCAACCTAAAAATTAATGCTCAAGTTAATGATTAGGTTGACATAAATATTTGATTTATATATTATTCATGCTTTGAGGATTCAATTAAAAGTTTTAAAGCCTGTAAACCAATTTGAAATATTGATTGAATTTGGTGATAGTTTGGTGCAATTAATGAGATAATAAATAATATTTAGGTTTAATACATAATTTAGTACTTACGCTTTTTACACTTTTTTTAATGTGGTATTTGTGTTATTTTTTTGTCCAAGTTGATACTTTTATTTGACAAAAAATCATCTATTTTGGTACCCAAAAGTAACAATGTTAACGTTTTAGTATTTAATTCGAGTTTTAGAGTTGAGTTGAAGAAACTTCGTAATTAGCTAATAATATTAGCAATTAACTTTCATCAAATCAACCATAAAGGTTTTCATTTAAAGAAAAACATGCCACCTTCCTAACAATTTCCTTCTTCTATTTTAAGAGGAAATTCAGTAATTCATTTCATGAATGGGATAATTTAGGAAAAAAACAAAAGAGAGGAAAATGGGTGACTGGAAAGTGAGTGATAATTCGATAACGGTATTCGTGTACAATATCCCAGATAGCATGCATTGGAAAGGATTATGGGTGTTATTCTGATTTCATGGGAATGTATTGGATGCTTTTATTCCAGCCAAGAGAAGTATGAAGGGTAAGAGGTTTGGATTTGTATGGTTCGCAAAACTGGTGGATGCTTAAAAGGCAATTTCGAGGCTTGATGGGTTTGTGATTTTGGGAAAAAAATCTAGGTGAAAATGGCCAGATTCAGTGGTAAAAGGAAAATATGGAAAAAAATTTAAGGCGAAGAAAGATTTAAGCCAAAATGAGGAGATGCAATTGAGAGGGATGGAGTATCAGGAAGAGGAAAGGAAAGAATCATTAGGAAATGTACTAAACGGGAGGTTAAAATCGGTAGAAGTGGAAAGAATAGGGATGAACAAAATTAAAGTCGTTGAAGGCCATGTAGAGAACGAACAACTCTGGAATCTACAACGTTGCTTGGTGGGGGAGAAGACGTCTTTCTGTAACACAAATAGCTTGTCTGAAAGAATAGCTAGAACAGGCCTTGGAGAATTAACAGTCAAGAAAATTCAGGGTAGATACTTTTTAATTGAAGTTCCTGATGATGAGCTATTGGAGATATTAAAGCAAAAAGACTGGGCATATCTAAAAGAATTTTTCATTAATAAAGAGCCCTGGTCGGAGAAATTTAAAGCGACAGAAAGGGCAGCTTGGATAGAAGTTCGGGGGTTCCACTTCATTGCTGGACCTATCAAACATTTAAGAGAGTGGCGGGATTATAGGGAGAGATAATAGTAATGGGAGACAATCTGACAATGGTAAACAACTTTTGAGAAGATGGATATTTTGATCTTAATAAAGCAAACATATAAACTCGAAGAAGTAATAATGTTGAAGGTTGGCAATGATATATTTTTGATAAGCCATAAAATTAACATGTTTTAATCCCATTCTTGATGCATTTTTGGATGATTTATTATATAATTTAGTGAATTTGATGCTCCTAATCCTTTAATTTCGTGTTTATATACTTAGGAGAGCATAGGGGAGCAAAAGGAGTAAAAAACGGGCCAAAATTGGACAAAACGAGCTATTTTCAGGAAGCACGTGGCCTGGGCATTCCCACACTGGCTGAGCACACGCTCATGTGAGCCACACGGGCTAGCCACACGCCCATGTGCCATCCCGTGTCGATATCACTCCCTGTTTTCCAAACACGTGAAAAAAAGCCAATTTTTAGGGTTTCTGAGCATTGTAAAGTTTATAAATACACACTAGAAAAGGATCTAAGGGGATGCAGAGTGGAACGAAGAATTTACTCGAAGAACGCCAACGGATTCAACTAAGAAGTAGGATCTCCTTCAAGATTGAAAATCTCCATTCAATTTCTTTAGAAGTTTTTGGGTTTCTTTATGTTTTGTTGTCTTCCTAATTTTGAGATGTTTTCCTTCCAAATTATGAACTAAATTCCTTATATACCTAGAGAAGATGAAACTTATGATGAATCTTATTATTTGATTTTCTGGATTATATGATAAATACTTGTTCTTGTTCTCAATTATGTATGTTTATTTCTTGCTTTAATATTTTCAGGATATTAATTCAAGTGTGGTGTGCTTATTTCAGTGGAGCAAAAGTCCCTGTTTAAGAGTAGATTTGGCATAATTGAATGGAGTTGCATGCAATCCTAGAAATAGGATGACATAAATCTACCGGATTAGAGTCAAATCTAATAGAGGAATCCATAGATCGAGTTAATGCGACAATAGGGGTTTTAATTAGAAAGAGATTTCAATTAATCAACCTAGAGTCAGTTGTTCTTACTCTCGAAAGTGATATTAACATAACCTAGGGATTTCTACAGATCAAGGCACAAGTGAATAAATCATCTAATTCAGATTCAGAATAATAAGTGAAGTTTAAGTGGATTCTTCCATGGGTATTGTCTTTCTCTTTGGTTATATTTGAGTATTTCCGCATTCTATTCTCTGTCGCGTTCTTAGTAATTAGTTTAGATAATTTTAGATTAAAAACAATTCCTCAATTTATCGGCTAGATAATAAAAAGATAGTAATTACTAGTACTTTTAGTCCTCGTGGATACGATATTCCCGACTCACCATAGCTATACTACTATTCGATGGGTGCGCTTGCCTTTGTTGTGGGTTTAGTTAGTTTAGTGACTCATCAAGTTTTTGGCGCCATTGCCGGGGACTAAAATATTAGGAACACTTGATTTTTATTAGTTTAGCCATTTTTATTTTATTGCATTTTATTTTTGTTTTAGTTTAATTTTTGTTTTCTAATTTTTCTTTTGTTTATTTCTGTCAGGTTCCTTTAGTTTATAACTAGAAGAAACCCGTCAGGACTTTTAGTATTCGACAGTGAGATTGAAAGCATAGCTCGTAGAATCCATAAAGAAGTAAGGTAGAGTCGAAAAAAATATAGTGGAAGAGCAAGAGGACATTATTAATATTACTGAGGAGATGGCTGAAAATCAGAATAATCAGTTACCTCTTGTGGTTGCTGCAAATCCGGCAAATTCGAATCCTGCTCCTCATACTATGTAAGATTATGCCAAGCCCACTTTAAGTGGGGCTAAATCGAGTATCGTGAGACCTGCTATTGTTGCGAATAGCTTCGAACTGAAGCCGAACACTATTCAGAAGATCCAACAATTTGTTCAGTTCGATGGTTTGCAAGATAAAGATCTAAATACTCATTTGGCTAACTTTTTGGAATTCTGTGACACTTTTAAGATAAATGGCGTTTCTGATGATGCCATTCGGTTACTGTTGTTTCCCTTCTCATTGAAAAATAAGGCTAAACAGTGGTTGAACTCCCTACCACGAGGTTCTATCACTACATGGGAGCAAATGACCGAAAAGTTTTTATTGAAGTATTTTCCACATGCTAAGATAGCCGAGGAATGATATCTCTTCCTTCGTGCAAATGGATTTAGAGACTCTTTATGATGCATTGGAGAGGTATAAGGACTTATTGAGAAGGTGCCCTCACCATGGGTTACCTTTATGGCTACAGGTTCAAACCTTCTACAATGGTTTAAACCCCTTAACTAGGCAATTGATCGATGCAGTCGCCGGTGGGACTCTGAATAATAAAACACCTGAAGTGGCTTATGAGTTTATAGAGAAAATGTCTCTGAATAATTATCAGTGGCAAGTCATGAGAACGAAGTTGATGAAAGCAGCCGGTGTTTTTAACGTAGATACGGTCACCATGTTGTCGAATCAAGTAGAACTTTTGAATAAAAAGATTGATGGTTTATATGGTTCTACGCAGGTACATCCAGTGATGCAATGTGACGCAAATGGAGGAGGGATGAACAATGTAACACCCTAAACCCAGCCTAGACGTTATGGTCGACTCCGGAGGTGTCACATGTAATGGGTTGTAAAACTGTTGTCGTTAAGTTAAAATCTTTCCAGGTCATCAGCATTTATAGCTCTTATTAATTTCAAAGCTCTCTTTCATTTGGTCATTTAGAGATAAAACATGTCATTTAGCGGAAGCTTTAAAAGAAAATTGTTGCGTTTAGAAAACCATCATAGTTATAAGTAAATAAAACCAAAAACACAAAATCAAGCCAAACAATTTAAAAGAGTCCAGAGTCCCAGACAATACAACCTCAATGCCATAATTTAATTATCATAAAGCAAAATAAAAACGTAAAAAATAAGTGGTCACCGTCGAGTCCTCTACTACACCGATCCGCCTAAGTTTATTTCGGTGTCAGAAACCTGCTTCCAAAACATTGAAACGACATTTAAAAATCAACAAGCGTCGATTCAAGGGCTTGAGAATCAAATAGGTCAGCTTACTAAGCTAATTTCAGAAAGACCACAAGGTAGCTTGCCTAGCAACACTGAAACTAACCGAAGAGAGCATCTTCATGCAATTACGGTTTGAGATGAAGAAGGGTTAGTTGAACCTGAACCAGAACTACGATAAGAAAGTGTGGTAAGTCAAGGTAAGGTTGAGGTGAGCCACAGTGAAAAAAAATTGGTAAGTAAGGAGTATAAACCTCGTGTGTCATATCCAAATGTGACAAAGAAAGACCACACAAACGAACAATTTGGTAAATGTCTTAAAATTTTAAAAAAGTTACATATTAACTTACCGTTTATTGAAGCTTTTCCACAGATGCCCAATTCAGTAAAATTTTTAAAGGAGTTTTTGGCAAACAAATGAAAGTTAGATGATTCGTTGCATGTAGAGTTAAATGCAGTGTGCTCAGCCATTTTGCAAAATAAACTACCGAACAAATTAAAAGATCTAGGGAATTTTACTATTCCTTGTTTAATTGGTAGTTTAAATGTTAATAATGATTTGGCTGATTTAGGGGCTAGTATTAATGTCATGCCCTATAAAATGTTTAAGCAATTAGGTCTTGTGAAACCCAAACAAACTAGGACGAATATTCAATTAGCAGATAGAACCATTAGATTTCCTAGGGGTATTGTTGAAGGCATACTTGTAAAAATTGACAAATTCATATTCCCAGTTGATTTTGTTGTTCTAGACATGGATAAGGATAGTGACGGACCTTTAATTCTAGGTTGGCCTTTTTAGCAACTGTCAGAACTATTATTGATGTTGGTACAGGTGAATTAATATTTCGTATAGGTGATGACACGATTAAACTCCAAGCTCGTGATTCTGCTAAGATATTTAGTGATCAAATTGATTATACGAGTTTTGTTAATATGGGTAACCTTGTGACTCAACATTTTTTGCAGGAAACACCTCAAAAAAATGTGATAGAGCCACGTTCCAGCTTATGCAACAAAAAAAGAACAACTCATGAAGAACAAAGGCTGCAGATCGATGAACTTGACAAATGATGAACACATGTCAAGGAGAAACCGATAATACACGATGTAGAACCAAAGCGACGCCATGACGAGCATAAGGATGAAACAAACCAATTTAAGGTTAGGGACTAGGTAATGCTGTAACACCCTTAATCCGTATCCATCGCTGGAATAGGGTTACAAGGCATTAACATGCAAAACACAGGTCATATCAATTATTTACTGTATATATGGTCATATCCGAATGCGTTATGAGTAATGCATTTTCATAGTATGCTAAAACAATAATGTACTTATGTGAAATCCATTTAGCTAATTTCACACATAAGCATTTGTCAACAAATACAAAGGTTACTATTCATTTGGTCATTCAAGTCACATTGACCCAATATGCACATGTTCATAATTACTTTACTAAACAAATTATCAATTACCAAAACTAAATATACATATATGTTTTTGCATAAACTTTGTTTAACTTAATTCAAAATAGGCCAATTACAAACATCCAAACAAAATATAGATCAATTCATTTATAAGATCAAAATCTAATCAACAAGACCAAGTAAACTTCCATAATTCAAAACACATAAATATAAAACTTTATACACATGTACATACTAGACTTAACTACTAATTCGAAGCATAAAAATTGAAACTGTCCATCTGTGTTATGTTGACTAAATTGACTATAACTTGAGTTACGAAACTCGAAATTTAGATTCGTAAATTTTTCTTGAAACTAGACTCATATATCTTCTTAATATAGTTTTTCCAGAATTTTTCATGTGGCCAATTAGTACAGTTTAATCATTAAAGTTTCCCCTATTTCATTGTTTGATGGTTCTGACCTACCTTTACAAAAACTCAGTTATATCATTGTAAAGAATTCAAATAATGTTATCGTATATTCCAATAAAAAATAGACTCATTAAGGATTCCAAGAATATAAACTATGCTCCATGATCATTTTTTTACAATTTTTAATAATTTTTCAAAGACAGAACAGGGGATCACGAAGTCATTCAGAACCAGTCTCACTAAAATTTAAATATCTCATAATATAAAATTCCTTTGCCTACTCTGTTTCTTTCATATAAAAATAGACACAATAAGATTTAATTCTATATCTTATTCACTTTCTAATTCCATTTCTCCTATTTTTGGTGATTTTTCAAAATCACGTCACTACTGCAAACCAAAAACTGTTTCATTGTGAAATATGGTTAACTAGTTTATAACATCTTTACTCCATTTCATTTAAACTCTATACATTAACCATACTTGTATATACTAAAACCAAATCAACCAAAACCACAACCAAACATAATCATCAAGCCAAAATATAAATTCCAATATTAACAAGATGGACAAGTCATTTTCGCATGGCTTATATTTACAACATCAAAACATCATCCAAGTATTAGGCTAGGCTATACATGCCTTAAATTCAAAATCCCAACTTTTAAAGTACCAAAATAAGTCGATAGTGTGGATGACTTCGTTGACGATCCCCCCCGAGCTCGTAGCTTGTAACCAAAATCTATAAAACAGAATAACAAAACACACAGAGTAAGCTAACTTAGCTTAGTAAGTCTTAAGCAAATATAACTACTCAATTAAATATTCAAATATCTTTAAACCAATTATTTTATGATTTTAATATAATAACATAGCACAACTGGACTATCATGGCCAAATACTACTATCCTTATATAGCATTACATTTATCACTTATCAAATCCAAAACATCACTATCTTGCTTTAAAAATACAAACTTACCATTTGCATATAGTTTAATATGTTTCCATATACAACCGAATTAGTAAGTAATATGTACAATTTAATCACATATAATCGAATGTATATGTATGTATATATATATATATATATATATACATCCATTAAACATCACATGTATACTAGTATATAATAACAATACAATATCATTTACTCACATATGTAGAAAACCGAATATACAAGAGCATCTTTTAGTCAACTTACTTGCTCAATAAACATCACATATAAACATGTCAATATATAAACACATACCTTATGGCCGAATGTAACCTACATCATTTAACTAAGTTTTAACTTGCTCAATTTTCACCTTAACTTGATCATTTCATAAGCATAAGCTTGTAATATAAATCACCAGTATAAAACCTGCTAGGCATAAGCCTGAATCACACACCGGCACTAAGCCTGCTAGACCTGAGGTCTGATATTCAATCACCGGCAATAAGCCTGCTAGGCATAAGCCCGATTAAGTTCACCAGCCCAAGGCTTGCTAGACTCAAAGCCTGAATCATGATACTTTTAATCTGTCTCACACAATTCCTTCCATATATCGATTCACTTATACACATTTCGAACTCATTATACGAACATTCAAATAACATATATCAATCGAATAATTTAAACAAGTCAAATCTTATACTTACCACATTCGGCTATTCAATAATATAGCTACAAAATTTCCAAAAATCAGCATATACTAGGTTACGTACTTAATTTTCGATGTTTTATTGCTTAAAGACTTACCTCGGATATCGACAGACGATGAAAACCGGCTATTCGACTACTTTCGTTTTCCCCCGATCCAAATCCGTTTTCTTTGGTTCTTGATCTAAACATGTTCAAATTAAGCTCATTCAAATATATTTACATTCAATTTAATCCAAAAACACATAAATAGGCAAATTACCATTTTGCCCCTAATATTTCGCACTTTTTACAATTTAGTCCTATTTGCACAAAACACAAAATACACAAAATTTGAATGAACACCTTAAGGGCCGAATATCCATAGTACTCATACAAGTCCATCCATTTCATTTATTTCACATTTTAATCCCTCTAAATTTTATTTTTGCAATTTAGTCCAACATACTCAATTTCATAAAAAATTCGAAGACAAAACTTGTTAATCTAACACACATTTATCATAATTCATCCTCAAACAATATAAACAACAAGCTATCATCAATGACTCAACTCAAAATATTCATCAAACTCAAAAATTAAAGCATGGGTCTTGTACATTTCATAGCAACGATCTCAAAAACGTAGAAATTATCAAAAACCGAACAAATTACATACCTCAATCAAGCAAAACCAAGGCCGAATGTAACTTGTTCTTCTTTCTTTCTTTTTCTTTTAGTTTCGGCAATAACAATAAAATGCACATGCATGTTTCTTTATTTTATGTTTTATTATAATAAGTTAATATAATATAATAATAATAATAACTTTTATAATATAAAAATTCATATATTAAAGTCATTTAAAAAAAAACATGTCGTCCACTAAGTATAGAAAGGACTAATTACAATGCAAATCCTCCATATTAATAAGACATCAACAATTAAGCACTTTATCAACTAACCATCAAATTTTCATGTTACGCGATTAAGTCCTTTTATTAAATCAGACACCTAAACGATAAAATTAAGTCACGAAAATTTAACACAAGCAAATTCACACATAATAAATAAGGAAAATAGTTTTAAAATATTTTTCAGACTCGGATTTGTGGTCCCGAAACCACTATTCCGATTAGGGTCAAAGTCGGACTGTTACAAATGCTAGATAAAATAGATCCTCAAATTGCTACTTTAGAGCTTAATGCAAACGGAGCAACTCTTTTTACGGTACTAAATGTCTTCCCATACGGTACAGTCAAGGTAACTCATTCTAAATTCGGCACTTTTAAGGTAAATAGTACTCGACTCAACCCTTATTTTGATAATAGAATTACTAGCGAGAAAGAGGAGTTTCAACTCCGTGAACCACCGTGATCGTGCGAATTTGAGGTAAGTCGAGCTTAGACTTTAAATAAGCGCTTCTCGGGAGGCAACCAGAGTGTTAACGCTGCTAATTTTCTTAACTTTATTTCATGATTTTTTTAAAAAAATTAATTAATTTTGAAAATCTTAAAAAAGTGTGTTTTTGACCCACACGGCCTGGACACATGGGTGTATGGAGCACACGGCCTGGACACATGGGCATGTCGTAGGCCATGTGTGAAATGAGGTAATTGACAGAGAGTTACACGGCCTGGCGACATGGTCGTGTGACCCACACGACCTGACCACACGGGCGTGTGGGATCTCACATGGGTGTGGGAGAAGCGAAGGAAAACACACACGGCCTGGCGAGATGGCTATGTGACCCACACGGGCGTGTCCTAGGCTATGTGAAACCTTGAGCTAATTTTTTTTAAAGTTAGAGAGTTACACAGGCAAGGCATACGGTCATGTAAGAGACACGACCGGGCCACATGGGTGTGTAGGATCTCACATAGGCGTGGGAGAAGCGAAGAAGGTGCCACACAGCCATGCGACACGGCCGTGTGAAGAATGGGCGTGAAATGTTAAAAAGCACACGGGCGTGTGACACGACTGTGAGGCTCAACACGGGCCTTTACATGACCGTGTCACCCCATAAATCCCTAAACCATATTTTAATTTTTTTAGTTCGTCTTTTTCCTACCCAAATCTTATCAACAAACCCTAGCCGCCACACCCTCTCGCTGCCTCTTTTTTCGGCTGCCGCTCCTTCCCTTTTCCTCACACCATCGAATAGCATCCTCCTTCGACCCTTTCTCTTCCTTCCCTTCTCTTTTCTCGATTCCCTTCTCTCATCACCGCACCATTCTCCTTCCCTTCTTCACTCCATCAACGCCCACTCCAACCCATTTTCTTCCATTTTCCCTTCTTTCATCCCCACTACCACAACTCTCTCCTCTCCCCTTTCCCTCGTCAGTCCATTCCCTAACTGACCAGACACCCAACCGACCTCCCCCTCGACCTTTCCCACCTTTTTCTTCCCCGTTTTCCTCCCTTGTTCACGCCCCCATCGCACACTCCCAACCCTGCGCACGAACCAGCCCCATCCAGAATCCCTCTACCTTTCGAACCACCTCCCTCACAACCTCTCACCTTCGCATATCGCTATTCACGCCCTCACCTTGCACGCACCACCGTCGCTGTCCAGCCACCACCCCTATCACCATCGGTCAACCTCTTTTCAACCTCCTTGTTCATTTTCTTTTACTATTATTATTATTATTATTATTATTATTATCATCATCATCATCATCATCATTATCATTATCATTATTATTTCTCATATCCATTTATTTATTCTTTTATTTTATTTTTATTAGTTTTACTGCTTTATTGCTCTTGTTTATTTAGTTACTTTTACTGGTTGATTTTGAATTCAGTCTTGATGTAGTTCTTGGACATTAGTATTTGATAAATCGTAATTATAACATATTTTAATCCCACATTTAGCTCACTTTTCGATGATTTATTCCTTGATTTATATAAAAAGGTGCTTCTAATCCTTTCTTTTCATGTCTTATACTCAGGAAAGCACCCGAGGATGAAAAGAACACAAAAAGGGCCCAAAATGGAGTAAATGGGCTTTAGCACGAAATTGACACGGCCTGGCCCAAAGTCCACACGACCGTGCCTCGACGATCACCTAGAGCACGACCTCAACCCCGCCTCACACGGCCGTACCTCAAGTTAGAAATTTGAACACGGTTTAAAGTCGATCCACACGGGCATGTGCCATGGCCGTGCCTCTGTCACTGGAAAGAACAATTTCAGTCAGAAAAAGATACTTAGGGAGAAAGAATCGCATTCCAAGTGCCTATATATATCCCCTAAGTGCCACCTTTGAAAGGGCGTCAAAGCTAGGCCAAGGAGCCAAGTCGAGAAGGTCAGAGTTAGGGAATAACGCGAGGATAGCCAGTTGATCCATCCCAAGAAGCCGGAATTATACTCAAGATGGCGGAATTCTCCTTCAATTCCTTCAGGGGGTTTTAGGGTTTTCTTATGTTGTGTTTTATCTTTTCTCTTGAGATGTTTTCTTCGTTTGTCATGAACTAAACCCTTCAGATACCTGAAGGGGATGAAACCTAGATGAATTTTGTTATTTGATTTCTGAATTCTATGATAATTACTTAGTTTGTTCTTAATTATGTTGCTTAATCCAAATCTGATGTGCTTAGGTGGAGGAGAAATAGACCCTGCCTAAAAGTAGATCTAACATAATTAAGCGGAGTTGATCGAACGCCTAGAGATAGGGTTATGAGATTTTGCCGGATTAGGGTGAAACCTAATATGGGAATCCATTGATCGATTTACTGCTATTCTAGGGGGTTAGTATAAGCGAACGAGAGTTCCACTAATTAACCTAGGGTTAGACGTTATTCGCCTCGAGAGAGGGTTTAATATAGGTTAGGGAGTCCTACGGATCAAGCTAAGTAAGGAAATCATATGGTTCAGTGTTAGATAACAAGAGAAGTCTAGGTGGATTCTTCCTGAGGGTATCGTCGTGATCAATTGAGTTTTTCTTCAAGTTATTTTCCAAATCGTTCTTTTTGTCTTTGTGTCCTTAGCTTAGTCGTCGTAAATTTAGTTTAAAAACAACTTCATTCTATTTTTAAGGTTAAATAATAAAAAGAAAGTTAGTATTAGTACTTTTAGCTTCTTTGGGTTCGATAAATCCGGTCTTGCCTAAGCTATACTACTGTTCGATAGGTACACTTGCCTTTAATCGTTGTCAGAGTTAGTCTCCAAGTTCGATCATTCTTTTATAAATTTTAAAGCTCTGATTTCGGCGATCAGTATTAGTTTATTTTATTTTCACTCCACAGGATTATACATTTAGTTGGTTTTAGTTGATTTCATTTTTACTAATTTTCATACTTTATTTTATTATTGATTCCCATCAGCTTTAGTTAGTCTTATTACACTTTTGTTTGATATTAAGATTTAGTGTTATACTGTTAAAAGTACATCTCTTTAGTAGTCTAATTGTTGAGCCTAACTTAAATTTTAATCTTCTCTTAGCTTATTTCTATTTTGTTGGTTCGTCAATTTAATTTATTTGATCGCTTTGTTGCAGATACATTGTGACGAACACACGCGGTAAGACTAAGACCGCAGTCCCCGCTTCGAAAAAACGGAAGGGCCCCAGAGCGACCTCTTCCTCGAGCGCATCCGCTGAGGCCTGCCACCCCTACTTCCGATTTGCATCAGTCCCCCAGGAGGATTTATATCAACTCCTTCGAGTACGTCCACTCAACCTAGGTTGCTGCATTGATTGGGTCGCATTGGAGCAGGTTTGACTCGCTGATGACGTGCGCGCCATTATCGCCACAGATCCGTGGGACAAATTCTTTTTCATTATCGAGCCCACCTATATGGAGCTTACCTTTGAGTTTTGCGCGACATTTTTGGTACCTGAGTTCGGTGCCTACATGACGAGCCAGTTACCATCAGTTTTTGACTTGGCAGTTTAGTGTGACATATGAGCGTCCCTGAGTTCGGTGCGGCTATGAGACTCTACACGGAGGAATTTATGAGCGTCGAGGGCTTCCTTAGACTTCATAGGCACATCCATCACTCGTCATCACATTGTTGGACCGATCTTACAGCGAGCTAGACACCATATGATGCGAGTCGCTCGAAGCCGACCTCTCTCTCTCTGGCCTTACGGTACATTCACGCACTTTTAGCTCACACTTTGACAGGTCGAAGAGAGAGCCCCGAATTCGTTAGCACTCATGACGCTTATTTTCTATGGAGAATGGAGCACGGGCATATATTTGACTTGGCATATTTCATCGCTCTAGCCTTCCGCCACAGGAAGGGCCCCATCTATTTAGGCTCTTATGTGACTCACCTTGCTCGACACTTCAGTCTTCTCGACACACTGGAGCAGTCCTCTACACTCACACTAGTCGACCAGATGTCCCTTCAGGGCATCTCGAGCATGATACATATGAGGATGATCGAGGGGCGTCGTGGAGTGGATCCTCCTTAGTACAGATTGTTTCATTCTGACGCTCAGAATGAACCCGAGGACTTCACTGATGATGTCCCTCCCTATCATGAGGACCCACCACAGCCTCCATCTTCGAGTCACCGACCTGTTCTTTCTACTACTAGCTTCCGAGGAGTATCCACCGAGGAGTCCACTAGCTTCTGTCAGTAATGCGTTCAGAGGTTTGACAGTATAGATGCGACATTGCAGCAGATTTGTTAGCATTTCCATATTTCTCCTCTAACGCTGACGACTCACGATGCTGGTGCGTCTGATGATGAGGACCATTGAGTCCATTTATCATTTATTTTTATTTTATTTTTATTTTTATTTCTAGTTTTACGGCTATTGTTATGTTTTTTTAGACTTCTTTTGTTTTTATATTTTGAACTATATATTTTTTAATTATTATGGTTGTTTCTAATCGAGTAATCCTTTAATCTTCTTTAGCATTGTGTTTATTTTCTTATCAATTGCTCAGAATCATGCACTACATCTACATTTATCTACAATTCTGCTTTTCACTATTCTGGGCATTTCATCCAATATTCAGGGCAGTTTCAATTCTCTCCCTCTCTTATGCTATTCTGTTTCTACTTTGATTATCTATTTTTGTACATTGAGGACAATGTACATCTTAAGTGTGGGGAGGTTATTTATATGATTATTTGAAAATCCCTAAATTATGCCTTGTGTTTAGGTAATTGTCTCATATTACTATTAGAATGAATTCTTATCAATTTGTGATTAGCATTGATATGTTTTAGATCAAAGTCATAGATACTTGTGCATTGATTGTTTAAACTTTAAGACATGAGAGAACCAAACATGATAAGTCTATTTTCAGAATTAAAAATTGCTAGGTTGTTTCCCCGAATTGAGGTATTACCTTGAAGTTTGAGATTTGCAAGATTGATATCAAAAACCATAATTTTTTGTGAGATTTTGAGCCTTTAGAGCATACATTTTTCTTGCTCATTTTATTATTGGTTATGAGTGTGTCAATATTGATTTGTTATTCTAGAGCTTACTTAGGTTTTAACCCACTTATCCCAGAAAGGCCTGCCTACATATTAACCCTTAGTGAACCCCTTTGAGCCTAAAACATCGTTCTTGATTCACCCATTAATGTTAACCCATAACTCATTTTTGATTCGTTGAGAATTTTCCCCATTTTATTGACTCCCTTTTCATCGAGATTTGATTTGGTTAGTTGCCTAACTATGCTCTTTTGTTTTGTTGCTAAGTTATTTCTTATTATCTCTTGTAAAAAAAACACACATATATATATATATTGATTATTACTTAGTTCTATGATATTGAGCTTGAACAGTCAAATTCATATTTTGAGAAGAAGCTTGTGTTATTCTTAAATAATTTTGATTGATGTAATTCAGCATTTGTTTATTTTTCTAGCTTGATAATTTATCAATTCAATCTCGATTCTAACACTCTTTTTCAGCCTTTATCCTTCCCTTTAACCCAAGCCCCATTACAACCCTTTAAAGACCTTTTGATTTGTGTATCATCTCATTTTATAGTGGTGAAGATTTGATTTTCATGTAAGCCTATGGTAATGACTTTTTATGTTTGACTTTTGAGTGCTTAATTTTTGAACCTTAAACACTTTGAGTGATTTGAGTGAATCTTTAGTGAGGATATCGATTCTTGTAGATTTTGAATTAAAGGTAATTACTTAGATAAGGGGAAATACCTATGTTTTCATGCTTTAAAAATGTGTGACTTGGATTGTTTGAATCTTTAGTGCTCTTTTAGTTGAATTATCAATTTGTGATTATTTGTGAATTATGACAAAACATTATCGATGAGAATTATGAGTTGAGAAAGATAAATTTTAATTGTGAGTTAAGGATTTTGCTTGAGGACAAGCAAAAGCTTAAGTGTGGGGATATTTGATAAGCCATAAAAGCAACATGTTTTAATCCCATTCTTGATGTGTTTTTGGATGATTTATTATATAATTTAGTGAATTTGATGCTCCTAATCCTTTAATTTCATGTTTATATACTTAGGAGAGCATAGAGGAGCAAAAGGAGTGGAAAATAGACCAAAATCGGATAAAACGAGCTATTTTTAGGAACCACACGGCCTGGGCATTCCCACACGGGTTGGCTACACACCCATGTGCCATCCTGTGTTGATATCGCTCCCTGTTTCCCAAACACGCGAAAAAAAGCCAATTTTTAGGGTTTCTGAGCATTGTAAAGTCTATAAATACACACTAGAAGATGATCTAAGGGGACGCAGAGTGGAACGAAGAATTTACTCGAAGAACGCCAATGGATTCAACTCAGAAGTAAGATCTCCTTCAAGATTGAAGATCCCCATTCAATTTCTCTAGAAGTTTTTGGGTTTCTTTATGTTTTGTTGTCTTCCTAATTTTGAGATGTTTTCCTTCTAAATTATGAACTAAATTCCCTAGATACCTAAGGAATATGAAACTTATGATGAATCTTATTATTTGATTTTCTGGATTATATGATAAATACTTGTTCTTGTTATCAATTATGTATGCTTATTTCTTGCTTTAATATTTTCAGGATATTAATTCAAGTGTGATGTGCTTATTTCAGTAGAGCAAAAGTCCCTGTTTAAGTGTAGATCTGGCATAATTGAATGGAGTTGCATGCAATCCTAGAAATAGGACGACATAAATCTACCGGATTAAAGTCAAATCTAATAGGGGAATCCATATATCGAGTTAATGCGACAATAGGGTTTTTAATTAGAAAGAGATTTCAATTAATCAACCTAGAGTCAGCTGTTCTTACTCTCGAAAGAGATATTAACATAACCTAGGGATTTATACAGGCCAAGGCATAAGTGAATAAATTGTCTAATTTAGATTCAGATTAATAAGTGAAGTCTAGGTGAATTCTTTCCTGGGTATTGTCTTTCTCTTTGGTTATATTCGAGTATTTCCTTATTCTATTCTCTATCGCGTTCTTAGTAATTAGTTTAGATAATTCTATATTAAAAACAATTCCTCAATTTATTGGCTAGATAATAAAAAGATAGTAATTACTAGTACTTTTAGTCCTCGTGGATATGATATTCCCGACTCACCATAGCTACACTACTATTCGATAGGTGCACTTGCCTTTATCGTGAGTTTAGTTAGTTTAGTGATTCATAAATTTCCAATTAGAATAAAAGAAAGAGGTTTGATGGAAGAAACAAATGAAAAAAAAAGTGGGGAGCAAATGGTGAGAGAAGAAGACGCATCATCGGAAGTGGGATCAGTAAACAAATTGGAGATGGAGCTGTCACCAGAGGGAAAACAAAACGATGGGGATGAAGGAGTTATTGTACCATGCCTCGAGAATAAAGGAAATGAAAAAGGGGAGTAAGGACTGTCGGCTGAAGCATTTAATGTGGAGAATAATTCTTTAAGTCGTGAAATGAGTTTACCTGAAGAAAGGGAGGCTATTGAAGCCTTAACATCTCGGGGTCAAGAAGATTTAAATAATGTGGGCTTGGTATTGGTATTGGACTAGAATAAATAGCTGGAATCGAAAATAGTTGAGGGCAATGAAATGGACTTAAATGAGAAAGAAATGCATATTTTAGTTAATGAAGGAAGCCCAAATTCAAATCAAAATTCAACATTTTTATCAGTAACAGAGGGGCCAAGGGATCGGGTTGCAACATCTGAAATTGAAAAGGAATTTTTCCAAATAAGAAAAAACTAAAGAAATAAGAAAGTGTTGAATAAGATAATTAGATCTATGCGAGAGATACAGGACATAGTGCTCACAACAAAAGAGAAGCTGAAAAGGGATAGGGGAACGAGAAAATCGAAGGGAAAGGGGGATTCCAAGAACGACGAAAGCATAGCAAACCTGTCGTTATCGGATTTAGACATCAGTAATAGAAGAAAAGTCATTCTAAAAGAAGTGAAGAAGATGTGAGATGTGGAGAAAAGATTGGGGTTTAGTGTGCAAGGCGAGGATGAGATAGTAATCGAAGAGATAATGAGGATTGAAGGGCAGCAATAGGGAGCCATCAAAGGCAGAGGGGAGAGGAATTTAGGATACTAGTGAGTGGTTGGTTAACTGGATTTTTCTTTATTTATTTAGCTCGATTGGAAACATGAGAATTGTCTCCTGGAATATCATAGGGTTGGGGCCGGTAGCTAAAATAGAAGCTGTCAATAGATTAGTAAGAAAGACTAGGGAAAATGTGTGCTTTCTTCAAGAAAGTAAGTTAGCAATGGTGCCAGTGGATTTAGTTAGAAAAATTTAGGGTGATGATTGTTTTGAATTTACATTTGTAGCTGCAATAGAAAGGTCAGTAGGATTGATAACAAGATGGGATAAGGGTATATTTAAGGCCAATATGGAGTTTTGTGGGAACAGGTTTATTGCAATTAAAGGAAAGTGGGTGTGTGAAGGAATGGAGGCAGTATTGATTAATATATATGCTCTCAACAATTTGTCAGATCAAAAAATTCTATGGGAAGATCTATATGGGTTAAGAAGTCAATTTAGTAAAGCATGGATAATAGGTGGGGATTTTAATGTAGTGAGAAATAGAAGTGAACGAATCAACTGTTCAGGTATAGAGAAGGGGTCTAAGGAGTTTGGTGACTTTATTGATAGATGTAAGCTGGTTGATTTGCCGGTATTAGGGAAAAAGTTCACATGGATTGGTCTGGACAATAATTGTAGCAAACTTGATAGATTCTTACTGGAGGAAGAATGGCTGGTTCAATTGAAAGACTTACAATGGAAGGAACGATAGTTGATTTTATGAGAAATTATGGGTTTAGTAGAGAAAAACGGAATGAACTCTTTACAAAATCGTTATTGGGAAGAGCGGAGGTGATGCTTAACAAATTGGTGGAGAGGGTGAGTAGCACGGTGTTAGTTCTGGATGTGGAGGATAAGTTTTGTTGGGCACATGGTAGAAACGGGGAATTTTTGGTAAGAAAATGTTCTGAATTATTGATAATGGATGAAGGAGAGGACATATATTTTGCTTTTTATAAAATATGGAAACTTAAGGTGCCACCAAGAATGCGAAGTTTTCTTTGGATGCTCGCTATTGATAGAATTCCCACAAAAGAATTTATGGTCAAAAGAGGGGTGAATCTTCAAAACACCTCAATTAGTTGTCCATGGTGTGAAAGAGTTCCAGAGAGTGCAAACCATTTGTTCATCAAATGCAAATTTATTGAAGGTTTTTGGGTTAAAATATTCAATTGGTGGGAGGTTTGTTGGAATCAGGTAGATGGTTTTGAGGATTTCTATTCATTGTGTAACAACATGAAAATGGTTGTGATAAACCATAAAAGTAACATATTTTAATCCCACATTTAGCTTACATTTTGATGATTTATTCCTTGATTTATATAAAAAGGTGTTTGTAATCCTTTCCTTTCATGTCTTAGACCCAGTAAAGCACCCGAGGATGAAAAGAACACAAAACAGGCCTAAAATGGAGTAAATGGGCCTTAGCATGAAATTGACACGGCCTGACCCATAGCCCGCACGGTCGTGCCTTGGCGAACACCTAGAGCACGGCCTCAACTCCGTCCCACACGGTCGTGCCTCACTTTAGAAGTCTGAACATGGTCTGGTATCGATCCACACGGGCGTGTGACATGGCCGTGTTTCTGTCGCTGGAAAGAGTAATTTCAGTTGAAAAAGGACACTTAGGGAGAAAGAATCGCATTCCAAGAGCCTATATATATCCCTCAAGTACCACCTTTGAAGGGCATCGAAAGCTAGGCCAAGGAGCCAAGCCAAGAAGGTCAGAATTAGGGAATAACACGAGGATAGCCAGTTGATCCATCCCAAGAAGCCGAAGTTATACTCAAGACGGCGGAATTCTCCTTCAATTCCTTCAGGGGGTTTTAGGAATTTCTTATATTTTGTTTTATCTTTTCTCTTGCGATGTTTTCTTTATTCATTATGAACTAAACCCCTCAGATACCTAAGGGGATGAAACCTAGACGAATCTTGTTATTTGATTTTTAAGTTATATGATGAATTACTTAGTTTGTTCTTAATTATGTTGCTTAATCCAAATATAATGTGCTTAGGTGGAGGAGGAATAGACCCTGCCTAAGAGAAGATCTAACATAATTAAGCGGAGTTGATCGAACGCCTAGAGATAGGGTTACGAGATTTTACCGGATTAGGGTGAAACCTAATATGGGAGTCCATTGATCGATTTACTGCTATCCTGGGGTTTATTATAAGTGAACGAGAGTTCCACTAATTAACCTAGAGTTAGACGTTATTCGCCTCGAGAGAGGGTTTAATATAGGTTAGGGAGTCTTACGGATCAAGCTAAGTAAATAGATCATATAATTAAAGGTTAGATAACAAGTGAAGTCTAGGTGGATTCTTCCTAAGGGTGTCGTTGTGATCAATTGAGTTTCTTCAAGTTATTTTCCAATTCGCCCTTTTTGTCTTTGTGTTCCTAGTTTAGTTCTTGTCAAATTTAGTTTAAAAACAATCTTCACTCTAATTTTAAGGTTAAATAACAAAGAGAAAGTTAGTATTAATACTTTTAGTTCCTTCGGGTTCGACAATTCGGTCTTGCCTAAGCTATACTACTGTTCGATAGGTACACTTGCCTTTAATCGTTGTCAGAGTTAGTCTCCAGGTCTGATCATTCTTTTATAAATTTTTAAAGCTCTGATTTCAGCGATCAAGTTTTTGGCGCCGTTGCCGGGGAACTAAAATATTAAGAAAACTCTATTTTTATTACTTTAGCCATAACTTTTTATTTCTATTTTTATTTTGCTGAAAATTTCTTTCTTCCTTTTTCCTGCAGGTACTTCTAGTTTATGACTAGAAGGAAACCGAGAGAACCTTTGGTATACGATAGTGATATTGAAGCGACCGCTCGTAGGAATCGTCGGGAAACCAGGCGAGCCCTAAATTACATAGAAAGGGAGGAAGAAGACAGATCCAATCCTACTGAAGGGATGGACGAAAACAACCCGCCACCACGTGATGTGGGGGAAAATAATGTTCCACGCACAATGTTTGATTATGCGAAACCACATTTGACGGGAGCAGAATCAAGTATTGTTAGGCCTGCTATATCTGCTAACAATTTTGAATTAAAGCCTAACACAATACAAATGATTCAACAGTTTGTTCAATTTGATGGTTTGCAGGATGAAGATCCAAACACGCATATAGCTAACTTTTTAGAGTTCTGTGATACTTTCAAAATAAATGGCGTTTCTGATGATGTCATACGTCTTCGGTTATTTCCTTTTTCATTAAGAAATAAAGCTAAACAGTGGTTAAACTCGTTACAACGAGGGTCAATCACTACATGGGAATAGATGACCAAAAAGTTTTTAATGAAATATTTTCCACTGGCCAAAACAGCCAAATTACGGAATGATGTCTCTTCTTTTGTGCAGATGGATTTAGAGACGCTGTACGATGCATGGGAGAGATTTAAGGATCTCTTGAGGAGGTGCCCACACCATAGCCTACCCTTATGGCTACAAGTTCAAACTTTTTATAACGGTGTAAACCCCTCAACAAGGCAACTGATCGATTCAGCCGCTGGTGGAACCTTGAACAACAAAACTCTAGAAGTAGCCTACGAGTTCATTGAGGAGATGTCACTAAACAATTATCAATGGCATGCTTCAAGGACTAAACTGACGAAATCAGCAGGAGTTTTCAACTTCGATGCCATGACCATGCTATCAACGCAGATCGAGATGATGAACAAAAAGCTTGACAATTTATGTTCTTCACAGGCACATCCAGTCAGGCAATGCGACACAGGTGGAAACATGGCGAATCCTGAGTACCCACCTTACCAACCAGGAGCAGAGGATAAACAGATGAACTATATAGGTAATAATTTCTGATCCAATAATAATTCTTATAGTGACACTTACAATCCAGGTTGGAGGAACCACCCAAATTTTTCATGGGGAGGTCAAGGAAATCAAGGAAATCAAAGGCAACAACCTCCTCAGAACTTTCAAAATTTGCCCTATCCACAAGAGAAGAAACCAACTCTCGAGAAAATGATGGCAAAATTATCGGCAGGCACAGAGAAACGTATACAAGAAACTGATAGAGCAATTAGAAGCAACGAGAGTCGAATTGATGAAATTGCTAAGTCGGTCAAGGAAGTGACTAACACAGTAGAGCAACTCGCAAAGCTGATGTCAGAACGACCGCAAGGACGTTTACCAAGTAATACCGAGATTAACCCCAAGGAGCAAATTCAAGCCATCACAGCTCAGGATATTAAGGGGTTGGAAAAACCCAATCTAACGCCAGAAAATAATGTAGACGAAGGTAAAGTAAAGGTAACATAAGAAAAGCCAAAACTGATAATTAAAGAGTACCAACCTCGCATACCTTATCCTGAAGCAATAAAAAGAGACGACTTAGAGGAATAGTTAGGTAAGTTTCTTAAACTTCTAAAGAAATTACATATTAACTTACCTCTTCTTGAAGCTCTTTTTCAGATGCCAGACTCGAGAAAATTTTTAAAACAGCTCTTGACCAACAAACGCAAAATCGATGAAGAGCACCACGTGGAACTAAACGCAACATGTTCGGCGATACTACAGAATAGATTACCTCAGAAACTAAAAGATCCAAGGAGTTTTACAATTCCATGTTTAATTGGTATTCTAAATATTGATAGTACATTAGCTGATCTAGGGGCAAGCATAAATGTCATGCCTTATTCACTGTTTAAACGACTAGGTCTAGGGAAGCTCAAACAAACTAGGATGAGTATTCAATTAGCTGATAAAACTGTTAGAATTCCTAGGGGCATTATCGAAAATGTTCTTATAAAAATCAATAAATTTGTTTTCCCAGTAGACATTGTTGTCTTAGACATGGATGAGGATAATTCAATCCCATTAATTTTAGGAAGGCCTTTTCTAGCAACTGCCAAGACAAAAATTGATGTTGCCACAGGCGAACTCATACTTCGTGTAGGAGATGAATCAATCAATCTTCAAGCTCTCGACTCGGCCAGGACAACAGTTGATGAAGGTAAGAAAGTCACTTCAATTAATAATCAAATTGTTCAATCCTCATTGCAGGAAACAACACAAGGCCAAAAACCTAAGCTGATTCATAGACCCAAAATCGACAAAGGGGAATTACACAAGGAACTTAGCCTTAGGGTCGACAATTTAAAAGAGCAGAAGACACATGTCAAAGAAAAGATGGAACCACACGAAGTAAAACCCGAGGAACCACCAAAAGAGCTCATGGGGGCATCAAATCACTTCAAAATAGGAGATCAAGTACTGTTAGACAAAGCCGATCAACACAACGCTTTAACAGAGCCGAGGGCAAAGAGAGAAAAAATCCTCAAAGTAC
Source organism: Gossypium australe (assembly GCA_005393395.2). Taxonomy (NCBI): domain Eukaryota; kingdom Viridiplantae; phylum Streptophyta; class Magnoliopsida; order Malvales; family Malvaceae; genus Gossypium; species Gossypium australe. Next base: position 34,930,449 of record CM016622.1, read on the forward strand.
ACGATATCTTTCCACAGGGAATAGTCGAGGTAAGCAATCCAGTATTCGGCAATTTCAAGGTAAACACTTCTCAACTTCAACTTTCTCATGAAAATAAAACTGTGAGCATGAGGGAAGATATTCGAAGCTTTAAACCTCCCTAAAATTTTCAAATACAAGGAAAGTCTAGCTTACGACTATAAACGAGCGCTTCTCGGAAGGCAACCCGAGCACTAACCTTATTCTTTTACGCAATTATTTTATTTTTCCTTTCCTTTTTCTTTTCTTTTTCCTTTTCTCTTAAAACTAACAAAAAGTGCAAAATTCCAGGCCACACGGCCTTACACACGGTCGTGTCCATGGCCGTGTGGACCACCTGAACTGCCACACTGACAGGGCAGAGGCCGTGCAATTCAGTCCACCCACCCCCCAACGTCACGGATCCAACCACTCTCCCCACGGGCACCGACAGATAGGGCACGACCGTGCCCTCAACCGTGTGAAGCTACTGACTTCCACACCACGGGCAGAACACGCCAGTGCCACCAAACCGTGCAGAAGCTACTGACTTGACGAATACGGGCGTGCAAATCCGAAGCACGGGCATGGGGTGACAAACACACTCCGCAACACGGCCGTGTGAGATGGTCGTGTAAATCGACACACCCTAGGCCCACGGTCGTGGAGAAGTACCAAAAATTGAACCTCTATTTAAACCCCTCACCTCTCCCCATTCCTCCCATCTGATTTCTTAATTATTTTCCTTGCTTCTCACTCCTCCATCTCAGATTCTCCACTTACTAAGGCTCTAGACCCTTGAGCAAGCCAAAACCATGCCGAAAAAGCGAAAGAAGCTGAGCATAAATTCCTCAAAGAACGATCAACATGAGCTCATGCCGACAGCTTCGTCTCAACACCAAGCCAAAGGTCTTTGAAACCAATTTATTTTTCCTTTTTGTTCCTCTTCTTCTTTATTTTCCTTATCTAAGCTTCTCAGTTGCTCTTTCTATTTACTCTTCTTTTAGTTTCTTAGTGTCAGGTTCGCTAGGCTGCTAGGGAATCATGCCGACCACCAAAATGACTACACCACTCTCACCTCCGCCACCACCTTCATAGCCCTAGAAGTCACACCCACCGTGCGAACCATCCTCCAATAAGGACTCTCCGGTCCATTCTTCTTTTCCTTTATTTTTGTTTTCCTTCTTAGTCTCCTTTCCTTTTTCTTTCTTATTTTTTATTTTACATTTAGTTTAGCTTAACTATGTCTTAATAACCCCTGGCTAATCCTTTAAGAGTTCCCCAATTTCTTCATCTAGCACAGAGCTCGGGAACCAACAACACCACCATACCGACGCCTTCGCCGTAGGTACAACATCCTCCACTAAACCCATCCAAGAATACAGGGAGTACCTCTCACCCTCACTTTTTGATTTCTATAAAAATATCTATCTTTATACATTGAGGGCAATGTACATCTTAAGTGTGGGGGTAAATATACCTAATTTTTTTCATTATTCTCAAATCCCTGAGGGCAAAAGTGGAATAAAAGTGCCAAACTTTTTTCATTATTCTCAAATCCCTGATTTCGTCTTCTTTTTATGCAAAGTTGTCACATTACTAATTAGAATGAAATTTTTGATGATTTGTAATTTTTATTGACATGTTTTAAAATAAGTCATAGTTAATTGTGCATTGATAATTGAAATTGAAGAATACTAGAGAATTAAGCATGATAAGTCTATTTTTCAAGAATTAAAATTTTGCTAGTTTGTTGACCTAAATTTGAATACTACCTTGAAATCTGAAATTCACAAGGATAATGTCAAAACACCCATAATTTCCATGAGTAATTGAACCTTAAAAAGCATATATTCTTTTTCATGCTCATTTTTTGATTATGAGTGTGTCAACTATGAACTGTTATTCCAGAACTTGCCTCGTTTATGCATGTTGAGACCACATTTTTTATTTGATATTACAGAGATGATAAAGGCACCTAGGTTTTAACCCACTTACTGTAACATCCCGAAATAGGGCCTAAACGGAACAGTGGTTGCGAAACCACAAATCCGAGTCAGTAAAATATTTTAATATTATTTTCTGTGCCGTTGTTATATGATTGAGCATGTGTTGAAGTTTCGTGAGCTAATTTATCTGTCTGTGTGTTTAATTTGATAAAAGGATTGAATTGCATCAAATGCAAAATTAGTGTGCTTTATGAAAAGATGTCTATTTGTTATGTGTTTTTAAATTGGAAGTCCTTATGAGATAATTAGCCCATTAATAAGCTAGTAGGAGATATTTGTTTGGTATTTTTGAAATTTGGTTGAAATGAAAAGGGTAATTTTGTAATCAAGCTAAAATGGCCTAATAAGACAAAATGATAAAAGCTATCATCTTTTTTTTCCTTTCTTCTTCTTCAACCGATTGTAAAAACAAAAATGGCAGCCATGGTTGAGGTTTAGTCAAAGCTTTCCAAGCTCATAGTAAGTGCATCCAAGCCCCGTTTTTATTGATTTTTGTATTTTTGAAATCCTTGTACCATGATCTACCTATTTCTACCCATATTTTGAGATATAGTTAAAGTAAAAAATTTTACCCATGATGGATAATTGTGTATTTTGATGTTTGATGGTAGATTATGCATATTTATGAGTAGAGAAATGATTTTTACTAAGTGATTTTCGGTGAAAACGAGTAAAACGAACAAATTAGTAAAAGTTGTTATTATTCATAAGTATGTGTTATAGTAAGAATTTGAAGTTGCTATAGAAGGGAGAAATGTTCAGCATGTTATAAAACATAAGAATAAGGATTGAAGTTTAATTTTCGAGCCTAGGGGCAAAATTGTAATTATGTAAAAGTTTAGGGGTAAAATTGTAATTTTGCCAAAGTTAGAGTTAAGGACTGTTTTAGTAAATGTGAGTATTAAATAAGCTAAATTTGCTATTATAGATTAAGAAGAAAGAAATCCAAAGTTAGATCGGGGAAAGAAAAAGATAGTGGACTAAATCGATATAGTTGATCGTATTTTGTTTCGAGGTAAGTTTGCAGTAAATAAATGCAATATTCTATTATTTTACATTTAATATTATTAAATTCCAGCATTTACATATTTATTCAGTAAATTTATTATTTAAAGACTCAAGCATAAATTGACGGAGAAGTAATCTCAGAAAGTTCCGGTTGAACCTTAGGAATGTGTAGGATACAAATGTCATGACATTAGGGTTTAAAGAAATCATGTAGGACCATGTCAAGACATGGCATTGATAAGTTACTACAAGGCAAAGGTCCCATGTAAGACCATGCCAAGGCATGGCATTGGTGAATTTATAAGGCAAAGGTCCCGTGTAAGACCATGCCAAGGCATGGCATTGGTGAGTTCATAAAGCAAGGATACCACGTAAGACCATGTCAAGACATGGCAATGGTTAAGTTTCATAAGGAAAGGTACCCGCGTATCCTTAGTATTCCAAAGTGGTTCAACGGGAAAATTCAAAGAGTATACCAAAGTAAAGGTAAGACAGGTTCAAGCTAAAATGGTAAGGTAAGACAAATTCATGTTAAAAGGTACAGGTAAGAATACAAGTTTAAGTATATTGAGTTAAAAGCTTAAGTGATCTTGATAAGAAAAGCATAAGATAATTCATTAAGAATGTTGTCATCTATTTACATGTAAACTTACTATGCTTTATGCTTATTCCCATTCTTTATTTTTTTTATAGTATTACAAGTCAACTCGGGGATCGAAAGGACGTCGGAGATCGTTACACACTATCAAAGGATTATATTGGTATTTGTGACTCGAACGTTTTAAGTTATGGCATGTATAGGGACTTAGCCATTTTGTGTGTATGACCTTATGATATGGCTTAATATTGGCTTGTAAATGCTTGGTAATGATTAGCCATTAAAATGGTTAATTAAGAACATGTTTTGGATGTTATTAAATGCCTAGTTGATAGTTATTTTAAAGAAATTATGTAATTATATGCAGGGGAATAGTTGGACAGCAGCAGTGATGTAGTTTTGAAAAATCACCAAAAATAGTAGAAATGGAATTAGGTTGTGCATGAGATATAGAATTAAAGCTTATTTAGTCTATTTGTATATAAAAAAAACGGTGTAGGAAAAAGAGTTGTATATTATGAGATAATTGATTTTTAGTAAAGAGAGGTCAGAACTGTCAAACTGTGTAATAGGGGAGACTTTAACTAATAAACTGTACTAATTGGCCACACCAAAAATTCTGGAAAAATTACAGTAATAAGATATATGAGTCTAGTTTCAAGGAAAATTTACAGATCTAAATTTCGAGTTTCGTAACTCAAGTTATAATTAATTTAGTGAACATGACGCAGATGGACAGTTTCAATTTTTATGCCCCGAACTAGTAAGTTAAGTCTAGTAATGCCTCGTGCTCGACTCCGGCAACGGTCTCGGGTAAGGGGTGTTACACTTACACCACTAAATAGGCCACCTTTACAATTAACCGTTAGTGAACCCCATTGAGCCTAACAAGACCCTTCTTATTGACTTACCTACTAATATTAACCCAAAAGCCTCTTTGTATTTGTTATTACCCTCTCTTTTGACTATCCCTTAATCGAGATTTGATTTGATCAGTTATCGAAGTTTATTTGTCTAATATTTAATTTTTGTATTACTTAGTTTGTTCTTAAGAAAAATATTTTATCAGTGTTGAGCTTACCAAATCAAAGTCTAAATTTCAAAAGAAAAGCTCGTATTAGTAGGATTATTACTTTTCAATGGATAATATTTCAGTTTTTAGGTACTCGTCAATTCGATCTCAATTCTAACCTTTTAATTTCAGCCTTTAACCACACCTTTAACCCTAGCCCCGTTACAACCCTAACAAAGACCTTTTGATCTGCTTATCATCTCATATTACAATGGTGGAAATTTGATTTCTAGGCAAGCCTATGGGGTTAACTTTTCAAGTTCAACTTATGAGCGATCTTTTCCTGAACCTTAAACACTTTAGAGTGATTTGAGTGAAACCTTAGTGAGGACATCAATCCTTGTCAATTTTGAATTGAAAAGGTAGTCATTTAAATAAAGGAAGGCACCTATGTTTTCAAGGTACAAAATCATGACTTATCTCGTTTAAATCTTTAGGACTCTTTGAATTGAATTATTCATGTATGAATTATCTATGAATTATGATGAGGCATTGTTGATAGGAATTGGAAATCATGGAAAGTTCGTTTTAATTGTAAATTGAGAATTTTGCTTGAGGACAAGCAAAAGCTTAAGTGTGGGGGTATTTGATAAACCATAAAAGTAACATATTTTAATCTCATATTTAGCTTACATTTTGATGATTTATTCCTTGATTTATATAAAAAGGTGCTTGTAATCCTTTCTTTTCATGTCTTAGACCCAGGAAAGCACCCGAGGATGAAAAGAACACAAAACAGGCCTAAAACGGAGTAAATGGGCCTTAGCATGAAATTGACACGGCTTGGCCCATAGCCCACACGGCCGTGCCTCGACGAACACCTAAAGCACGGCCTCAACTCCGCCCCACACGGCCGTGCCTCACTTTAGAAGTCCGAACACGGTCTGGACTCGATCCACACGGGCGTGTGACATGGCCGTGCTTCTGTCGCTGAAAAGAGCAATTTCAGTCGGAAAAGGATACTTAGGGAGAAAGAATCGCATTCCAAGAGCCTATATATATCCCTCAAGTACCGCCTTTAAAGGGCATTGAAAGCTAGGCCAAGGAGCCAAGCCGAGAAAGTCAGAATTAGGAAATAACACGAGGATAGCCAGTTGATCCATCCCAAGAAGCTGGAGTTATACTCAAGACGGCGGAATTCTCCTTCAATTCCTTCAGGGGGTTTTAGGAATTTCTTATATTTTGTTTTATCTTTTCTCTTGCGATGTTTTCTTTATTCATTATGAACTAAACCCCTCAGATACTTGAAGGGGATGAAACCTAGACGAATCTTGTTATTTGATTTTTAAGTTATATGATGAATTACTTAGTTTGTTCTTAATTATGTTGCTTAATCCAAATATAATATGCTTAGGTGGAGGAGGAATAGACCCTGCCTAAGAGAAGATCTAACATAATTAAGCGGAGTTGATCGAACGCCTAGAGATAGGGTTACGAGATTTTGCTGGATTAGGGTGAAACCTAATATGGGAGTCCATTGATCGATTTACTGCTATCCTGGGGGTTATTATAAGTGAACAAGAGCTCCACTAATTAACCTAGGGTTAGACGTTATTCGCCTCGAGAGAGGGTTTAATATAGGTTAGGGAGTCTTACGGATCAAGCTAAGTAAATAGATCATATAATTAAAGGTTAGATAACAAGTGAAGTCTAGGTGGATTCTTCCTGAGGGTGTCATTGTGATCAATTGAGTTTCTTCAAGTTATTTTCCAATTCGCCCTTTTTGTCTTTGTGTTCCTAGTTTAGTTCTTGTCAAATTTAGTTTAAAAACAATCTTCACTCTAATTTTAAGGTTAAATAATAAAGAGAAAGTTAGTATTAATACTTTTAGTTCCTTTGGGTTCGACAATCCGGTCTTGCCTAAGCTATACTACTGTTCGATAGGTACACTTGTCTTCAATCGTTGTCAAAGTTAGTCTCCAGGTGTGATCATTCTTTTATAAATTTTTAAAGCTCTGATTTCAGCGATCAGGTTGAAATTAGGAAAAGTTTGTGGTTGATATCAACTTCGGCGGCCTACTGGACAGTATGGTTAGTAAGAAATGGTATGGTCTTTGAAAGAAGGATGATGACTATGCAGAATTTGATTTTTCAATCAAAGATGAGGGCACTGCTGTGGATTAGATCTGTTTATGGTGAATTAATGTTGCAAGAGAACTTTTGGTGGATATGTCCAAATAGGTGTAGGATTGATTCAATTAAATCCAAACTAGATGCATTGATATGGCGCCCTCTTCTGCATGGATGCTTAAAGTTCAATGTTTGTGGGATTGCAAACGAGGATAGAGCAGGCTGTGGAGGTGTCTTGAGTGATAAGGAGGGAGTCGCAAGAGCTTTGTTTTCATGTTCAGTAGCAGCAAATGATACTGATTTGGCAGAGATTGGCGCAGTGATGGTAGCATTGGATGTATTTTTAGCTATGAAATGGAAGCTAAATGATTCTCTATTTATAGAACTTGGTTCATTAGTGGTGTTTTATTGGTGTGCAAATAAGTTGATGAGACAATGGTCTTTCAAGCAACTTTTGCAGATATTGAAAGAGACATTGAGAAGGTAGGAAATGTTTTTTTTTTTCGATAGAAGAAAAGAATTGAAATGAATTGGCATCTTCCTTGGCGATTGTAGGTATAAATCATAAGGAAATGTTTAAAGCTTGGTGGTGAGCTATTGCTTTGATGTAAACGCAAGTTTGTTAGTTATTGAATGTGTTTTTTTTTTTTTGGAATGCTGTAATGTTAAACTTTTGAACGCTGTTTTGTTTGTTTTTTTACAATAGAACAGATCGAATGAAGCAAAAAAAAAAAAACTTTCATGAAATCAACCTTAAAACTCAAATTAAATCACATCCAATGGATTGTATTTGACAAATTAAATACAAAATTAAATAAATTCAGATTCAACACTAAACTTATTTTATTAACAAAATTTTGAAAAATTCAAACCTAATAATATTAGCAGTTAATTTTCATCAATTTAATCCTAAAACCCGCATTAAACACTAAATAATTGTAACGACCTGGTTCCCAGTGAGTCAAAAACTAAGGTTCTGAAATGTCATTTTCGTAAAATGTGTTCATAGATATTAATACTTAATATTTATGAGACTAGTATAGAAACCTATTAAAGTTAGTCTAGTAATTTTGCTTAATCGGTAGTAAATTAAGGTACCAGGGTTATGATACTAAAGTCAGTGGAGTTAAAATTTACGATTCCAAGATCCCGTTTCTATAAATTGAGCCAGTAAATATTATTAAATAATATTTATGAGTTAATTATAATTTAATATTAACTTTTGATTGGATAAATTTACTAATTGGACAATTAGTAAAAGTACAAGTGCATCGGTTCTTAAGTTAACAATTTTAGAAATTGAGGTTTCGAGATCCTGTTTCCGTAAACCGATCTCGTAAATAATATTTATAAATGTTTACGGAATTAATTTTTAGATAGATTAAATTTTGGTCAGGTAATTTCGTGTACTTAGTGCATAATTTAAGTACAAAGACTAAATTGTATAAGAGATAAAAATGCAATTTATAAAATGATTATAATTAGAAATTAATAAAGGGACTAAGTGGCAATTTAACCACTAAATTAAATTGTTTAGCCGTTTAGTATATATATTATATATACGTGTGGCCAATTCAAAAAGGAAAATGAAAATAAAAAGAAACTTTATAAAATAAGTAAATAAAAAAGGTTTAATTTGTAGGGTGAGTAAAATAGTAACAGATTGTTTCTTCACCCTCAGACCATCAATGCAGGGGAGAAAACGATAGGGTTTTCAAAAGTTGAAGCTTCAATTGGTATATTTTAATTTGTTCATTTCTTGTAATTTTTATATTTTTAGAATCCCGATTCTATAAGCCACTTGACTCATATATTAATTTTTGGTTCAGTTAGAGATTGAGGATGTTACCATTGTTGTATACTTAAAGTGTTAGGGACCGGTTTGATAGATTTTTGGGTTAAGTTTGAAAGCTATGTTGGTTCTGATTTCTAGGGATTTGATTGAATAATATACAAAGGTTGTGTATTGTTACTATGTTCTATTTGTTTAATCCATACCTAACGTCAATCCGGAACCTTCGAGGAAGAAAGGAAAAGACAAGATTGACAATGAATAGTTCGATGATCACGGTTGGTGTTTCTATTTCAATTATTGTTACTAATTATACATATATACATTTATATCCATATACATATCACTTGGTTGGTAAGTTTATAAGAAGAATTAGTTCTTGAAATAATTTGGTGTAATGGTCAAATAAAATTAAAACATGAGTTGGAAATGATTTCATACATGTTTGTCGGTTTATTGACTAGCGTAGGGCGCATTTATTATCGGTTATACCGACCAGTGCTGGCACACATATTTGTCGGTTCTACCAACCAGCGCAGGGCGCATTTATTGTCGGTTATACCGACCAGTGCTAGGTGTAAGTACCTAATTTTGCCCGGGCTTAATAAAAAAATAATAATAAATGTCCAGAATGTTTATTACAGTCCATTTACAACCTTTGGCCCAAAATCAAAGCCCAAAATAAATTACCTTTGACCCAAACCTAGCAGACCAAACCTACCAGACCCAACAAACCCAAAACACACCCAACAGCAGACTACCCAAAACAGACCCTGACCCAAAACCGAAATGGCCCAAAAAGGCCCAAATACTAAAACACCTTCAGTGGTCTAGGGTTTCTAGGGAAACCCTAGGCGCCGCAACAGATCCCTTGCACCCAGGCCACCAACAGTTGCGCCGCAAATGCCGCATCCGTCAGCCTCGATCGCGCCACCATTAACGCGCCATCGCCGCCAAGATCTACTCCCTGCAAGAAAAGGAAAGAAACAGCAAGCAAAAATGGCAAAAATCTTGTATTTCCTTTTTTATTATTTTATTTTCGGGTCTATTTAAATCCCAAAAACATGTAAAGAAGAGGGATTACACACACAATACAGGGACAGAAATACAACGAAAAAAAACCATTGAAACAGAATACAGATTTTGTTAAGGTGATTTATTTTTATTTTTTATATTCCGTGCATTTTTAGTAATAAAAGAGGGGGTTTACCTTTCAGCGGGCTCGAAAAGAGGGGGTTCGGCCTCTGGCCACCGCCCGTGGTGGTGCGTGAATGCGCACGGCGAGAGGCTCCCTAGTCCGTCAGTCGGGTTCTGGACAGAGAAGAAAAGGGAGAGATTCAGAGAATTTTTGAAAGTTTTTTTAAAATATGATTAGAAATGTTTTTTTTTCATCAAAAAATTAACTTATATAATATTGATCAAACGACGCCGTTTAGCAAATACCAGATCCGCGTGTCCACCCGACCCGGGGCAAAGATCCGCCTTTTTTTTTTAAATGGCCTAATTACCATTTCAGTCCCTTTATGATTTTATTTGTTTTAATTTCGTTAAATTTAACATTTTCTTCATTTTTAAATTTACCCGGAAAGTCTATTTTTGATATAACTTAGTCCCTCAGTCTGTTTTATAGGTAAAGTCGGAACGACACCGTTTTGAAAAGAGGCTTAATTTCCATTTTAATCCCTGATATTTAACGCGCGTTTTTGGTTCTATCCTATTAATTTGTTTTAATTGCAATTTTAACCCTGTTTCTTCATTTTAATTTTATTTTTATCCTTTTTATTTTATTTTGTTTTATATTATAATTAATAGTTTCATCACATTAAAAGTTTCTATATTATTTTCTTATATCTATTAACTTATTAATCATACAAAATTTATATATATGTATTATATGTATTATTCATATATTATTATATGTATTTCTTTGTTATTTATTATATTATATTTTGTATAGTATGTATTATTATGTTACATTTATATATATTATTTCTAAAACTTTATTTTTATAAAATTTTTCATATTACCTAATCTATTTTATTTATATTGTTTAGTGTATTATATATATTTTTTTTTCATCATTTTATTTTGTTTAATATTATTTTAATTATATATTATTTCATAAATTAGTTATTATTTTATTTCATACATTGTATAGTATTATTATATTATATTTTATATAAATATATTTATGTCTCATTTATATTATTTATATTTTATTCAAAATCATTATATACTATTCTTTTCATTTATACATTGTTTGCATTATGTATATCATATATGTATAAAATATTTTTTTATTTTATTAATCTTGCATGAAATATGTTCATATTTGTTTTATTATTTATTTGTTTATTCATCATGTATTTGCAATTGCTTTACTGTAGGAATCATTAGTTGTCATATTTTGCATTTTACATTGTCTATCTTAAATGTTAACATATTATAATTGTTTTCAAATATTTATGTGCCATAATTCGATAAATACAATATTATTACATGGATTATTGTTCAAAATAAAAATACATTTTTACAAGCTTACTATATTTTAAAATAAGGCAATGTTTTGGTATTTAGAAATTCGGGAAATAGTGTCCTAACGTATTGGGTTGCGATTTTCCGTTTGGCTAAATAACTAAATACCCTTGTAACAAGTTTTGTAAATTATGAGATGACTTTAATTACGAGGGTTTAAAAAAATATTGTGTCCTAATGTACTGGATGTGATGTTTATATTCCTTTGGAATAAAGAAATATCAAGTTTTCAAAATAAAAAAAAAAACCTATTCTTGGGAATTCAAAGTGTTTTGCCTTAACTTATTAGGTTCGACATTTTGTCTCTCGAGGTAGGAATTTCCTCAAACAAAGACAAGCTTAATTTTAAAGTAATGACATGCTATACCTTAACTTATTGGGTAAAGTATTTTATTTCTTTGAAATAAGTAAGTCTAGGATTTCTTTCTACTAAAAGGATCATATTTCGTAATATTCTTTATTGTCGACATTTGGACATGACTTTATCAATTTGGTACCAATTTTTGGGCGTTATGAGGGTGCTAACCCTTCCTCATACGTAACCGACTCCTGAACTCATTTTCTTGTTTTTGTGGACCCAAAAAATGTTTTGAAATAAAACATTTTATAAGGTGGTCCAATCACACCTAAGTAAAAAAAGATTGGTGGCGACTCCCGTTTTTATTTTCAAAGTCGATCCCCATTTTTCTAAACCCGATTTTTAAAATGGTTTCGACAGCTTGGCGACTCCGCTGGGGACCTAAGAGAGTCAGGCCGTAAAATTGATAATTTCATGTCTTTTTGTTTGAATTTAAAAATTCTGATTTTAAAAATATGATCCTTTTATTGCATGTGGTCTTAAATATATTGCTCTGCATTACACTGCATGACCGTCGTGGTCACACCCTTGAGTGGGAGTGAGAAGCTACTCCTTCGTGAGGTTTTCACCTCCGTGCAGGATAGTGAATCGCTTTCGGGATACATCCGTACCTATGTCTTCGTGAGGTTTTCACCTCCGTGCAGCCATAGGGAAATGTATTCCCCTGAACCGAACTCGGTCCGTATGAGCCTATAATGGGTGAAGATCGAGGAATCTGCTGGTTCGGGTACCTTAACTTTAGAGCTAAACCACATATAAGTGAACCCTAAGAGCCCACCTTAGGAAGAACTACGTCAAACCTTAGTGGTTACCCAGATAGGTATTTATTTATTTTACTTGCTTTATATTCCATGGTACTAACTTGCTGTATTTTATTCTTTTGTGCATATCATTACATATTTTAAGAGGTATCGATTCACGATCAGTTTCTAAGTTAGAAAGCTGGTTATGGAGAACGGATTCCTTGATAAAGTGGAAAACAATGCAATCGTTCATATATGGTCAAAGGTAGTTAGAGAAAAAAGGATATGGATTCGTTAGAGCAAGAAAGAAAAGGGGCAGTGTTAGAATCCCTGCCACATGTGACCTCTGATGTTGTTCTGATCAAAGCAGAATCGGATGCGGAGAAGATTGTACGATACCTTATGGCAAGGTATGGTGTCGGAACTAAAAGGCTAAAGGGTAATTACACTTACCAATCACTTCAAAGAGAGTATGGGGAGTGCAGATAGGCACTTCTACCATTACAACGTTTCTCTTTCATATGAAGATGGCTGCTCAGTTGATGGTAAATGTGTTGGAAGAAAAGCGATAGAGAGGGTGCAAGAGACCTATGGCAATGAATGGGCCAAGAAAAGACTTTGTTTGTGATGGGGAGAAAAGTTTATTGATGGTGTTCTTCCAAATAACAAGCATGAGTTTACAATTGTATTTGCGGATGTTACATCTAACAGAAACAACGGGAATGCAAGACCTGATGTCCATGATGACTCAAATGGGAAAGACAGGAAGAGAATTAAACGACCTTATCAGTTAAAGACCTTTAAAGTAGAAATCAGCTTTGCTGTGAGGATACTCATGCAAGCGATTCAAAATGCTCGGCGCGGACAGGAATCTAAAAACTCTCAAGAAGTACTGAGGGTACTGGATGTCATTTTAAGGTAGCATGCTGTGAAACAGGGATACCTACTTGTTTGCCAATCTTTCAAGATAATCAGAACAACTTCACAGACGTTGGAGGAGGTGCCATTGGCTATAGGGGTTTCCATTCAAGTTTCGGAGCCACTCAAGGAGGCCTTTCACTAAATATCGATGTATCAATTACCATGATAATTCAACCTGGTTCAGTAGTTGATCAACCTCCCGAAGAACTCCTCTGGTTGGAAAATTAAGGCAGATGCCTCAAGAAGGGATGTGTGCTTTGTTTAAGTTATGATGCTGAACCAATGCTGAAATCTTGAGGTGTTAATATCAACTCTAATTTTACCCAAGTGGATGGACGTATTCTGGTAGCACCAAGGTTAAGAAGGAGCAATGGTGGAAATTCCTTTTCGAGGAATAGGCGTTGGAATTTTAGCAACCAGAAATTGGTGGAGCCATCTAGGATGGGCTATTATGAGCTTCTCAGATCCTCGTTGTGGTTCAAACAACATTGCAAGGGATTTGATTTGTTGTGGAGAAATGAAAGGAATTCGTATTGACCCCCGTTTGATAGATTCAAAGAGACAAACTAGAATAGACACCTTTTACTTATGGTTAGAGTTGAAAAATGTTTGAACAGAAATGATCTAAACTTCTTGGAGCTCCGCAGTTCCTTCTTTGTCTAGAAAAATTCTGATCTTTATGAGTCATGGAAATAGAAGAATCTCTCTGAGTATGTCGCGGGCTAGGGTGAATGATCAATACTTTTCTGAATATCAATGCTAGACTTGGACAGTCTCTTCACTATCATCGAAATTGTAATTCTGCAATCGAGTTGAAGTAAAGTCTGAACAAGATTGAGGAAATGAAGGGTGGGATCAAAGAGTTAGGATCAGTATTACACAGTTGTGAACTTCTGATTAAGCTTCTTGAAACAAGAGAGGAGTATTGGAAAGAAGAGCTTCATCATTCTTATGATCAAGTTAAGAATCAAGATTACCTCATAAGAGAAGCGATAGTTCAGATTTGAAAGGTAGTTGATTATTTTCAGATTTTGGCCTCACAGGTTGATACATTGAGCATGAAATATAAGTTACGGTCAGATCGTGGTCAGGAGTTAGCTTTGAAGGAAAGTCAGAACTTTAGGATTTAGGGCGAAAGCATATAGTAGTCTGTTTTATGTAAAAGAATTTGTTTTCTAATAAAGTTTTCTAAAAGGAAGTTGATCAGAATCGATACCTCTTTGCATTCATGCATTTGCATTACATTGCATCATTTGCATTAGACTTATATACAAAGACCCTAATTAGGTAAAAATATTTCAGTTAACCTGGAAAATATGGAGCAAAGGTTGGAAAGAATGGAGAAAATGCAAATACAGATGCAGAGGCAATTGATCGAGATCCAACAAGAAATGCGGGAATTCCAAAGGAATATGATAGGCCAGCTAACTCAGTTACTAGCCAAAGGACTTGGAAAAAGGAGTAGCCCAGTGGACAATAGTGAGGATGATGAGGAAGACATCGTTTATTCTCCAGTGGGTATCCCGATTCAACCAGACACACATCTGCATGGGGGACCCGTCATTATTGAACAGACGGATACTTCGACCATGTTGAAGTTTCCAGTGGTTTCAGTTTTTGACCTGAATAATGATCAAGCCAAACCAGTTGCTCTAGTAGAAACAAGAGAAAGAGGAGAAGGGACCTCAAAGGCCTTAAGGAAAAAGGAAAAGAAAACTGGTAGATATAACAAGAGCCACTCGGAGCCAATGAACCAACCAAGGACGATAATTACCAACGATCAGGCTTCTCCAAAGCAAAATTCTGGAAAGCTCCAATTTACGCCAATCCCGATGACGTATAAGGAGCTATATCAAAATTTATTTGATGCGCATATGGTGTCCCCATATTATCTGCGGCCATTGCAACCTCCCTTCCCAAAATGGTATAACGAGAATGCCCAATGTGAGTACCATGCGGGAATAAAGGGCCACTCAATCGAAAACTGCAATACGTTTAAAAAGTTGGTTGAAAGGTTTATTAAAATGGGAGTTGTGAAGTTCGATGATCCATCAAAACCTGATTACTTTAATGAGGTAGGAGACAGGAAAGTTGCTGCTCCTTGAAGAAATCAAAAAAGGAATCAGAGAATGAAGTTTCCAAACCCTTGTGTACTTGGGAATGTTTTGAATAATAAGACTGTGGAAGAAATCTTTGTACTTTTAGGGCTAATTTAGAGTAATGTTCAAAACAGGCTTGTTGCCTTGGGCCTAGAGGCAACAAGAATTCTTTTGTGAAATAGGCTTATGTTCAAAATTTTATTTCAATAAAATGCATCTGTTTGAGCACATATTCTTATTCTTTCTATTTTAAACTGTATACTCTTTGGTTTTTATTCTTTCATTCTTTATTCATGACCATATCAATAATCAACCTTAGAATCATTTATTCTTTGGATCTGTTCGTCTTCGTACCTAGGTATCCAGATATCAATGTCATGAGCGACGTTGTTACTGATTCCCTTTTTGAACAAGATATGGGTCTAGGGGATCTCAGGATTTTGAATATGACAGAGATTGTGACATATCTTCTGATTTGTTAAAGATGATTTAACAAGATGAAAAAATAGACCTTACTCTACATAGGGTCAATGGATATTGCGAGCCTAGGAAAGGGAAGACTGAAGCCTAGCTCACTACAAAAAAATAAGGCAAGACATCATTGAGATGTTTTCAAGAATTCAAAGATGATTTTGCACAATTATATCAGGACATGCCTTGGCTAATAAGAAGTAGGCTAAACAAGAAGGGTTGGGCACTGTTGATTCACCATGGAAGGGGATTGCATCAGTCATACCGCAAATACGAAATTCAAGAAGACAAGATTCAGTTCTTCACAAATTTTCCATATGTGGGGCATGGATGTAATGGGGCCAACCTCGTCAAAAGTTTTTCGGCAATATCGACTCATAGGCATAGTTATCGTTTACTTCACTAAGAGAGTGGAAGTAGCTTCATATACCAATGTTACAAGGTCGAAGTCATCAAATTCATAAAAAAAAACAAAAACAAAAAAATGAAGGAAAAGATCAAATGCCATAAAGGATCGCGTTCAAATAAATGTACAAAGTCAAGATTTACAGTTTGTCCAAAGATCAGGTAGCATATCACAATGAAAGGTGGTTAAGACTTGTAAAGATTGGCATAAGAAGCTATCACTACTCTCTATGGTTATCAAACGTTAGCTAGGACCTCTGCTGGGGCAATACATTTCTCATTGGAATAGAAACAGTTTTACCAATTGAATCTAATTGAAGAAAAGGATAAAAGCTATCCATCACAGTCAGATGATATGAGATTACTTGATGGTGAAAAAGATTTTTCCTCTACAAAACGATTTTAGAGGAAAGCATATGCCAAACTAGGAAGAACTTATGTAGGGCCTGTTCTAGAGGAGCGTTGATATTGATCGAGATGAATGGAGAAGACATTCCTAATCCGGTGAATTCAGGTTTCAACAAGAAGTATTTTACCTGAAAGGGAAAAGGGTCAAGGGGGAAAACCCGCAACGGGCGCTTTGAGTCAAAAAAAAAAAAGAAGAAGAAGGAGAGGCTAAGGCGAAAACCCGCAAAGGGCGCTTTGAGACCAAAGGGGGTTTGAGTTGAAAACCCAAAAAGGGCGGCTCAAATAAAAGTGGGGCATACAGTAGTCTTGTTACGTCTGAATTAGCAATGAGGAAGTATGTTACGCTTTGGGGCATCGGCAAAGTACTCAGGATCCCCTAAACACATATTGAGTTTAAAATGGTCCTCAAGAGATCAGAATAGAGAAGCTCAGACTGCGATATCTGGGGCACCTAGTTTCCCATTTTACCCATTTTCTATTTTTTGATTACTTTATTCTTTTCAAAGAAACACCCTAAACAATTTTCTTTTATAGCTTTTGCTATCTTTGCTTACATTATTCTTTTAAGATACACCAACCAATTTTTATTTATTGCCTTGGTTATCTTTGATTAGCTTATTTGCTTCGAGCTATACTCCTGATTAATTTCTTTCATGTTCATGGTTGTGAGTTTTTTTAAAAATTTTATTGAAATAAATGGACTAATATCACTTTCATAAAAGGAGTTTCGCATATTACTCTAGAAGCTTCTAAATGATATGAGGAATCTGAAACATGACTATTGTTCAGAATTCACCAAGCCTAAGGGCTAGAAACATCAAAAATGATTACCTCTTCAAATTCTTTTTGGGTAAGACAATTTCGTTGGTGACACCATATCGGCAAATGACGAATAAGGTCAATCTAAGTGTGAAAGGGAATCATTGTCGGGATACCCTGCATTCAGACACTTACATCTGGTCATTACACCTAGGGAATGGTGTAACAAATCAAATATCATTCTTCTAAAGTTGTAGTGGGAGTTATCAATTTCATGTCTCAAGATCCAAGCGGGGCTAATTCAGAAATTACATTGGGGCAAGCTGGTTGAGTAGAACATGGTTGATGAACAAAAGTGAAAAACAAATGAGTAATAATACCTAGAATAGGAATCATACTCATAACATTTCTGTATCATAGCAAATTTCATTAGGAGCATTTGATTCATTTCGGTCATTGCATCCTAATCTTTTAAAAGGAGTCATCTTCATAACATATATATAGCTAGAAGCATTTGATTCATTTTTGATCATAGCATCTTATTCATAAAGCATGAACACACTAAACTGAGTCTACAGGATATGTCCCTCAATGGATGGTGTAGCAATATTAGTGAGAAAGAAGATCTTATCTTCCTGAAGCTGTGGGAAGAAGATCAAAAGAAGATTTCAGCCTTATCTCCCTGAAGCCGTAGGGAGTAGACCAAAGACAGAAGATCTTATCTTCCTAAAGTTGTAGGAAGCAGAGTGAAGACATTAATCTGTGATCCCTGAGTTTGCAGGGATCAGATTGAAGATAGCAGATTTGATATTCCTGAAGTTGCCGGAAGCAGATCGAAAACATCAGTCTGGTGATCCCTGAGTTTGCAAGGATCAGATTGAAGATAGCAGATCTGACATTCCTAAAGTTGTAGGAAGCAGATCGAAAACATCAGTTTGGTGATCCCTGAGCTTGCAGGGATCAATTGAAGAAAGCAGATTTGACATTTCTGAAGTTGCAGGAAGCAGATCGAAGACATCAATCTGGAGATCCCTGAGTTTGCAGGGATCAGATTGAGGATAGCAGATCAAAGATTTCAGTCTGGTGATCTCTGAGTTTGCAGGGATCAGATTGAAGACATCAGATCGAAGATTTCAGTCTGGTGATCTCTGAGTTTGCAGGGATCAGATTGAAGACATCAGATCGAATACATCAGTCTGGTGATCCCTGAGTTTGCAGGGATCAGATTGAAGATAGAAGATCGAAGACATCAGTCTGGTGATCCCTGAGTTTGCAGGGATCAGATTGAAGATAGCAGATCGAATACGTCAGTCTGGTGATCCTTGAGTTTGCAGGGATCAGATTGAAGATAGCAGATCTAACATTCTTGAAGTTGTAGGAAGCAGATCGAAAACATCAGTTTGGTGATCCCTGAGCTTGCAGGGATCAGATTGAAGAAAGCAGATTTGACATTTCTGAAGTTGCAGGAAGCAGATCGAAGACATCAATCTGGTGATCCCTGAGTTTGCAGGGATCAGATTTAGGATAGCAGATCGAAGATTTCAGTCTGGTGATCTCTGAGTTTGCAGGGATCAGATTGAAGACATCAGATCGAAGATTTCAGTCCGGTGATCTCTGAGTTTGCAGGGATCAGATTGAAGACATCAGATTGAATACATTAGTCTGGTGATCCCTGAGTTTGCAGGGATCAGATTGAAGATAGAAGATCAAAGACATCAGTCTGGTGATCCCTGAGTTTGCAGGGATCAGATTGAAGATCGAATACGTCAGTTTGGTGATCCCTGAGTTTGCAAGGATCAGATTGAAGATAGCAGATCGAATACGTCAGTCTGGTGATCCCTGAGTTTGCAGGGATCAAATTGAAGATAGAAGATCGAAGACGTCAGTTTGGGGATCCCTGAGTTTGCAGGGATCAGATTGAAGATAGCAGATCAAAAGATAGTGGATACTGCCTTCATGAAGTTGAAGCTATCAAACTTACTGAAATCAAGATGAAGTTTCAATACCGTGGAAGTTGCAGTGGAGTTGGAATCATTTGAAGAAGACGAGGATCAAAGAAGTCAAAGCTCGACCAAAACCGGGCAAAATTGGTCCTTTTATAGTCTTTGCTCTATTCTCGTTACACGACAATGAGCAAAGAGGGGCAGCTATAAGTACCTAATTTTGCCCGGGCTTAATAAAAAAATAATAATAAATGTCCAGAATGTTTATTACAGTCCATTTACAACCTTTGGCCCAAAATCAAAGCCCAAAATAAATTACCTTTGACCCAAACCTAGCAGACCAAACCTACCAGACCCAACAAACCCAAAACACACCCAACAGCAGACTACCCAAAACAGACCCTGACCCAAAACCGAAATGGCCCAAAAAGGCCCAAATACTAAAACACCTTCAGTGGTCTAGGGTTTCTAGGGAAACCCTAGGCGCCGCAACAGATCCCTTGCACCCAGGCCACCAACAGTTGCGCCGCAAATGCCGCATCCGTCAGCCTCGATCGCGCCACCATTAACGCGCCATCGCCGCCAAGATCTACTCCCTGCAAGAAAAGGAAAGAAACAGCAAGCAAAAATGGCAAAAATCTTGTATTTCCTTTTTTATTATTTTATTTTCGGGTCTATTTAAATCCCAAAAACATGTAAAGAAGAGGGATTACACACACAATACAGGGACAGAAATACAACAAAAAAAAACCATTGAAACAGAATACAGATTTTGTTAAGGTGATTTATTTTTATTTTTTATATTCCGTGCATTTTTAGTAATAAAAGAGGGGGTTTACCTTTCAGCGGGCTCGAAAAGAGGGGGTTCGGCCTCTGGCCACCGCCCGTGGTGGTGCGTGAATGCGCACGGCGAGAGGCTCCCTAGTCCGTCAGTCGGGTTCTGGACAGAGAAGAAAAGGGAGAGATTCAGAGAATTTTTGAAAGTTTTTTTTAAAATATGATTAGAAATGTTTTTTTTTCATCAAAAAATTAACTTATATAATTTTAGCAAATACCAGATCCACGTGTCGACCCGACCCGGGGCAAAGATCCGCGTTTTTTTTTAAATGGCCTAATTACCATTTCAGTCCCTTTATGATTTTATTTGTTTTAATTTCGTTAAATTTAACATTTTCTTTATTTTTAAATTTACCCGGAAAGTCTATTTTTGATATAACTTAGTCCCTCAGTCTGTTTTATAGGTAAAGTCGGAACGACACCGTTTTGAAAAGAGGCTTAATTTCCATTTTAATCCCTGATATTTAACGCGCGTTTTGGTTCTATCCTATTAATTTGTTTTAATTGCAATTTTAACCCTGTTTCTTCATTTAATTTATTTTTATCCTTTTTATTTTATTTTGTTTTATATTATAATTAATAGTTTCATCACATTAAAAGTTTCTATATTATTCTTATATCTATTAACTTATTAATCATACAAAATTTATATATATGTATTATATGTATTATTCATATTATTATATGTATTTCTTTGTTATTTATTATTATATTTGTATAGTATGTATTATTATGTTACATTTATATATTATTTCTAAAACTTTATTTTTATAAAATTTTTCTTATTACCTAATCTATTTATTTATATTGTTTAGTGTATTATATATATTTTTTTCATCATTTTATTTTGTTTAATATTATTTTAATTATATATTATTTTCATAAATTAGTTATTATTTTATTTCATACATTGTATAGTATTATTATATTATATTTTATATAAAATATATTTATGTCTCATTTATATTATTTATATTTTATTCAAAATCATTATATACTATTCTTTTCATTTATACATTGTTTGCATTATGTATATCATATATGTATAAAATATTTTTTTATTTTATTAATCTTGCATGAAATATGTTCATATTTGTTTTATTATTTATTTGTTTATTCATCATGTATTTGCAATTGCTTTACTGTAGGAATCATTAGTTGTCATATTTTGCATTTTACATTGTCTATCTTAAATGTTAACATATTATAATTGTTTTCAAATATTTATGTGCCATAATTCGATAAATACAATATTATTACATGGATTATTGTTCAAAATAAAAATACATTTTTACAAGCTTACTATATTTTAAAATAAGGCAATGTTTTGGTATTTAGAAATTCGGGAAATAGTGCCCTAACGTATTGGGTTGCGATTTTCCGTTTGGCTAAATAACTAAATACCCTTGTAACAAGTTTTGTAAATTATGAGATGACTTTAATTACGAGGGTTTAAAAAAAATATTGTGTCCTAATGTACTGGATGTGATGTTTATATTCCTTTGGAATAAAGAAATATCAAGTTTTCAAAATAAAAAAAAAAACCTATTCTTGGGAATTCAAAGTGTTTTGCCTTAACTTATTAGGTTCGACATTTTGTCTCTCGAGGTAGGAATTTCCTCAAACAAAGACAAGCTTAATTTTAAAGTAATGACATGCTATACCTTAACTTATTGGGTAAAGTATTTTATTTCTTTGAAATAAGTAAGTCTAGGATTTCTTTCTACTAAAAGGATCATATTTCGTAATATTCTTTATTGTCGACATTTGGACATGACTTTATCAATTTGGTACCAATTTTTGGGCGTTATAAGGGTGCTAACCCTTCCTCATACGTAACCGACTCCCGAACTCATTTTCTTGTTTTTGTGGACCCAAAAAATGTTTGGAAATAAAACATTTTTTAAGGTGGTCCAATCACACCTAAGTGAAAAAAGATTGGTGGTGACTCCCGTTTTTGTTTTCAAAGTCGATCCCCATTTTTCTAAACCCGATTTTTAAAATGGTTTCGACACTAGGCATACTCATTATTGATTTTACTGGCCAGCGCTAGGTGCAATTCATTAATACAGATTTATCCGTCAAGCACCGGATGCCAAATTTAGAGTGCTAATTGGAACTGTATACATGGCTAAAGTTGAGTTATATGAATGGGGAAAATAAAGAGATTGAATGAAAATAGGGATTAGAAATGAGTTTGATTAATGGTATTAAATGGAACGTGGATTTGTTGATTATTCCGCAATATAACTTGGTTTCAGATAATAAGAATATTTCTAATTTGTTATCCAGTAAATGACTCCAATTTCTGTTATGTGTATATAGGTCAGGTACTCTTTTGTCAGATTATCAGTTCAACATCCAGCGGTAATCTCGGACTCAATGTTGGTGGTTTGTTTCTTTTTGGTCTTAGCATGTACCTAGATGGTTTACAGCCTTTTGTTTAGTTATCCATTTTGTAACGATGAGAGCATGCATATTGATAAATGAATGTGATCATTTTGCAACGTAAAAAATGTGTTGATGTGCCAATTGTGGCATATTGGTTAGAGTTAGGATGAATGATTTTGGCATGATTCTAGTGTCCTTGGAACTGTCATAAACCATGTGAAATCTGAATTTTTGCAGGGGCTTTTTTGTAAAATAAGTAGAAATGTTGTTGAATTTTTAATTTTTTTTACCACTACACTACCATTTCCATAAAGTGGAATAGTAAAATAGGTTGTTAAGGCATTTTATATTCGGATCCTCTAACTGGGTCGGATATAAGGTGTCACAATAATTAACATTGTTACCTTTGGGTACTAAAATATATAACTTTTTTTCAAAAACAGGTACCGAATTGGACCAAAAAGTAGAACATGTACTATGTTAGAAAAAAGTGTCAAACTCAAGTACCAAATGGTATATTAAGCCTTAAATTTATATAAAATCAAATTTAAGTAATTACGGAGAAAGAAAATAGATGAATTACCCAAAAATGCTTACTTTTAACCATAATTATCGGATTAGGCCAGTTTTTGCGAAATTTACTAGATTAGACTAGGTTTGGGAAAATGCTTCCAACTGGACATACTTTTAGCTTTGGCTAGATGGTTAAGTGTTAGTGTTTTTATCCTTGAGTCTCGGATTCGATTTCTCTCCTACTCACATTGTATCTTTTATTAAATTTTTTAACATATTAGTTATTTGGTTAGATGGTTAGATAGTTGCAATTACACCATTGAGTCTCAAGTTTGATTCCTCTTTTACTCATATTTTTTTTCATGTTGCTTCAAGCTTTTTAAATTTTAATTAATGATTTTTAACATATTAGTTTTTTTGTTAGATGGTTAGATAGTTGTAATTACATCCTTGAGTCTTGAGTTTGATTCCTCTACTACTCGCATGTGTATTTTTTATTTCACGTTGCTTCAAGTTTTTTAAATTAATATTTTTAACATATTAGCTCGTTTCGTTAGATGGTTAGATAATTGCGATTACATCCTTGAGTCTAAGGTTCCATTATTTTTATAACTATATTAATGTATTTTTTATTTCACATTGTTTCAATCTTTTTTTTATTTTTAATTAATGTTTTGATGATATTTTTTAATTAATGTATTTTTTATTTTTAATTATTTTTATAATCATATTATTATTATTCTTTCAATTAATGATATTTGCAATAGTTATTTGATTTTATAAATAAAAGAACTAAAAATACAAATGTGAGTAGGAGAGAAATCAAATTCAGGAGGATTCAATGATAAAAGCACTAATAATAAACCATCTAGCCAAAGCCAAAAATACATCCAATTGGAAGCGTTTTCAAGTCATATTCACTGAAAACGCATCCACATGTTTCTCCCAAAATCGGCCTAATCCGGTAATTAATGGTTAAAAATCAACATTTTTGAGTAACTCACCCCAACAAAAAACACACACACACACACACACACACACATATATATATATATATATATATATATCCTTAATTCATATTTGTATCTTGGGTTGAAAGTAGGCTTCATAGATTCACAACCAAATCAAATCAAATAAAATTTAAAAAAAAAAATTGAATGAGAATTAGAAAATTAATAAAAGTTTAATTATCACGTTTAATTAACTTTTTATACAATGTTTAGAATTAACCATAATTTTATTTCAATTCTTAAATAGGAGGATAAATGCACTTAAACGCACTTGAACTGACATCCTCTATTGTATTATAATAATATCAATATTAATCGAGCTAAGACTCAATCTACAAGTTCAATTAATTTTTTAAGTTAGAAAGTTACAATTATATAATTAAAATATATTCAAATCAATAGTTACAAACCGTTCAATAATGATAACTAATTAAATTCAATTCATCGGAATAAATTTGGGGCAAACTAGGGACGACCCTAAGGTGGTAGGCAATAGCTTTGACTTCTCCTAAAGTGGTAAATTTTTGTTTTAGTCTCTTAAAAAAATCTAAAATTATAAGTTAATATAGTGACAAAATTGAACTTTGATCCCTTTGGATGATAAAATTTCAACTTAATCCTTTTAAAATTTTTGAAATAATAAATTAATACTGTAACACCCCAAACCCGGCCTAGAAGTTAAGCCCGAATTTGACGTGTCACATGGAAGTTTTTTTTTTTTAAAACCATCTTTGAGATTGTTAAAAACTTGTTCGAGAATTACGGCCTCTTTGTTAAAACCCAAAACACTTAAGCAATTGTTATCTACTTGAAAACGTAATTATCTTTAAAGACCTTTTGGTTGTGAAAACATATTTGAAATAAACAATTTACGAAAATGGGATGTTTGGGAATAGAGTTGCAGAAGCATTTTGAAAGAAAATCCTAGGCCTTATTACAACATTTAACCCCAAATAGTAGAGTAATAAAATAAACAAGAAATAAGTCTGAAGTCCAAATAAACCATTTCTGAAGTATGGTCTCCACCGAGTCATCCAGGGCCCAAGTCCACATCACTGAGCATTACCTGAAAAGGTTGAGAGAAGGGGGGTGAGTTACAAGAACTCAGTGTGTAATCCTCTTACCATCATCCACTGGGTCGGAACACACATAGCAATATTTTGGGCCTAAGCCCATTTACAATTATAACATAATAACATGAACATAATATGCATGTGATATGCAATTCCCAACCAAGCCTAATTTCCATCCGCTACACACCACCCGTACCAACCATCACACCTGTGGGGATCAAGTCAACCCACCCCGCCAACACACCAATAGCAGGCATTAAGCCAATTAAAATTATATTTGTGGCAGAGCCACCGAACTAGATTGTGACAGAGTCACCGAACTAGAGGCATTAAGCCATTTAAAATATTTGTGGCAGAGCCACCGAACTAGATTTGGCAACAGGCCTTTCTTCTCTTCGTCAATTATCCCAACCTATGCAGTCATGTGTATATATATATATATATATATATATAATGCATAACAATATATTCATAAGGTAAATTTCAACAAAAAGCCCATATTACAAGTTATCAATTTGTGACAGAGTCACCGAACTAGATTGAGGCAGAGCCACCGAACTGGATTGTGACAGAGTCACCGAACTAGATTGTGGCAGAGCCACTAGCACTTCTCTTCAATTTTATCCCAACCTATGCAATCATGTATGCATATACAAAGCATAACAATATTCATAGAATAATTTCATTATAAGGCCCATAATACAAGTTGGCCCATTAAGCGATCTAGCAAATTTTGGCCCATTAATCGATCTAGCAAATTTTGGTCCGTTAATCAATCTAGCAAATTTGGCCCATTAAACGATCTAGCAAGTTTGGCCCATAAATCAATCTAGCAAATTTGGCCCATTAAACACGTGAGGCCCAAACTATCACTTTTAACACTTGGCACATATATCAAATATTACACGGCCCACATAGTAAAATATCAATCGGCCCATATAGTAACATATTTCAATTTGGCCCATAAATGGTATTTTCGGTAATTTACCCTCTAAGGGTATTTCGGTAATTTTTGCAACCCAGGGGTATTTCGGTAATTTACCCTCTAGGTGTATTTCGGTAACTTTTGCAATCGAGGGGTATTTCGGTAATTTACCCTTTAAGGGTATTTTGGTAATTTTTACAACCCAGGGGTATTTTAGTAATTTACCCTCTAAGGGTATTTCGGTAATTTTGTAACCCAGGGGTATTTCAGTAATTTACCCTCCACGGGTATTTCGATAATTTCGCAACCCAAAGGTATTTCGATAACTTACCCTCCAAGGGTATTTCGGTAATTTCGCAACCCAAGGGTACTTCGGTAATTTACCCTCTAAGGGTATTTTGGTAATTTTTTTTGCAACCGAGGGGTATTTTAGTAATTTACCCTCTAAGGGTATTTCGGTAATTTTTGCAACCCAGGGTATTTCAGTAATTTACCCTCTAAGGGTATTTCGGTAATTTTTGCAACCCAGGGGTATTTCAGTAATTTACCCTCTAAGGGTATTTCGGTAATTTTGTAACCCAAGGGTATTTCAGTAATTTACCCTCTAAGAGTATTTTGGTAATTTCACAACCCAAGGGTATTTTGATAATTTCATATTTAACGGTGTTTCCGAAGATTCACTATCGCCTCGAGTGATACAGAACTTATTTGGGTCTCTACGGAACTATTGGGTCAAAATCCATTTTAGGCCCAAACGGGGTAATTTCGCAACTAAAACTTAACTAGTAATTTGGGGCATACAAATTTAAACTGTCCATTTGCGTCATACTGACTAAATTGGATATAACTCGAGTTAGAAAACTCGAAATCTAGATCCGTAAAATTTCCTTGAAACTAGACTCATGTATCTTCTTACTGTAATTTTTCCAGAATTTTTAGCCTATCCATTTAGTACAGTTTATTCCTTAATTTTTCCCTTGTTTCACTGTCCAATGATTCTGACCTCTCTTAACTTAATTTCAATTATCTCACTGTACAGTTTTCATATACTGCTCCAACTTGTTTCTCATGAAAATAGACTCACTAAGGAATCCATACATATAAATTATAACCCATAATTCACTTTGTACTATTTTATATGATTTTTCCAAAACAGATCAGTGTACCCCGAAGTTAATCAGAATCAGTCACACTAAAATCAAGATATCTCAGAATATAAAATTCCTTTTCCTTCTCCGTTTCTTCCATATTAAAATAGACACAGTAAGATTTAATTTGATATCTTATTCAATTTCTAATTCCTTTTCTCCTATTTTTAGTGATTTTTCAAAAACACGTCACTGCTTCTAACCGAAACTATTTTATTACGAAATACGATTACCACTACGATCATACGCACACCCGAGTGATTACGGATGCCGGTTTTTAGTTTTCTTTGGTATTTCCACCGATTAACAGCATATTTCATACAAACTTTCAGAGAAGTGTGATATTACACACCATTTCAATCATATATACGAAAGGTACGGGATTACACACCTTAATAACGAGTTGTGCTTTCCACCTATTTCAACACCACTTATGTGATCTCCCTCGATCCTACACCTTTGGCTACTGAAATCCCGTCCCCACTTACTTGACGAGTCGATGATAACGGTTTGGTTAATACAATCACTTGTGCTCCTTCACCTTGTTGAAAGTCCGATTCGATCAAGATGAGGTTTTCCCACACGATAGGGAACGAAATGATGAAGAATTAGGATGATAATGGTTAAAAGAAAAGAATGGGAGGTTGGATGGATGCTAGGTGATTCAGCTATCAATGAAAGATGAACAAAAGATGAATGTTTTGACCAAACAAAAGAGAAGAAAAACTAAACTCACTAATGGCTTGTAACTTTCGGCACATAGCAAAAGAAGAGATTTGGAGAAAACACAAAATAGTGCCAAATAGATTTTGGCCTAACTAGCACTAAAATTCTATCAAAAGACAAAGCAAAATTCAGCCCCTTTCCTCCCCAAAACCGTCCACATGCATGATAATAATAGTCAAAAGTTTGGCCACTCAAACTTTCCAAATCATCTCCCTTGAAAAATGCCAACATATTCCCCTTTTTACTCCTTTTCTTTTTGTTTCTTTCTTTCCACTATCCCATGTTTCCCTCCATACCATATTTCTTTTGACTCTTTCCAAAATAATAAATATAAAAATAAAATAAAATCTCCCCTACCATAATTACAACCATGGAAGGAAGTACAAAAATAATAGTCAAAATTTGCACACAATGGGATTTGAACCTCTTCCCTCAAAGTACTTCACTTGATGCCATAACCTTCTTGCCATATGCTCATTTTATGCTAGCAATTTACTCTTTTATTTCCATAAGCCTTGATGCCACTTACTATCTCTCCTTAATAGGCTTAAACACAAAATTTTACTAAGGCCCAACTTGAACTCGAAACTTTATAGAATCCCGTAACTTTCTAAAATCATCTTCTTAATAAGTCCAACTTGAAATGATGTCATTCTCTTGTTCTCAAAAATTTTAAACACTCCTATGCCCAAGACCCAATGGGCCCAACCCTACTAGGCCCAATTTCGGGATGTTACAATTCTACCCTCCTTAAAGAAAATTTCGTCCTCGAAATTTCCAATTAACTACTAAACGTACCGCTCAAATCACCACTATGCTTTCGTTGCGCACTCTGATCTTAATAACACTAATGTAATTTTAACATAATCCTGAATCCTCTTTTACAACCAAACATCTAACCACAGAAGCAAGCAGTCGTCTCCCACTTATACTTAAAATTTTCCTACACTCAATCATCACATCCAACCAAAACATACCTGACTTGATGGTGATGAAACAATCCCGAGCCTTATGCTCCTTAGACCCGCATCTCATATATGCTCCTGACCTCCTTCAGCATTTTCTAGGATGATGCTTTCTACATAACCGCAAACTGAAAAGTTTGGACGTGCTTTGACATGCTTGACAGAACGACACTGCGACCCAAAAGAATCACGATCTATTTTCTTATTACAGTCCACAGACCCAACTCGAAGTGCTTCACCAATTCCTTTAACCTTTTCAAATACCTCATTAACTATTTGAGTCAGCTAATCAACCTTAGTTCGATCATGAGATCCCGTCTCAGCCACTGACGATGCCAGTACCTCCCTTTTAGGCACATGCCTCGGTGCCGAAGATCTAGCCCTAGCACCTCCGCCTCTACCACGTCCGCGTCTTCTAGTGCTCATATTCACTAATGTCGATTGAATCTTATTACAAGTCTTATGAATCAACATACTATTCGATGTTTATTAAACAATGTCTTATTGAGTATAAGAGTTGAAGTGGTTTTCGCGAAAAGTATCCTAAAGTCTCAATCTCTATAGTTTTTACTCCTAAAGCCAAAAGTTCTGGAGTATTTCTACGGTCATATCACAATAATCATAATCATAAGATGATAACATATACTTACTTGACTTGGTGCCGGATACCCGTGGTGCCATACTTCCTTTAGAACATGCATTTATAAATCAAAATTTTAAACAGCTTTGGAAAATGCTTTTGAACCCAAACCACAGCCGAGTTTTGCAAACTGAGCTCTGATACCACTTAATTGTAACACCCCAAACCCGGCCTAGAAGTTAAGCCCGAATTTGACGTGTCACATGGAAGTTTTTTTTTTTTAAAACCATCTTTGAGATTGTTAAAAACTTGTTCGAGAATTACGGCCTCTTTGTTAAAACCCAAAACACTTAAGCAATTGTTATCTACTTGAAAACGTAATTATCTTTAAAGACCTTTTGGTTGTGAAAACATATTTGAAATAAACAATTTACGAAAATGGGATGTTTGGGAATAGAGTTGCAGAAGCATTTTGAAAGAAAATCCTAGGCCTTATTACAACATTTAACCCCAAATAGTAAAGTAATAAAATAAACAAGAAATAAGTCTGAAGTCCAAATAAACCATTTCTGAAGTATGGTCTCCACCGAGTCATCCAGGGCCCAAGTCCACATCACTGAGCATTACCTGAAAAGGTTGAGAGAAGGGGGGTGAGTTACAAGAACTCAGTGTGTAATCCTCTTACCATCATCCACTGGGTCGGAACACACATAGCAATATTTTGGGCCTAAGCCCATTTACAATTATAACATAATAACATGAACATAATATGCATGTGATATGCAATTCCCAACCAAGCCTAATTTCCATCCGCTACACACCACCCGTACCAACCATCACACCTGTGGGGATCAAGTCAACCCACCCCGCCAACACACCAATAGCAGGCATTAAGCCAATTAAAATTATATTTGTGGCAGAGCCACCGAACTAGATTGTGACAGAGTCACCGAACTAGAGGCATTAAGCCATTTAAAATATTTGTGGCAGAGCCACCGAACTAGATTTTGGCAACAGGCCTTTCTTCTCTTCGTCAATTATCCCAACCTATGCAGTCATGTGTATATATATATATATATATATATATATAATGCATAACAATATATTCATAAGGTAAATTTCAACAAAAAGCCCATATTACAAGTTATCAATTTGTGACAGAGTCACCGAACTAGATTGAGGCAGAGCCACCGAACTGGATTGTGACAGAGTCACCGAACTGGCAGAGCCACTAGCACTTCTCTTCAATTTTATCCCAACCCATGCAATCATGTATGCATATACAAAGCATAACAATATTCATAGAATAATTTCATTATAAGGCCCATAATACAAGTTGGCCCATTAAGCGATCTAGCAAATTTTGGCCCATTAATCGATCTAGCAAATTTTGGTCCGTTAATCAATCTAGAAAATTTGGCCCATTAAACGATCTAGCAAGTTTGGCCCATAAATCAATCTAGCAAATTTGGCCCATTAAACACGTGAGGCCCAAACTATCACTTTTAACACTTGGCACATATATCAAATATTACACGGTCCACATAGTAAAATATCAATCGGCCCATATAGTAACATATTTCAATTTGGCCCATAAATGGTATTTTCGGTAATTTACCCTCTAAGGGTATTTCGGTAATTTTTGCAACCCAGGGGTATTTCGGTAATTTACCCTCTAAGGGTATTTCGGTAACTTTTGCAATCGAGGGGTATTTCGGTAATTTACCCTCTAAAGGTATTTTGGTAATTTTTACAACCTAGGGGTATTTCAGTAATTTACCCTCTAAGGGTATTTCGGTAATTTTGTAACCAAGGGGTATTTCAGTAATTTACCCTCCACGGGTATTTCGATAATTTCGCAACCCAAAGGTATTTCGATAACTTACCCTCCAAGGGTATTTCGGTAATTTCGCAACCCAATGGTACTTCGGTAATTTACCCTCTAAGGGTATTTCGGTAATTTTTTTTTGCAACCAAGGGGTATTTCAGTAATTTACCCTCTAAGGGTATTTCGGTAATTTTTGCAACCCAGGGTATTTCAGTAATTTACCCTCTAAGGGTATTTCGGTAATTTTTGCAACCCAGGGGTATTTCAGTAATTTACCCTCTAAGGGTATTTCGGTAATTTTATAACCCAAGGGTATTTCAGTAATTTACCCTCTAAGGGTATTTTGGTAATTTCACAACCCAAGGGTATTTCGATAATTTCATATTTAACGGTGTTTCCAAAGATTCACTATCGCCTCGAGTGATACAGAACTCTATTTGGGTCTCTACGGAACTATTGGGTCAAAATCCATTTTAGGCCCAAACGGGGTAATTTCGCAACTAAAACTTAACTAGTAATTTGGGGCATACAAATTTAAACTGTCCATTTGCGTCATACTGACTAAATTGGATATAACTCGAGTTAGAAAACTCGAAATCTAGATCCGTAAAATTTCCTTGAAACTAGACTCATGTATCTTCTTACTGTAATTTTTCCAGAATTTTTAGCCTATCCATTTAGTACAGTTTATTCCTTAATTTTTCCCTTGTTTCACTGTCCAATGATTCTGACCTCTCTTAACTTAATTTCAATTATCTCACTGTACAGTTTTCATATACTGCTCCAACTTGTTTCTCTTGAAAATAGACTCACTAAGGAATCCATACATATAAATTATAACCCATAATTCACTTTGTACAATTTTATATGATTTTTCCAATACAGATCAGTGAACCCCGAAGTTAATCAGAACCAGTCACACTAAAATCAAGATATCTCAGAATATAAAATTCCTTTTCCTTCTCTGTTTCTTCCATATTAAAATAGACACAGTAAGCTTTAATTTGATATCTTATTCACTTTCTAATTCCTTTTCTCCTATTTTTAGTGATTTTTCAAAAACACGTCACTGCTTCTAACCGAAACTGTTTTATTACGAAATACGATTACCACTACGATCATACGCACACCCGAGTGATTACGGATGCCGGTTTTTAGTTTTCTTTGGTATTTCCACCGATTAACAGCATATTTCATACAAACTTTCAGAGAAGTGTGATATTACACACCATTTCAATCATATATACGAAAGGTACGGGATTACACACCTTAATAACGAGTTGTGCTTTCCACCGATTTCAACACCACTTAAGTGATCTCCCTCGATCCTACCCCTTTGGCTACTGAAATCCCATCCCCACTTACTTGACGAGTCGATGATAACGGTTTGGTTAATACAATCACTTGTGCTCCTTCACATTGTTGAAAGTCCGATTCGATCAAGATGAGGTTTTCCCACACGATAGGGAACGAAATGATGAAGAATTAGGATGATAATGGTTAAAAGAAAAGAATGGGAGGTTGGATGGATGCTAGGTGATTCAGCTATCAATGAAAGATGAACAAAAGATGAATGTTTTGACCAAACAAAAGAGAAGAAAAACTAAACTCACTAATGGCTTGTAACTTTCGGCACATAGCAAAAGAAGAGATTTGGAGAAAACACAAAATAGTGCCAAATAGATTTTGGCCTAACTAGCACTAAAATTCTATCAAAAGACAAAGCAAAATTCAGCCCCTTTCCTCCCCAAAACCGTCCACATGCATGATAATAATAGTCAAAAGTTTGGCCACTCAAACTTTCCAAATCATCTCCCTTGAAAAATGCCAACATATTCCCCTTTTTACTCCTTTTCTTTTTGTTTCTTTCTTTCCACTATCCCATGTTTCCCTCCATACCATATTTCTTTTTGACTCTTTCCAAAATAATAAATATAAAAAAAAATAAAATCTCCCCTACCATAATTACAACCATGGAAGGAAGTACAAAAATAATAGTCAAAATTTGCACACAATGGGATTTGAACCTCTTCCCTCAAAGTACTTCACTTGATGCCATAACCTCCTTGCCATATGCTCATTTTATGCTAGCAATTTACTCTTTTATTTCCATAAGCCTTGATGCCACTTACTATCTCTCCTTAATAGGCTTAAACACAAAATTTTACTAAGGCCCAACTTGAACTCGAAACTTTATAGAATCCCGTAACTTTCTAAAATCATCTTCTTAATAAGTCCAACTTGAAATGATGTCATTCTCTTGTTCTCAAAAATTTTAAACACTCCTATGCCCAAGGCCCAATGGGCCCAACCCTACTAGGCCCAATTTCGGGATGTTACAAATACGATGATAAAATTATAATCTAAATCCTTTAAAAATTTACAATTCATTGACTCTAATATAAATGACTTCATCCCACACATGAAATCTTAAAATTTTTAAAAATCTCCTCTTTAACATCAAATCGAGTCCTCATTGGCAATCTCTACTAACTAATTTCATTCCCATCATTATAACTATGCAATTTAACAACATTAGGAATCACATAGTTGTAGGCATATTTAAGTTGGCATTTTCATGTAATTCATCAT
This sequence comes from Gossypium australe, assembly GCA_005393395.2. NCBI lineage: Eukaryota > Viridiplantae > Streptophyta > Magnoliopsida > Malvales > Malvaceae > Gossypium > Gossypium australe. The sequence goes on from CM016622.1 coordinate 34,964,225, forward strand.
CCCAACTTGTACAAACTTTCCTATAAAACACTTTTTATCTTTTCTTGGGAAGAGAGTTGTAACAAGTGGTGTAAAAGTCAACTTTTGACAATTCGATTTTACATTGCAATACGTAATAGCGAACTTAAAATTTTCAAAAATTGTACGGGGTTTGATTAAAATTTTCAAAAAAAAAAAATTGGGTTTAATAAGAATTTATAAATATTTTGGGGCTTATTAAAATTTTTAAAAATTCTGACCGGAAGTTTTGATTAAAATTTTTAAAACTTTTGAAAGGCCTAATTAGAATTTTTAAAAGTTTTAAGGCATAATGAAAATTTTCTAAAATTTTGACCCCTCTAGCTCCAAGCATGGTTCACCCTTATCAATATGTATAGTATAAAAGATCGATCAATCATGACTCCACGTCGAATGTTTAAGGGTAGGTAGACAACTGATAGAGAAATCGGTGATCATGTCACAAATTTGAGTGTGCTATTATAACCTAGATTTTAATTTAGTTTCAAACAAGTTTTCAAAGCATTAATATTGTATTAATAGGTCATTTTGTTAATTTAACAGTTAATTCGAGCATTAAAATTTGAAACTGACCTAATGTTGAGTGCATCCCTCCTTAATTGGGAATTAAGGAGATTAACATTATTTCAAGGGAGGTGTATTGCATATTTAGGGGATGAATCATCCACATTCATATATGTTATTAACTCAATTTACATTTCCCAAGCTCATCCATTTATGACCGATTTTGTTAAAAGCTATGAATAAAGTTTTTTGGGAACCCCACTGCTCTACTATAAATAAGAGGCTTTGGGAAGGCTTTTGATAGAGAGGGAGAAGCATCAAAACTCAATCATAAGTGAGTTCACCAAGAGAAAAAAAGAGAGAGAGACCATTGTGTGAGAATTGTAAGCCATCCTAATTGGATGAGATATTAAACGTAATCCTACTCATATAATAGTAGAAGGCAAGTTTGCACTAGACTAAAGTCCCACCGTTTTTCCCACTTGGGTTTTCCAGGTTAACAAAACGTTTGGTATTATTGTTCTCTTTAATTTTCACCTATTATTTGCCCATTTCAATTACACAAAGAGGGAAAGAAGTATTCTCTAATATACTCGGCTCTTCCCAAGCATTCTTAAAACGTGTAAAACAAATTATAAACACATGTATAACTATCGTGTGGATAACTTGGATAGAACATATAAAGAAAAAGAAATAACTATTAAATTTTAAGATGCCATATCCATGCAATAGTGCAAATATTTAAAGGGATAATACAATTTTTAGCCCTTAAATTTGGCAACCAGGTCCGCTTTAGTACATGTACTTTTTTGTTCACTTGGTACCTAAACTTGGCAACCATATTCATTTTGGTTCCTAAGCTTGAATTTCGTCCAGATTTGATAATGTGATCAGTATTCTTGGAACAAAACTGGATTGGTTGGTAGGACTGGTTGGATAAGAATCGACTGATATACTAGTTCAAACAAAGGGGTTGAATCCATTGAATCGAAACTGCTCGAAATTGGTAAAAATAAAAAATTGGGACAAAAATCAATAGTTGAACATATTGAACATGTTTAATATTTTTAATTTTTTTGTGTTAATTAATTAATTAATTATTGTTAGTCTAGGAATTGAACCGATCAAAATAGATTGAATTAGGAACCAATGATTTGATTGGTTCAACTATCAGTCCGGTACTCCAGTTATTAAAATACTACATGTGACACTCTAAGATTATACCACGTCATCACCTGAAAATTTATATATATTTTTTAATTTTCAAATGATGATGTGGCACAATCTCAAAGTGTCACATCATGAAACACTTATACTAAGTGAATTTAATTCACTAGGAGCCAAAAAAAAATTATTATCCATATTTAAAATTTAACCCTTTTTTTTGTATTTTGATTCAAGCTTATATTTAATGTCCAAACATACAGCTAACCCAACGAAAGGACGAAATTGACTGAGTTTTTGGGGACTTAAATTAAAATATTTTAAAGTATTTAAAACTTAAAATCTCGTGCAAGTAATCCTGAAATTCTATAAAATAAATTAATTGAATTAAATTTAGAATTTACCTCGGTATCGTTTATATATGGAAATAGTAAATCCCAAGGTTGCAAACTACATTGGACAAACGCTAGGCACGCAACTAGTGGCAATAATCAACACACAAAAAAGAAAATAATCAGAGTGATTAGAACATAATTGAATAATTCTATCACATTAATCACATCGAGAATTGATTAATATATCAATTTAGATAAATGGATTTAACCGTTCTCTGAGTGAACCGTTCAAAATTAGTAAAAGAAAAGAAGAAATATAGATAAAATTATTGACTGTTGAATATGTTTATAAGTTTTACTTTCTTATTATTTTTATAATTTTATAATTTTTAATTAATTATTATTGGACCAGTGATCAAACAGTTTAAATCGAGAATATGATCAGTGAATAGTTTTATAAAATTAATATATTAATTCGCATTTTAATTTAGTAACTTTTCCTAAGTTAATAGTTAATCGTTTTCTATTGGGGTCAATTGAGTTTTGACTCAATTGACATTGACATTGTTGCCAGTCCAAAAGGGTGTGGGTTTGAGTGCATTAAAGCGCATTATCTTCCTATTTAAAGGTTGGAGAAGGGCTATAGATAGTTCTATATATTGTATAAAAAAGAACAGATATGCTAAGAATCTACAATTAGATTAATGTTAAAAAAATTTATTTTTTATTGGGATTAGGAAATTGTTAGTCGAAAATCGTGGTTACCTAAAGTTATTGTAGTTAATTGTGATGATGTATAAATAAACTATATAAATTATAAAAACCAAAATATATAGATTTAACATAAAATCAGAATATTTTAATTAAAATTTTAGAAAATTACAATAAATTTGAAAAAAAATAAAAAAATATATGTCTCTAATCAAATTTTAAAAATTCAATATACATAAATTCTAAAAAAAAACTGTGAAATCATATATATATAATTCAAAACTTGTTAAAGTGAAAAACTTTAATTAAAATTTTATGTAATCGAAAAATTCAAAAAAAATATATATAATTTTTAAAATTATGTTATAAATTCAAAAAGATATCTAAAAATTAAGAAAATAAAAAAGAATGATCGGCTTTGATAGATGTTGACAAGCTTGATCGACATTCACTAACGTTGATCAACATTTGAAATTTGGAGTGAGTCAAAGCCGTTCAATGCTAGTCAAAGTCCATGTATGCTTGTGAATTTTTTAAAAAATTTTAAAATACTTTACGAATATCTAGTAGTTTTCTTAGAAATTATATATTTGAAATTTTAACTAATATTTTTTTATTTTTTATGTATATTTCTGAATTTATAGATTTTTTAAAAATTATATTTTAGATTTTTTTAACATTAATCTCATTAGGTGTTCTTATCATATCTATTCTTTTTAATTTATTCGAACCCACGCCTTTCTGCATTGGTAACAATGCCGATATCAATTAAACTAAAATTCAATCGGCATATTTTAGATCTTTTTTTTACTTTAGTTAGAAACTATATATTTTTTATTGTTTAATGAAAATTTAACTTAAATTCTCAATTTTATAATTTATTTTGAATTATATTTTTTTTATCTTTTATAATTTTTTACGTAATTTTTTCACTGTATCGTAAGTGTTCTATGGTTTAATTTACTTATTATTTTATTTTTATTTATCAAAATTTAATTTTATAAAAAACTAAATATGCAACTTTACTTATAATATTTAAAATTAACTTTTATTTCATTATCAGAGACAAATATATGATATAATTTTGATATTTTTATACCCAAATTTGTTATCGTTAGATCAACCATGTTTAGGTAGAAAAATCTTTCCTAATCCAAAAAGGTCAATGCTAACAAATTATTTTTATAATTTTTTAAAAATATATTACTAAAATTAAATAAAATATATTTTACGAATTATAAAAATTAAAATATACAAACACAAACATACGATAAAAAAAAATGTAGAACACAATTATTAAAAAGAAACTTGCCACGTGACAAGCTATTAGTCTAATTTTATCAAATTGGAGATGCAATTTCATGGGAATAATACAGATAAATAAATTGATTAATTAATTATCAAATTGAATGAACCTCACTTGAGAAATTTAAAATGCGAACAACCATTTGATTTAACAATTTTGTTTTCAGAAAGAAAAAATTAGTGAATCAAGTCAGACTGAGATATATATTATTCATTATCCCACTTGCAGAAACTTTCATATAAAGCGATAAATAAAATTTTCAGCTACAATCCAGGAAATAACAGCTATATGTTTTCACTTTTATAATAATGTTAAAATAGGTAATGTCACATGCATGTCTCGATATTAAGAGTGAGAATGTTTTTCGTTTTATTTATTTAAAAAATAAATAAATAAATTTTCGTAGAGTAAATTAGTTTTTTCTAAATAAAATTTATTTATTTCACTATTAAAATTTGATGTGATTAATGGAGTAATTAAACAGTTACATTGACATAAACCTGTTCATGGGTCAAGCTATTCATCCAATCCCAAAGGCCCACTTGAAATTTGGGAGGATTTAGACAAAAATATTATACTCGAAAAATGAGATTGGGCAAAAAAATTAGACCCGTTTAAAATATGGGTTGGGCTTGAGCTTGAACATTCAAGGCTCAAGCCCAACCCGGCCCGTTTTCAGTTAATAATACTTTATATTATGTTTTTTATATATTATGTAATTTAGAACACATCAAAAAAATAAATATACTAAATATATAATATTACTAACGTAAATGTTAAAATAAAGTTAATATGACTATATAAAAATTTTTAATAAATAAAAATTGTATAAAATTATTAAATATTAAACTAATATCATATAAATATTTAAAAAATTAAAAAGTAATATGAGCAAGCCAAAAATGAGATTGGGTTAGTCTTTGCAAATACGAACGGATTTGGGCAAAATTTTAGGCCCAGATTTTGGGTCGGGTCAGGCCAGGCCAAGTTTCAGCAAGCATAAAGTATGTTAATACCCTGGCTATAAGCACCTCTACACAGACATGTCATGTATACCTCATACTGACAAATGAAAATCAATTTTTATCAAGAGAAATGGATAGAATTTTTACAAAATGACTCAATTTGTTATTTGATCTAATGTATAGGGACTAATTTGTCCATTTTTTTAGTAGAGGGGGAAAATATAATACAACTCCTAATATAATAGCCTCCATGATACTTTTATAAATTAATACTAATCTCGTATTTAAATGAAATTTGAAATTTAGTCCCCAAATTTAAATTTCAGTTTAATCATTTACAAGAATAATAGTGAAGAGTGTTGATTCAAATATTTATGAATATTTTACTTAATCTTGCAACAAGAATAATAGTAAAGAGTGTTGATTCAAATATTTATGAATATTTTACTTAATCTTGCAAATATTGGTAAAATTTGAATTTGATTATTGTAATTAAAATCTATATCAGATTCGAAGTGGATGTAGGAATTAACCTTAAATGTGGATATTCAAAGGATTGAGATACACAACAGATAATTTTATTAATTTGAATTCAAATTTAGATAGTAATACTCGAATTTAATGTTGATTCGAGTTTAATGTATATTTGTAAATTTGAATTCAAAATTTTCGAATAATCCCATTAAACTCGACATTTGTTTATGTCGAGGTGCCATAATCATTTCAAAATCATTATCTTTGTCAAAAATTTTTATGAAATTGACTTTTATTTTAAAAAACGAAAAATAGGAGTCGCCACCAATTCTTTTTATTAGGTGTGACCGGATCACCTTATAATTTAATCATTTTAATAAAAATTTAAACTTACTTAAAACGATGATTTTTTGTCTACCAAATTCAGGAAACAAGTTCGAGAGTCGGTTACGTACGAGAAAGGATTAGCACCCTCGTAACGCCCAAAATTAGTACTTAATTGACTAATTAATGTCTTAGTGTCGAAAGCTGAAAACTCGAAAAGAATTTAAAATATGATCCCTCTTTATATTAATGTTAATTTTCATGAAAATGGTTTATTTCAAGTCAATCGAGAAGGAAGGATCATGTCCCGTAAGTTAGGACACAATGCCTTAAATTCTCGAAATAAAAAATAAATGTCATTTGATCGTTACTTGAATCTCATTTTTTATATTTTTGAAATGGATATTCAATTATTTCTGTTTTAAAAAGAAGCCATATCACGTAAGTTAAGGACACTCTTCTAATTCCAAAAATACTGAACATTGTCTCGATTTTAAAAAAAATTATTTTTTATGCATTATGCGAAAAAACGAATGCAATATTTAAAGTAATGTGTATTTAGCTTACTTGGGCATAGCATAAAAATGGATAAATACATTTAAACACAACTCGTGGCATTGTTATAACAAAATAAAATAAAAATGGAAGCGTATATAAAAAAAATGAAACGATGATGTATAAAAAATTTAAAATGACATACTAATCAAATGACAAAATGTTACTACGATAGTGATAAAATTCCAATTTGTAATGACGATGGCAAATATCATATTATAATTATTATTCTAATACTAATAATAAAAAATGAAGAAGGGTAAATATAATAATAATAATGATGATGAAAACAACAAAACAACAAATGTGCAAATAAATAAAATAAAAATGTAAACAATTTAATTTTAAATATGTATAAAAATAAAGAAGTAATAAATAACTAGATAAATAGATAATAATATAATAATAATAATAATAATAATAAATAATAATAATAATAATAATACGGGCATAAAGAAGAAAAGAAAAAAAGGAATAAATATTCGATAAAAGAAAATAAAGAAAAAATTTAAATATTAAAGAAAAAAAGAAATAAATATTCGATAAAGAAAATAAAAAATTTAAATATTAAAAAAATGAAACAATAACAAATAAATGAATAAAGGAATTAAAATAAATAAATGAATAATATATAATTAAATAAAATATTTAAAAAACAAAGAAAATCGATTCAATTAGTTTTTTTTAGCTTGGTTTAATCGGTATGTATCAGTTAGTTTAACCCTTATTTCCAGACTAATACTTCAATTGGTTCCCAGTCTAGTTCTAAAAACATTAATTTTGATTAATGAAATAACTTTTTTGGTCCCAACAAGTAGAGCAAACATACTGAAGTTTGAAAATAGAATTAATAGCAAGCATCTCAACCATTGCTAGTATTGTCAGGGTATTATAAAAGAAGAAAGAAAAAATAGGAAAAATAAAGAGAGATACATAATATAAAAGAAAAAAAAAGGAAATATAAATTAATTAAAAAATATTTTTTTTTCAAGTTTACATGGTATGGCAGTTTATTATTAGCTGAATTTTTTTTTAACAAATATAGCATTTTGGTATAAATTGGGTAACATAAAAATAATTTAGGTTTCACTTGTGACGAAAAAGTTTAGGTATCAACTTTGAAGTAAAATTAGTTTAGGTACCACCTGTAGCAAAAAAAAATAATAATAATAAGTACCAAGATGGGAAAAATAGTATTATTTAGGTATCAATTTGTAGATAAGTAAAAATTATATTATCCCTTAATTTAATAAAGGCATAATAACTTTTTCGGCCCACCAACTTTGCAAAAAAAAATCATTTTAGCCTTTTATTTAATTTTTCGTCTCTTTTGACTCTTAAACTTGTATTTTTTCTCAAATCACCTCAAAATAGATAAAAAAGTTAACGTTTTTTAACTTTGTTAACATAGTATACACATGAACTACCAAGTGGATGATATGTCAGTATTTAGTTAATTTTTTAAAATTAAAAAATATTAAAATATTTTTACAAATTTTATACTTTTTAATGATTTTTAGTTTTAAAAAATAATTTTTTATATTTTTAAATTTTTAAAAAATTCAAAAGGTAATTAAATATTAATATGACATCCACATGGTGATCCATGTATATATCATATCAACAAAGTTAAAAAGAAATTTACTTTCATCTATTTTGGGGTGATTGATAAAAAAAATATAAATTTAAAAAATCAAAAGATAAAAAAATTAAATAAAAAACTAAAATAAATTTATTTTGTAAAATTAAAAGATAAATAAATCATTATGCTTTTAATAAAAAACTGCGAACTTTCCAGTAAAGATGGGGACAAAGCAGGCCAAATCGTGCCAAAAAGCAATAAAAAAAATACAAATTACTTACTAAATATATAATTTTTAATTTGGGTTTTCTTTTCGTTATATATTGACCAAATCTGACCAAATCCTTAATATTTTCTATAAATTTAAATCGAAATTTTATATTTTTTTTTCAGGTTTAAAAATATAAGCTCAATTATTAATACTATTAAAATTTTTTTAATAAATTCAAGTTAATTATAATGTCATTTTTTTAAATTATATAGCTATCAAGTGAGTATTTTTTTAAAATTTAAAATATTGCATTAATAAATTTAACAAAAAAAATTTAATAACGTTAACAATTGAACCTAAATTTTAACTTCTGAAAATAAAAATACAGAGACAAAATTCCAAAAATATATAAAGACTTATAGCATATTTGAACGGGATTATATAATTTTTGCCCTAAATTTGGCAACTAAATTTACTATAGTCTTTGAATTTGGCAACTAGATCCATTTTAGTCCAAAAACTTAGATTTTATTAAGATTTGATGATGTGACTAGTGTTATTGGAACATAACTGCACTAAATGGACATAGAATTATAACGGTCCGAACAAAGGGGTTAAACCGATTAAACCAGAAACTGCTTGAAATTGGTAAAAATCGAAAACCAAGACAAGAAATCGACAATTGAACCAGTTTAATATTTTTTTTAATTTTAAATTTTTATGAATTTTAATAATTTATTTAATTATTTTTACTCAAATGATTGAACTGATTGAATTGATTGAATTGAGAATCGATATTTTGATCTATTTAATCATGGATTAAGACAAAAAAAAAACATATATAATTATCAAAATAAAGCGAAGTTTTGCTTCAAAAATCATATTATCCACATTTTAACTAAGGCTGCTGTTGTGCGTCCTTAGGGGTAGATATTAATATAAGAGGTGATAAGAGAAGTCTTCCTGTTTGGGAAGCGAGAAAATTACAGTAGAAAAAAAAGGGGGGGGGGGGGAAGCCATGATTTCGAGGCGGAATCGACCGTCTTCTTCCACATACTTTCTCCTCCACCTATTCTTCTTCGTTGTTTCCTTTTGTTGCAGCAAATCCAACGCCCAAAACGCCACCACTGATCCCGCCGAAGGTACACTCTCTTCAATTCTCTCTTCGATTTTTACATTTCTGTCTTTTCAATTTCCAAAAAAGCGACGCAGTTTCAAGCCTTTTTCAGCTAAGAAAACCAGTCGAACGTGTGAAAACAAATGAAACTCGTTCTTTCCTATACTTCCGAAACTTCATAAATGTCGAATATGTTATCGATCGGATTTTTCTTCTTCTTCTTCTTTTTTTTTCTGAAAATGTTTGTGCATAAATATTAAAATGATATTTTAATTTGTTAATTAAAACCACTATCTTTTCTTCTTTATTTTTGTTTATAAGTTAAATTCACGATTCCATCCTTCAATTGGTTCTTTTATATATATATATATATATATTAACTTTTTGTCACACTGGTACATGATTTATAATTTTCATTAAATTCCTAAAATTTTTATTAGGTAACCAATAAATGAGACACTTTATAATAATTTATGTACATTTTATATGTAATGCAAATTACTACCTAATGTAAAATTAATATATTGTGTGACACAACAACTTCAATTAAATCCCAAACAACTTTATCCTACTAATTATTTAAGAAAATAGATATTAACTATTTGGTTCAATTTGTTGATCGAATAACTTGTGGAGTAGTAAAAGATTTATTTTCAAATCTTTAATAATTAATCTTATTTTTTAGGAGTAGTGAATATTTACTTTTTTTTTAATAAAAATGATTATTATATTTTTTAGCTAAATTTGACCATTAATTTTTCAAAAAGAGTTAAATCGTTTTTTTATGGAAATGTTAATTAAAGTATTAATTTTTTAAAGATATTGGCATGAAAACTTGCATGGCAATCATGTATGATTCATGTTAATATAACGCTATTTGTTTTATATACAACATCAACAAATAATTAAAAAATATTAAAAATATTAGAAAAACCTAAAATAATAAATTTTAAAAAATATATAAAAGTTCATAAAAATTAGCATGGAGTACATATGGATTGTCATACGGGTTGAAATGTTTAAAAATTGAATGTTTTAGTTTATATTTCTGTTTAAATAACAACAATCCGACTTTTTTAAAGGTTGATGATCAAATTTAATTCTTTTTATAAAGGTTGAAAGTTAGTGAATTAACAAGGGTTCTATAAAGATATATTAAAATATTAAAAAAAACATAAAACATTTTTTTTAAGACTACTTGTGGAATAAAAAAGTATACTATTAATGTACTAAATATCAAAGTATACTACTAATGTACCAAATATCAATCCTTAAAACATTAAATATTGTCAAACACACTCTAACTCGGACTAAAACTCACATATGAAATTAGTATATAGCGGGGCTTTGAAAAATAAATAAAATTTAAAATTAAACATTTTATTTTTATTTATAAAAAGTAATTAAAAATAAAATCGACTTTAATAATTATAAATTTTAAATTTATAAATTCAATTAATATCCCAGCCAAAAATATACTAGGATTCCAATGGATGTGTAGTTTTCACAAACTCCTTTTGAACACCTAGTTAAAAAAGAACAAGGGGAAAAAACAATGGAATGGTACAGACTCTATTTTTTTTAAGTGGTATGGTACGAAATCATTGCCATTTTACTTGTATTGATTGGACCACATATGTCATGTGGTGCAAAAATTTTTGATATATAATATATGATAAAAGTATTATGAATATATTTGTATTAAGATTTAGATTGAATTTTGTTCTTTTCATTTAAAAGGTGACTAATTTAATCTTTGTATATTATATTAGAAAGTAAATTTGTTATTTTTGTTTAAAATTTCATCCATTGTTAAAAACTAGCCTGATTGAGAAAATAATCAAACAATTACAATTGACATGCCATGTAGACCTCATTTTGACATACAGTGACTAGTTTTTTATAGTAGAAATTGATAAAATTTTTAATAGAAAGGCTCATTTGTTCTTTATTCTAATGTATAGGGGTTAATTTATCTATTTTTTGAGTGGTGAGGACAAAATGCAATCTAATGTTTAGTATAAAGGTCACCATGGTACTTTTATCATATATATATATACAATATATACTTATAAAATATTCATAAATTAATCAAATAAATTAATTTAGTTGAAAAATTAAAAAAATTAAAAATTGTAAATATTTTTTTGTCACGTAAAATTATCATGTATTTATTATATTATTGGTGGTGAAGCCCAAGTTACAATTTTTCCCTCCAAGTGCTTACTTTCTTTTGTCGTCATGTGAACATATTAAAATTTAAACATATGATGTGTTATATAATAAAATTTAGTTAATTTCAGGAGTTAAGTCTGCATCTATTACATCATCATTTCTTAATTCATATGCTGTGACATCCTTTTTCTGAATGGTGGGTAAGCTCTGCTCAATTTTGACTGCTTTCCATTGACTTGTTTATTTATTTATTTTTTAAATTTCTAAGCCATTTGAGAAATGTATTTAGAATTTATAATAAATAATACCCCTCGGGGACACCTTTTTTTCATAATTTGTCATCGGTGGAAATTGGTCATTTTCCAATAATTATCTCACTTTTGTCTCTTTGTCAAACATTTTATGATAATTTATAGGTCTGATGGGATATAAAATTATTAAGGATTGGGTTATTCTTTTGTATTAGGTTTTGGATATGATTTTCTAATAAGATTTGGATAAGAAAATTTCATAATGTTTAGGTCTTCTAATTTATATGTATAAAGATGAGATTGTAATTTTAGAAATATCACCTTCATATGAACTATGACTTTATTTGGTCATTGATGTCAACAAAAATATACTAGTTTGAAAATTCTCTAATTTTGTTAATAAAAAAGGTTACCAATAAGTTGAACTAATATAATCTTTTCAAATTTTACTTAAATTATATTTCAATTTTTTAAATTGATTTTTAATTTTTTTTGTCAAAAATAACATTTAAACTATCAATTTTATCTTATTTTACCTAAGATAAAGTACATTGTTTAATAAGCTTTGCAGTAAATTAGATCAAAATTGATAATTTAGATAAGGACCAATTTGAGAGCTGAAATATAATTCAGGAAATAAAAAAACTGCGGTAATTAAGATTAGTTTTGATCTATTAAATTACATGTTTAACTATGGTTTACTCATATTAGATGGAATAATTTGTGTGTTAGATTAGATAGAATATGTTTTTATAGGGGTATATATATATTTAGAAACTTTTTTGGAATATTTGATGTATAGGATGTAAGTGTGATGTAAACAATCTATTTACTCTATATTTGAATAAATAATAATAAAGGAAGGAAAAGAAAAGAAAAAGAAGGAAGTGAAAGAAAGTTAAAAAGGTTTTTAGAATGGTACCGGTGGTTGAATTAATTAAGTTATTGATTTATCGGTCTGGTCGGTTCAATTAATTTCGATTAAATAAAATATTAAAAATTTAATTCAATTGATTTATACTGATTTTCTAGTCAAGAGGTTCAATACCCTTTTATTTCTTATTTTGATAACTAAAATAAAAAGAAAAAAATAATTTGATTAAATTTGTTTAAATAATATTCCAATTAATCTTACTTAAATAACACATAATAATTAAATTAATTTTATCTAAATTTGATTACGTGTTGATTCTTATAGATCTTATATAAATCCTTAAAATAATATTTCTTATTTTGTAAAGTGAGAGAGTTCTTAGTTATTTTTCAATTAAACTGATATTCAATTAACTTATAACACTAATTCAATTAAACACATTATATACAGTATAGATATATATACTTACATAAGATTAACAATGTGAAAACAGTGAGGGCATTGAACTCGATATTTCAACAATGGGGTACACAAGCAGTTGATTCATGGAATATCAGTGGAGAGCCATGTAGTGGGTCTGCACTGAGTCAAAGTGACTCAGTGTTTGAAGACCCTACAAATAACCCAGCTATCAGATGTGATTGCTCTTTCAACAGCAACACTCTTTGCCACATTACTCGATTGTATATAATCTTACTGTCACTCCTCTTTAATCATTTTCGGATTTTATTTTCTTTAAAAGTATTCGTATTTAATATATATCCTTAAATACATGTTTATGGACTTATCTCAGGAGAGTATATGCTTTAGATAGAACAGGAGTTATACCAGAGGAACTTTTGGGTTTACCTTTTCTTACCTTTTTGTAAGAGTTTTCTTTTCTCTCTTTTTTCCTCACATTTGTAATAAATTCAGTTCAGATTAGATGGATTATATATGATATTAGGTTGGTTTTAAATTTCAGTATTTGGTTATGCAGGAAGATCGATCAGAACTTCTTCACTGGTTCATTGCCACCATTTATCGGAAATATGTCAAGATTAGAGTCACTGTGAGTATCGAAAGATTACCTAAGTTATTATTAGTTAAGTTATTATCTCGAATGTGAATGTGACATATTTGAATGAATGAAAAGTTCCAACAACATAAAAATACTACAAAATCTAATGTTATTACTTTTTTTTTATTTGTTTATTTATTTTATTTTGCCTAGGTCAATTGCTCATAATGATTTCACTGGACCTATTCCAAAGGAGCTTGGAAATCTTAGGCAGCTAAAACTGCTGTAAGGCCCCTTTTTCTCCCATATAATATATTTAATTTTTGGAATAAAGTAATATTTAATTTCTAAATTCGATATTTTTTAAATTTAATTTTGGGATTTAAATTCTATTGAGATATAATATTGTGGTACAATGTTATTATACTATATCATTATCTAAATTTTTTTTAAAAATTCATATAAAACTTTTAAAAATTATTTAAAATGTATAAAGAATTTAATTTTTTTTTAAATTCAAATAATAATGTAGTATAATCTCAAAGTGTCATTTCATCATACCTTAACAAATCCAAGTTAAGGAATTAAATTGAGAAAAGCTGTCAAATTCTAGGACTAAATTGGATCAAAAAAATTCAAACCTTTCTAATTTAGATTAAAGTTACACAATACATAAGGTTGGGATGATTACCGCATTTATAAGAGATAGTAAAATATTAAAAAAGAAATATATAAAAGAAATAAGGCTAGTGATAAATTTATAATTCTGATTGTGGAGTTAAAAAAAGTGCACTATCAATATACGAAATCCTCTCATACCGTTAGTAGGGTTTTTTTAGTGTACGAAAAGCATATAATAATGTGTAGTAAAATAAAAATAAAAAGATAAATATAACACTTGTCTCACCTTTTATATAATTATAAATTTGTTGATTTATGTGATGTAGGTCTTTTGGCGAGAATAGTTTCTCCGGAACACTGCCTCCAGAACTTGGTAACTTAGTCAACCTTGAACAACTGTAAGTTCCAAATTTCTTCAGTTATTAACAAGGATTCACATGATCTTTTTTACCCTATGAAATTATAACAACATTGTTTGATATGAATTTCGACAGTTACATTAACAGTTGTGGTTTGGGTGGTGAGGTTCCCTCCACATTTGCCAACTTTGGAAACCTGCGAGTTCTGTAAGAAAAATACCCAACCATTACAACCTATGCGTGTGTGTGTTTAAATGTATATGGACATTTCCATGTCCTCAATTATGAAGCATGAAAACTTCTGTCTCGAGAGTGTTCATGTGTCAGGGCACGAATACAATTCCGGCAAACATGTCCATACCATGCCGTACCTTTATTACGTGTTCGTGTTCATTTCCATGCTCCAAAATGTCTTGCAATTGCCTTATGTCCTATTAACTGATTTCAGGTGGGCTTCTGACAATGCTTTCACAGGCAAAATACCTGATTTTGTTGGCAATAACTGGACTCAGCTTACATCATTGTAAGTTATTTACAACAACTTTTCGAATTTTATAAAATTCGGGATGAAATTTTAACAAATTAAAGTAAAGAAACTAAGTAGACCCTCTCTAATATGAAGAACGGTATCATTTCAGGAGATTTGAAGGGAACTCTTTTGAAGGACCTATACCTTCCAGTTTCGTAAACTTGAACTCATTGACATCTTTGTGAGTACATATCAAAACGACTCTCTCGAACTTTTTCCACGTATACATCGTAAAACTCTAATCTCACATTGAAAATCTCGAAGATCCGTTGTTAGTCTCACTATATAATCATAATGGATTCTCGAAGTTTCCGAATGTGGATTGGGGGTGTCACAATCATATGTATATATATACACGTGTCTGATACTTTAATATAAATATCATGTAGGCGAATTGGTGATATTTACAATGGGAGCTCTCCTTTTGATTTCACAAGAAATTTAAACAACTTGACTGACTTGTAAGTTAAAAGCATCATCTTGTACATATCTTTTTCCCCTAATTTAATGGACTAATCAATGATGTTTGATTGGATCGGACCGGTTGAACCGAAAATCGATTGAGTATCGATCTGGAGAATAAATTTGAACCGGTTAGTCAGAGAATCGGTACAGACCAGTTGAAATGTTTTTTAATCAAGTTGGTTAGACTAATAAACCAGTGACTTGATTGCTTCGACTATCAATCCAGTTCTAAAAACTTTGGGACTAATTACAGACTAATTAAATTCTTTTTTTGTTGTTGTTTTTTAATTTCATGTAGAGTTCTAAGAAATGTGCTACTCACTGGTACTTTGCCATCTTATATCACAGAATTACAATCTTTGCAAAAGCTGTAAGTTACGTTCTAAGGAACATTTAAAAAAATTGTACCTATAGTTCGAGAATTTTTCTTATGTGTTTAGTTTCTTTTGGCTTCCAGAGACTTGAGTTTCAACAATTTAACAGGCCAAATTCCAAGTGCTTTGTTCAATATGGATTCTCTCACATACTTGTAAGTTACAAAATTTATTGTATTGTGCGACTCTTTATTTTTCTTGAAGTACTTATGTCGGATTCATACATATACGGACTCTTGAAATGGCCAGGTTTCTTGGAAATAATAGCCTGTCAGGTCCAATTCCGAGCCGAAAGAGTGAAACTCTTCAGACTATGTAAGTCATCCTTTTACACACTAAACTTATTCATTCCATCCAAATTCATGTTTAATATGTATTCGAATATTGAAACAAAGATATCACCCTTCAAATATATAAAAAAAAAACCTTAAAACCCGTTTTAAAATATTGAACATATTTATGTCGAATATATGCATTTATTAGACCGTACGCTCGAATTCAAGTAACGTGGGGTAATATGTGCATATATAGTCCGTACTCACTTCCAGCTATTTGACTTCTCTATGCAGTGATTTATCATACAATATGTTATCAGGAAATTTGCCTTCATGGATAAACTCAGATTTGAACCTGTATGTATCTTAAAGCATGATACTTCCTTTATGCATATAATCTGTCCACTACATTGTCTAAGAGATTGTTTCACGGCTATTTATGCAGGAATTTCGTGGCCAACAACTTCGAATTGAACAGCTCGAGCTCAAGGTAAGTATCATTTCGATGAATAAAACTCTGAAACTTTCCATCAAAACCATGCAATGGATTTGTTTTGAAATTCTGCAGGCTTTTGCCTGGATTAGAATGCCTTCAAAGAAGCTTTGCCTGCAATCGGAACTCTCCTCGATGTAAGCTTTTGCGAAAAACTTGGAAACAAGCATATGTTATTGAGGTTTTAAATTTGTGTATAGATTGGTTCCCCTGCTTACATGTTTTTTCATGTTGGCATTGACAGATGCAAACTTCTCGATCAAGTGCGGCGGTCCGCAGATGATGTCGAATGGGATAGTTTTCGAGGCCGAGAACCAAACTCTCGGTGCGGCAGGGTTTAACCTGACAAGTGCTAAGAATTGGGCAGTTAGCAATGTTGGTTTGTTCGCAGACCGGCAAAATCAACTGTATGTACAGAACACGTTAGCACAAGTTACACGTACGAGCACGCCGGAGCTATATCAGACTTCGAGGCTATCCCCTGGATCACTTAGATATTATGGCCTAGGCCTCGAGAACGGATTGTATACAGTAAACTTATTCTTTGCTGAAACAGCTTTCTCGGACCGAAGCACACGGTCATGGAGGAGTCTGGGAAGGCGTATTTTTGATGTTTATATTCAGGTAATATCTCGTTTTGGATCGTATAATTGATGTCCTCTGTTTGGAGTGTTTCTATGTCAGCAACTTATCTATGCTTCATTAGGGAACCCGGCAATTAAGGGATTTTGAAATATCGAAGGAAGCAGGCGGTGTTGAGAGAGCAATAGTTAAGAATTTCACTGCTAATGTAACGGATAATCATCTTGAAATCCACCTGTTTTGGGCCGGTAAAGGGACGTGCTGTACACCGGAACAAGGCTATTATGGTCCTTCGATTTCAGCCATTAATGTTGTTCCAAGTAAGACACCTTAAACGCTTATGAATCTATATGTAATATAAATTTCATGTGCTTACTCTATGCTTTTCATTGTTCAGATTTTGTGCCAACCGTCAGCGGGATACCGGCAGGCACACATAAAGGGAAGAACCAGACAGGATTGATTGTCGGTATTACAGTTCCCATAGTTTTCGTGGCGTTGATACTCATATTTGTGATTATTTACATTAAGAGAAGAAAAAAAGACAACGATGAAGAAGGTAAGATCATCAATGTATCATAGAACATATATGCATCTTGATATAGAACAATGAATCATCCCATTCAATAGTTCTTGACAAAATTCAGGAAAGACTCGGTTTTCACTTCTCAACTAGGCCGGTTGCACCAGATATTATATAGGGAATGCAGCTGTTCTAACTTCAAATCTCTGACCGATATCGTTTCTCCTATGGTAACTAGAAATGTTGCATTTCTAGCCTACTAAGTGCCTTACTTGAACCTGCAGTGTTTATTGGTATCGGCCCTAGACCAAACACATTTAGTTATGCCGAGTTGAAAACCGCCACGGAAGATTTCAGTCCTTCAAAGAAGTTAGGGGAAGGCGGGTTTGGACTTGTATACAAGGTAAACTATTTTAGCCTATAACTATAGTTACAGCTCGACATGTAACGGCAAAAGTTACCAGTTATTTACGACAATGTTATTATGTTTTAGGGTACACTTTCGGATGGGAGAGTTGTAGCAGTGAAGCAACTTTCGGTAGCATCACACCAAGGGAAGGATCAATTCGTTACAGAGATAGCAACCATCTCGGCAGTTCAACATCGTAATCTCGTTCAACTATACGGTTGCTGCATCGAAGGAAATAGGCGTCTCCTTGTTTACGAGTACCTCGAAAACAAAAGCCTCGATCAGACACTCTTTGGTATGAGAACATTCAAAATAATCCTTTCATGCAGGACACAATGGCTATGAGACTTATCGAACTGTAAATGCAGGACATAGCGGCTTGCATCTCGATTGGCC
The DNA here is from genome assembly GCA_005393395.2 of Gossypium australe. Lineage (NCBI taxonomy): Eukaryota > Viridiplantae > Streptophyta > Magnoliopsida > Malvales > Malvaceae > Gossypium > Gossypium australe. The sequence continues at coordinate 34,982,817 of CM016622.1, forward strand.
GACCCGGTTCAACATCTGCTTGTCAGTCGCGAGAGGCCTAGCATATCTTCATGAGGAGTCTAGGCCGAGGATTGTCCATAGAGATGTCAAAGCAAGCAATATTCTGCTCGATGCAGAGATGTGCCCGAAAATATCGGATTTCGGATTGGCAAAGCTATATGATGACAAGAAAACGCACATCAGCACTCGCGTTGCAGGCACCATGTAAAGCCATTTCCGACTTTTTTCAACCTTTTCATTCAACATTGCTTCCTTAATGACATGTAATTTAATCACCTTGTAGTGGCTACCTAGCACCGGAGTATGCAATGCGAGGGCATCTCACTGAGAAAGCTGATGTTTTCGGCTTCGGTGTCGTTGCATTGGAGATTCTGTGCGGAAGACCGAACACGGACACTACCTTACAAATCGACAGAATTTATCTTCTTGAATGGGTAATGAAAATGGAACCTTTTAACCCCTTGTAGTTATGATTAGACCTATTCATGTATAGGCCGCATCGAATGATTATTTATTATGACCAATGTCTCCAGGCATGGAGCCTGTATGAAAATGATCAAAGCTTGAACCTGGTCGATCCGACTTTAGCCGAATTCAACAAAACCGAAGCTTTCCGAGTGCTCAGGGTGGCACTGTTATGCACTCAAGCTTCACCGTCAATGCGGCCACTGATGTCCCGAGTCGTCGCAATGCTTGCCGGTGACATCGAAGTGAGCACCATTGCATCGAAGCCAAGTTATTTGACTGACTATGATTTTAAGGATATAACAGGCACTTTCATGAGTGAAGAAACACAAACATCCATGGCATCCAGCAGCAGCGACAACACGATGAAGAGTAACAACAACTCCGTTACGGTGACAGATCCGAGTCCCTCCCCCGTAAATGTTTCTGGATTTAGTGATACTCTCGGAGAAGGGAGGTGAAGAGTCCTTGGAATCAGATGTAAATAGCGGATACAGGTATGCTCATTTTCTTTTCCTTAAAATTTCAATATATTTGGAGGATTGTAGAAGCTGTTTTAAAAAATGGATACTTTCAAAGAAAAACAAATAAAGAGTTGGGGCAACGTAGGATGTTTCCGGATTTATTATTCCACTAAAGTATCCGTGTACAACATGTTTGTAACATTATCCTCCAAATATATGAAAAACTAAGGAAAATAAATAAATATATCCATATTTACGATTGGAAAAATACTATTCTATCATTTTAATAGACTATATTTTTATAGTTTTTAAAAGATTAAATCATATTTTATATTTTTAAGGGGGTCAAAGTGTAATTTTACCTTTACTAATTTAAATTTTTTTAAAATTTTAAAGGAGCATATGAAAAATTTTTCATTTTAGGGGGGTTGAGGCCCTGTTAGCCCCCTAGTTTCACTACTGCATGTGTTTAAGTTTTAATTTCATGAGATTTATATTTTTGTGAATTTGATCTTATTTTTTAATTAAATTTAACTCTTTAACTTTTTAAAATAGTCTAATTTGACCATAAATGTTTTACTAAAAATACTGAATAAAATATTAAATTTTTATACATGCAACCTATATGAGAATCCATAAGTACTTCATGTTACTTTAAAAAATTTTATGACTTTTTTTATTTTTAAAAAATGATTTTTTTATTTTTTATTTGAATATTTTTATATTTTTAAATTATTTATTGACATGACATATAAGACAAATGGTATCAATGCAACATGAAGTATATATGAACTGTCACGTGGGTTGTAATGTCAACATCGTTAAATAATTAATATTTTAGTTAACGTTTTCGTTATGCAAAAGTAATTTTAACTCTTTTTAAAAGATTAATAATCAAATTTAATTAAACAATAAGAATTAAATTAAAAAATATATAAATGTTAGAAAGTTAAAATTATCATTATTTTAATTTTAATAAATTTAATAATTTGTGCCATGTTTATTTTTTAATCAATAAAAAATGCAAAACATGAGATATATATATATATATATATATACACGTATAACTTTACATTAAACCATGAAATAAAGAATTAACCAATAAGAAATCTGAATGAAATTCATCTGATGAAATCCCATTTTTTTAAAAAATAAAATCTTAATTCTTTTTTTATAAAAACGACCAACATCGGTCAGCTCAATTTATTGCGTCATTCAAAACCATATCATGAATTTCCAAAGGGTAATCCTCGTTGAAATCCATATTACAAGATTTTTTAATAGCCAAATTACAAAGCTTGTCCGCTGCTCTATTGCATGATCTAGGCACCCAACTAAAATTAAAATATAAGAAGGCTTCAGCTAAGGTAAACACATGGCGCATAAAGTGGCCTACAACAGTCAAATCAACATTTCTATATTTAAACTTATTAACAATACTAGCACAATCTATTTCTACAACCACTCTTTCCCACCCTTTCTGACGTGCGAAATTAATGCTTTCTTCAAAAGCATTTAGCTCAGCCCATTCAGCGGTTTTGACCATCATTAGTCGACCCGTGCGTCCACCCAAGACAAAGCCATCGTTCTCTCTTACGATAACCCCAAAGTAGGCTTGATCATCCTGGAAAGCAGCATCGAAGTTGACCTTGAACACATTTGTTTCGGGCTTCTTCCAACCTCTTTTCTCCCTAGAGATCGGCAGCAGGGGTTTCTCGACCACGTTAAAGATACGGAAATCGGTGTTAAGCCCAGCTGCTCTTTCTCAGATTGCCTTAGCATCTTCCTTGACCCCCCGAAATACATAGTTGTTGCGGCTGTTCCAAATATTCCACAAGACAGCGATGAAGTCCGCCATAGCCTTCTTGCCCATCGTTCTCATAGCTTCTTCTATCCAATCAATACAGTAAGTGTACCTTCCCTCGATCAATCTATTGTTAAGACCTCCGAACATCAAAACCGCCCTAGCTTTGGGGCATTCTTTCAATGCATGGATGAGTGTTTCCCGTTCTTGACCACACCTCGGGCACTTGCAACCGAAGTCGCTTCTAATGCTCGCAATCTTGTCATAAGTCGGCAATATCTCATGCCCCATTCTCCAGCAAAATATCCGGATCTTGGGGAGGGTATTCAACTTCCAAATCATCTTCCAAAAGAAACGATGAGGATCGAACCCCACTCTTTTCAATAACATCCATGAGTAGGCTGTTTTCGTAGAATAGAAGCCATAGGGGTTATGAAACCAAATGCGCTGGTCAGCATGGCCTGCATGGGAAATAGGGATATTGCAAATTTGGTCCTTTAAGTTCTCTCCATAAAGCTCAATAATATTTTCTTCTTTCCAACCTCCTCTGTTCGTGTGCATCAGCTCGGAAGCTTTACTCTCCGGTACCTGTCCTCTTCCCAATTTGATCGAAGAGCCCTTAAACCCCTCAAAGCCCCAGCTATCCTTCCAAATGTGGATTTTTCGGCCATCTCCCACGCACCAACCGAAGCCATCACTCAACGAACAAGCAGCTTTGGAGATGCTAATCCAAGTAAATAAGGGTTTGTCTATTCTTTTAGGATGGAAAATATCCCCGTTCGGGAAGTACTTAGCACTCAGAACTTTGTAACAAAGAGTGTCAGTAAAGTGGATAAGGCGCCAAACTTGTCTCCCCAAAAGAGCCAGATTAAAAAGATGGAGGTCCCTAAAGCCTAGACCCCCCATACCTTTGGGATAACACATACGGTCCCAAGCAAGCATCCTCCACCCTCTATTCCTTTCGCCACCACCCTACCATATGCGACCTATCATGGAGTGGATTTCCTTGATCACTCCTTTCGGGGCAAGAAAAATAGAGAAGGCATATGTAGGGATCGCCTGGATGACCGTCTTAATGAAAATCTCCTTACCAGCACTTGATAATAAGTGTTTAGACCAGCTGTTGATCTTGCTAGCTATACGGTTCACAATGCTTCTAAATGCGTCGATCTTATTTTTTCCTACCATGGTCGGGAGCCCCAAATAACAATCGATGTTGTCAACCACTTTCATTTGGAGGATCCCATTCGCAAGTTCTCTTTGAGTCATGGGATTTTTTGAACTGAAGTAAACCATCAATTTGTCCATATTGATACTTTGACCCAACATTCTTTTAAAATTGTTCAATATCTGCATGCACGTATTTACTTCCCTTCGATTGTTCCTAACAAAAAGTAATGCATCATCAGCAAAAAAGAGATGGTTTATTCTAGGCCCATCTTTGCTTGCCCGAATGCCCTTTATATTATGATTTTCTTGAGCATTCACGAGCATGCGAGAAAGGGCGTCCATACAAAATAAAAACAAGTAAGGGGATAAGGGGTCTCCTTGGCGAATTCCCCTCTCCGGGGTGATGACATTGGTAAGCTTTGAATTGCATTTCACTTTGTAAAAGACCGTACGGACGCAACTCATAATTTTATCGACCCAGCTACTAAAGAAACCGATTTGTAACAAGACTTTTTCGAGGAACCGCCACTCCACCCGATCATACGCCTTGCTCATGTCGAGTTTTATTACGCAACCTTTGTTTGGACCATTCTTGGAACTACGGAGGTAGTGAATGAGCTCGTGTGCAATAAGGATATTATCATGAATCATACGACCGGGCACAAAAGCGTTTTGGTTCTGAGTAATACACATAGGGAGAATGTTCTTGAACCGGTTCGCCAACACCATCGAGATAATCTTGTAAATAACCCTGCATAGGCTAATGGGGCGGAAATTAGTCATATCACATGGATCATTAACTTTAGGGATTAAAACAAGAAGAGTTTCATTAATGGTTTGTATTTTGTCCATGTCCCGTAATGCATCACGACAAAATTTGAGGACTTCTTTTCCCACGATCTGCCAATTATCTTTGAAGAAGCTTCCTGGAATTCCATCTACACCGGGAGCCTTCCTGGGGTCTATTTGGTTGAAGGCCGTCAAGATCTCATCGTCAGTGAACTCTCTGTTAAGATTCTCATTAATGTCATCCGTGATACACCAAGGAATGAAGTGTAAATCAAGCTCCTCGCTAGGATCATTCGAGCACTTGAACAACTCATTAAAGTAGCTCCAAGCTATGTTACAAATCATATAGCTATCTTCATGCCACGTTCCATTAGGGTCCTTAAGCTTTTCAATGCGATTTTTCCTCTTTCTACTCGTGGCTCGAACATGAAAATAACGAGTATTGCGGTCCCCTTCCTTCAGCCACTGGATCCGAGATCTTTGCGCCCAATATTTCTCCTCAATATCATAAAGTTGACCCAGTTTACCCCTTGTAGACTTTAGGAATCTCCCCGTAGTCTCGTTATTCGGCTTGTCCATCAAAGCGCTTATTTCCCTATCGAGAGCATTAATATTTCTCCTCATAGCTTTAAAACGATTATACTGCCAAGGTCCCAGCCTCTCACGAACCTCTTCAATCTTCCCGATGATGTTCCCCTCTCTTTTTTACCAAACGTCTCTAATAATATCTTTGGCTTCCTTCTCCTTTGCCCAACAAGTATCATAACAAAACCAGTGTTTAAGGTCTCCTCCTTACTCCATCGGTTTGCTCCCCATAGTGTCCATAAAGATGGCATCATGATCAAACTTAGACTGGCACACCACCGTGGTTTCAATGAAGGGCATATTGTTCACAATATCGTCCAACACCAGAAAGCGATCAAGCCTTTTCTTGATAATACCCGAACCTTCCCTATTATTACACCACGTGAACCAACCCCGTCTAGTCTTAATGTCACCCAAATCTAACTCCTCCAACAACTCCCTAAAATCATCCATAGTAGCCTTCGGCTTCCTCCTCCCTCATTCTTTTTCATTAGCGTTAAGAATCTTATTGAAATCTCCACCCACCATCCATCCCTCCCTAACAGTATTCTTGATCCTTCTCAACATATCCCAAGCTTGTTTTTTCTCGTTGGAATTAGTGTGACCATAAAACCCTGTAAACGTAACATTCTTGCCATCATCCATACCAACCAAAGCATCGACATGATATTTAGAGTAGCTTTAGATCGTGACCTTAGCATCCTCCTTCCACAACAAAGCCAAGCCACCATTTTTTCCTTCCAAATCCACAGCCAAGCGACCATTCATCCTGCACATAGCACTAACACGATTGATATTATTCGCTTTAATCTTAGTCTCACTCAGAAAAACAATGTCGGGGATATTAGCAACAATAAGTTACTTCAATTCACGAACTGTCGCAGGGTTCCCCAACCCCCGACAGTTCCAACACAAAATTTTCATAGCTCCTGGTGGGGCTGATCGCCAGCCAACGCCTTGCTAGGGGATGTAAATTCCAACAGTCTTCTCTTTGCCATCTTAGTTGGGCTTTCCTCCATGTTTTCTCCATTTGGTCCCTTCGGTCTCTGTCTTTTACTCTTAAACCTAAACATGCCATCCCTCATATGTCTGTGGAACCTTCTTTCAGCTAGGGAGGCAGACATTATTTCCTCCTCCCCCCTTTATCTCTTCCTTTTTGAATTAGTTGTCCACTTCCCTCCCTTGTTTCTGATTTGCTTTCCTCCTTGTCACCAATCATAGTTGTTTTAGTCGATAGTAATTTGATTCCATTTTGCCAATTGCCCCTGTTTTGGGTCGATGGTGTGATCGTTGCCCTTAACCAGCTTCCATATTGGAGCCTTGATTCATTGGCTCCCTCCGATCCATTCTTGTCTAAGCAACTTTCCACCTTATGCCCAATGACTCTACAATAATAACAGAACTCGGGGAGTCTCTCATACTTCAAGAGGCATATAATCTCAGTCCCATCCTTATCGACAAGCTTCACAATTCTTCTCAAGGGTTTTAGAACATTTATCATAACTTTCAGCCTAATAAACTTCGTCCATCCACCGTCCCTGTCCTTCCAGTCGATAGCCACCAATTCTCCAATGGCATTTCCCATCTCTATAGCCGTTCGGTGGTCCATGAGCTCCAAAGGAATACTATAGATTCTGGTCCAAAATGATGACCTATGGAACTCGTACGAATCAATAGTTTTTCCTTTTTCAAAAGGGAGCATCGAAAACAGACAATTGTCAAATAGCCATGGCATGAGGTTTAGAATCCTGTTTCTGTCTTCCTTGCAGCCGAACTTGACAATGATCGTATCCTCCTTCAATGCCACAAAGTTCACCTCCTCTTTAGTGAACCACAGCGATCGTAGAACCCTATACATGGCCTCCCTATTCGGTTTAACCTTTGCCGTTATTTTTCCTACTGCCCATGACTCAAACCCTTGGGGATTAACCTCTTCTTTCGATCGGACCACTTTCACTGATTCTTCATCCGAGCATTTTAATCTTTCCATCAGCACGTTTATATCCTCTTCCATCTTTTCTATATCCTCACCCGAGCTTTCTTCCATTCCAGGAATACATTGGTCCCTAAACAAAACAGAAGCAAAACCCACACAGAAAGAACGACAAAAGGAGTAAAAGTAATCCAGCAAAAACCACAAAAGAAACAAGGACACTAATCAAAAGAAATCCAAAAAATCAAGGTAAAATCGGAATAAACAAGCATCAGCATAAGCGAAATAAAGAAAATAAAATAAAAACAAGAAGACAAGAGGAGCACCTTCTATCTGCCAAAGATCACCCCGAAGCAGTGAATCAACGACGAACTAGGGTCAAGAGACGATAACAATGAAAAAAAAGAAACGATACAACTAATAAAACGACGATAACAGAAAAACGAAAATTAAAACCGTAAAACCGTTGGAGCATTCATGTAGCCTTTTCAAAATAATTGGACCCAAGAGTACTTAATATCCATGCATGCACGTAAAGAATAATGTAGGAACCAAAAGCAAGGACCACCGTGGGTCCCGCAAAACCCTCGAAAAGTCAAACAAAAATCATGCATAGGGCACTTTTAACGTAAAGAAGCCCGTATTTGGTTTTAATCATGCATACTAACCATGCAAAACTACGAAACAGCAAAAATGAGGTCTGATTCACCGCGGGACCCACCGAAACGCAAACCGCGGTCAAGCCCAAGAGACTCAAAAAAAGTCAAAAAAACTTAAAGGAGACACGCAGGATGAAAATCAAGGGAATAAAAGAAAGTATAATGCTAAAAGATGAAAAGATAATACCAAGAAATCGAGATGCACAAGTACAGAAATCATCAACCGACCCAGTTGACAGGACACCTTTTGTCGAGCCTTCACCTCAGTCCGCTAGCGCACGATAAGCTCAGGAACAGGAGTTAGAGAAACGACAAAAACCACCGCAACAAGATCCAGAAAAAATAAAAAACTAACGCAAAAGCAATACTCAAAGGAAGAACTTCACCGGAAACACCCACATACAACTCAAACTGCCATAGACTTAAAGCGAAATTAGGCAGACACAAACGGAAAAAACAAAAACAGAATCGCCCAATTCTTGGAGAAAACACGCATTTGAAATATCTTACTCGATTTGTTGTTTAGAATTTTTTTTTTAGTTGTTTCTTTTTTCGCGTAGTTACTTGACTAAGAGGGGGCTAATTTTTCGTTTAGATTCCCAATAAAATCTCTCATACGTCGACAACCACATTATGTAAAAAATAAATTATCTTACATAAAGTTAGGGCTATTTTTTAGAAATATGCTTAGGAAAAATTTATTCGAAAAAAGTAGGTTTTTTTTTAAATTTATCGATCTACATTGTTTTTTGAGAGAGAAAGGAAAATACGTTTTACAAGGCATATTTTTACTGCTGTGTCAGTAAAAACGTGTTTTACAAAATTAATAACTCAATTATTTTGGTCAAGTGGTTAAATGTTAGTGCTGTTATCTTTGAGTTTCGAGTTCAATTTCTCTCCTACTCACATTAATATGTTTTATTTCATGTTGTTTAAAGCTCTTTTTATTTTAATTAATATTTTTGACACATGATTTCTTTTGGTTAAATGGCTAGATAAATGTGATTTCATCCTTGAGTTCCTAAGTTCAATTCTTCTTATAAATATTTTAATATGTATTTTTTATTTCATGTCATTTCAAAAAAATTTAATTACTTAATAATTATAAATATTTGAAAAACAATGATATTTGAGGGGAAAATACCCAAATATATAAAAAAAATATAAAATTTACGGAAAAGGGTCATTTCCCCACAAAACGCGTCCACGTCAGAGCGTTTTGTGGGGATGCAGCAGGAAAGCGCGCCCTTGGGGACGCGCTTTCGCCACATTCAGTTTCTAGAAAATTTACGGAAAAGGGTCATTTCCCACGCGTCCATGTCAGCGCGTTTTGTGGGGATGCAGCAAGAAAGCGCTCCCTCAAGGGCGCGCTTTCCTGCTGCATCACCAGAAAAACGCGCTGACGTGGACGCGTTTTTGTCCTCCCTCCCCGTCCAATTAGGGTATAAAATTTAAAGGTTTTTGGGCTAGGGTAAAAATATATTTAGGGTTTTGGGCAAAATATATTAGCCAAAAAAAATTAATTGAATTTTTTTTACAGTTGTATCTGGCAAAATAATTTTGAGAAGACGTTTCTGAACAAACAGTGGCCAAAAACGCTTCAAGCAGGATGCACGGTCAGCAAGAGTACTGAAAAGAGCTCCCACGTGGACGCTTTTTTGCTACAGTAGTCTTCGATAAAATAATTTTGAGAAGACGTTTCTGAACAAACAATGGCCAAAACGCTTCCAGCAGGATGCACTGTCAGCAGGAGTACTGAAAAGAGCTCCCACGTGGACGCTCTTTTGCTACAGTAGTCTCCGGTAAAATAATTTTGAAAAGACGTTACTGAACAAACAGTGGCCAAAACGCTTCCAACATGATACACTGTCAGCAGGAGTACTGAAAAGAGCTCTCACGTGGACGCTCTTTTGCTATAGTAGTCTCCAGTAAAATAATTTTGAGAAGATGTTTCTGAACAAACAGTGGCCAAAACGCTTCCAGCATGATGCACTGTCAGTAGGAGTACTGAAAAGAGCTCACACGTGGACGCTCTTTTGCTACAGTGACCAAGTAAAATTAGACTATAAATCGGCCAAATTTCATTATCAGGTTGCATAACAGAAATTGAGGCAAAAGAAAAATAGAAATTGAAAATGAGTGAACGTATTAATGCTGTTATTTACTACGATGGTGAGGTTTGTGACACTGAAAATGGTGTTGTTTTTTATCAGAGAGCACAGCGCGACTGGATTTTAATCGGAACATAGATTTGTTAGAACTTCGCAAAAGAATTAGGCGTAAAATCTTCGGAACGACGCCAATGAAAGTTCAGTTTATTAAGTATAGATTCTGCGCCTCGGTTGATCCGATGATATATGAATCATTCGACATCAAAGGTCCTCGGAGCTTTGAGGCAATGGTGGAGACTCATATTGCCAGTGGATCACCCTATCTTGAGGTATATGTACAATTTTCATCGCCAAGTGATCTTCCTTCGACCTCAACATCTACTTCTGTTCAAGGGGAATACACAACCCCAAGCTGACACTCTGTTAGTGGGAGGCAGAATACGGAAGTGCCCGTGTTTGGTGGTAGTATGGAAAACATAACCCCCGCACGACACTCGGTTGGTGGATGGGACATGCATATCCTTCCTTCGACGTCCAATGATAGAAATACGTATTGGGAAACGTCATCAACTTCTAGTGGTTGGCAATTCACATATGATTGGGAACGTTACGAAAGATGTTTAAGGAGGGATAATATACTTCCCACGACATCCACCGACGAGGGGCCCTCGTTCGTTGCAGATTATGATGGATCGGATGATGAGTCGGATGTGGATCCACCTCGAGAGCCTGGGCCGATGGTGCAGAAGTTGGATTATTTTTTGAACCGAAGTTTGTTCCAACAGTAGCTGAAGATGTTGAGGGCAGTTCAGACGAAGAAGAAGAAGATCTGCTATTCAGGGCGTATTCGCCTCCAGCCCACATGCATAATGTCGATCTATCTTAAGACGATGCATTGGAGTTTCCTGAACTACCACACCGGACACGTGACCGTACATTTTCGTCGTTGGATTCAGACGAATTAGAAGTTAGTAACGAGTTTTCCAACAAGAATGCTTTTCTTGCTGCATTGAAACAATACAGCATCAAGAACGGGGTTAACTACAACGTGGTTAAATCCAAGCTCGATAAGTACGAGGCGAAGTGTGCAGTGCAAGACGGTACATGTTCATGAAAAATGATGGCCTCGTTGAGGAAAAGGACAGGCTTGTGGGAGATCAAAAAGTACAAAGGTCCACATACATGTCTTGCCGGTACAGTATCACTATGTGTTCAATGTTTTTGAATAATATTAATATTACGCAATGTTGCATTATTTAACGTACTTCGTTGACACGTGTTACACAAGATCATCCGAAGATGGATTCAGACATGTTGGCTGACTTAATAATACCGACGGTGAAGGCCGATTCCGAGACTACAGTGCCAGCATTAATTGGTAATATTTGTAGCCAATTGGGGTACACTCCCTCTTACAGGAAAGCTTGGATAGCTAAGCAGAAGGCGTTGGAAAAGTTGTATGGTCGGTGGAACGCTTCATATAATGAAGTGTGGCAGTGGTGTCAGGTGCTAGAGAGATATGTCCTAGAAAGCAAAACAGACCTTGAAACGGAACCGGCGTATTACAACGATCGTTTGCTCCGTGGATGCGCAATGTTCAAGCGTCTTTTCTGGACATTTAAGCAATGCCGAGATGCATTTATATACTGCAAGCCATTGGTACAAATTGACGGTACCTTTATGTATGGTAGATATACGCATCGGCTATTGCTAGCTACGGCACAAGACGGCAATGGGAGAATCCTTCCGATTGCGTTCGCAATAACATCGAGGGAGTCAGCTGATGACTGGGATTTCTTCCTATCTAGGTTAAGGAGGCATGTCTGCCCCCAACCTGATATATGTGTTATACCGGATCGGGGCCCTGGAATACTAGCCGCAATAGAGCGCCAGTGAAGTCTGTGGCATCGCACACACCATCGATATTGCCTAAGGTATGTTGCATCCAACTACTACGGGCAATCGATCTGAAAGTCAGTGACGGCAAGTGACCAATATGGGTATGTAATATCTATTAATATAATTTTGTTTGTAATATTCAATTTATTCTCAATTGAAGAGTGGTATGTAATATTCGCTACCAACGTATATTGGTAGGGTACGAGATCAATAAGGATCGTTTTCAGGAGATGTTGGCGAGTTTACGATCAGATAACGAAGAAGGTGCAAACTACCTGTGCAATATTCCTTTAGAACAGTGGACACAAGCATACGATGGCGGCCTACGATATGGTCATATGACCTCAAACTTAGCCGAATGCATAAATTCTGTTCTAAAAGGAACGCGTCATCTGCCGATAACATCGGTTGTGCGAGAGATATATTTTCATTTAGCGGCACTATTTCTGAAGCGAGCAGCGAGTTATAAAGTCCAAATGCAAGGAGGCCATGTATGGAGTCCGAAGGTCTTGCAAGAAATTAACAGGGGGAAGGCACGGGCCAACACCATGCACACAGTGTGTCACGATCGTGACAACCTATGGTTTCGTGTGACGGAGTTTGACAGACCGAACCAAGGTATTATTGGCGGGCAGTATCGTGTACACTTGAGAAATAGGCCCGCGACTGTGGGATATTTGATGCATTTCGTTACCCATGCGCTCATATACTTGCGGCTTGTCAGAATCTCCGTCTTGATCCCATGAGCTATGTCGACGAAGTGTATAAATTAGAAAACATGTACAACGTGTGGAGACACGTATTCCCACCAGTCCTAAATGAACGTAAGTGGCCGCCGGTATCGCTTGCACCGTATAAGCTGTTGCCGGATAGACAACTGAGGCGCAAACCAAAAGGTCGACCTTACTCGAGTAGAATACGCAGCAATATGGATATCTGAGAAACGAACAACCAAGGTAGGTTGTGCGGATGGTGTAGGAACCCAGGCCATACATCTCGCTCGTGTCTAAACCGGAATAGTTGACAGTCTTCTTAACTTTTTTTGTCTCTTGGTGTCTATGTAAATTCTATTTATTTGTTGATTAAAACGGTGAACTTTTGTAGAAGGACTAATTTGAAAAAAAAAAACCTTTAAGTTACAATAAAATTACAAACATTGGACTTTTATTTTTAAATTTAAATTTAAATAAAAAATTTAAACAAATTCTATTTTATTAAAGATATTAAAATTAAATTACAAAAATATAAAAAACAACTTTTAATTTATTAAATATATTAAAACTAAATTACAAAAAATAAAAATAAAAAAATTTTTTAATTTATTAAATATATTAAAACTAAATTACAAAAAATAAAAAAAAAAAACAAATTCTTATTTTATTATATTTAATATATTAAAATTAAATTACAATAAGAAATTAAACAATTTCTATTTTATTAAAGATATTAAAATTAAATTACAATAAAAAAATTAAACCAGTTCTATTTTATTAAAGATATTAAAATTAAATTACAATAAAAAAATAAACAACTTTTATTTTATTAAATATATTAAAACTAAATTACAAAAAATAAAAAACAAATTTTTATTTTATTATATTACATATATTAAAATTAAATTACAATAAGAAATTAAACAATTTCTATTTTATTAAAGATATTAAAATTAAATTACAATAAAAAAATTAAACCATTTCTATTTTATTAAAATATTAAAATTAAATTACAATAAAAAAATAACTTTTATTTATTAAATATTAAAACTAAATTACAAAAAATAAAAAATAAAAAATAACTTTTTATTTTATTAAAAAATTAAAATTAAATTACATATAAAAAAATAAACTTCTTCTATTTTATTGAAAATATTAAAATTAAATTACAAACACAAATAAAAATAACTTTTATTTTATTAAAAAAATAAAAAAATTATATTACAATTAAAAAATAAAAAAGCAGGTCCGAATCAATGTTGATGCCGGTCGGAATCAATGCCACACGGTGGTGGTCGGCGGTTACGCGCTGGATTCCTCCTTCTTCTAGCTTCCGCGGGGGTCGTGGAACCTTGGGCGGGGATTCCGGTTCCTCCGGCAGTGGGCTGGTTGTGGGTGTTGCGAGGATGACCCACATTAATAAAATAACGACCCCGGAGGTGTTTGTATAAACCACGGCGAGGGTGTCTGAATCCCGTATGGCGAAGGAGACTGGTAAAAAGAAGTGCTCCCCGACGGCGCCTCCTGTGATCCCTCACGCGACGACGGCCTCAAGATCGGCTGGCCAGTCGGAGTAATCGGGAACGGACTCGAACCCGGCCATGCATTCCAACCTGGGGTGGGACTGGGAAAAGAAAACATATATAGGTTAGGAGGATACATATAAGGGCTAAGGTACGCACTTGGCATAAAGGGTAAAGGCTGTGATGTCGGTGTCGTCGGCTGAACTGATGGGCCCGGTGACTGTGTGGGCGCTGTTGATGGGCCCGGTGACTGTGTCGGCACTGTTGATGGCCCCGTCTCATCACCCCTTCCCCTTGAATTTAAAGGGCCCCGACGTTCCCTTTGTTGACGAAGTTGCCGTCGCCTCTCTTTTTCCGACAACAGATACGGCTTACCATGGATCCTAAATCATGGCATGTATTCCGGCACGCACGCTAACTCAGGAACGACGATCAGTTTCCGGATAGGTAAATAGTCAGACCGGTTCTCCCACATCTCGATATATGTTGACCAAAATCTTGGCCAAGCCGTGTGCAACTGCCGTAAGTCCATTTTGTGCTCATCATCGAGCACCTCAGGTGGCACGGGAATCGGTTTCTGGAATCCAAATTGTCGCAGAACCCGATCTGACTGGCACATCTCCACGGTCACATAGTTGATCAATGGGACCTTCACGTGCCAACTGTGTGGATTTTGTAAGAACTCCTCCGGAATTATTACCCGAATTGCCGGATCCTCGTACGGTGTCCATTGAAACTATATTAACATTACCAAAATATTAGTTATATACATAATACTAAACACTAAATATGAAATACTAAATTATAAATACGAAATTCGAAACTTACTTGTGATTCCGACCGTTGGTCCAATAGAAGCCGTATATCTTCAAGCGAGGTAGGTATTCCAGCATAACTCGCCGAATGGTTCCACCTAAATAAATAAATTTTTAGCATACAATTATACTATAAATCTACGTAATAATTGTAAAATATAACATTAAATTTACCTCGTTATCAGTGGGAATAAATATGGGTGGTCGAGTCGAGGACGTAAAAATGGAAATCGAAACCGTGCCCATGACTGCAGTAGTGATAGGCAACCTCCGATTTTCACTTTACTCGGCCGCGTCGCCCCGCACATCTCCCGATACAACCTCGATAACACAGACCCCCAACTCAATTCACCGGCTGCTCTAAAATCAATAAGTTTCAGCAGCCATCTCAAGTGTACGAGGTTTCTAGACAGGTCCGACATCAGATAACCTCCAATTATCTCTAGAATGTATGCCCAAGCATACCGTATTCTTTATATTTCGGTCGAACCCTCATTCGGCTCCCGGAATGTGTTCGTAACCAGGCCATCTCGATCTGACCTCCCTGAATGTTATCCGGAATGACACCCAGAAGCTCGTAGCATACGGTCATCCAATCGGTAGAAGTTGTGGACCCGGTGACTACCAACCCGTCCACCGGCAATCCCAACTGCAACTGCACATCTTCCAGAGTAATGGTACACTCTCCGCATGGAAGATGGAAAGTGTGCGTCTCGGGTCTCCACCTCTCTATCAACGTACTGATCAAAGTCGGCTCCAACTTGAACCCCCGGCCTATCGTGGCCACGTGCCAAAAACCCGCTTCCCGCAGGTAATTCTCGATCAACGGCGATGGGGGACCATGCATATTGCGAATATAACATTGCAATTAATTAAAATTGCATAAACCTAAAAAATATTAAATAATATTGAAAAATTAAAATTAAAACTTACCATTTGCATTTGATCGACGGAGATGTGCTTGTTGTCTAGTCGAAGTAATTCCCCGGCCATTTGTAATACGATCGAAAATTTTAAAAGTTTCAAAAAAAATATATTAAAAAAATTAAAAAAGGGTTTTTTTTGTAAATATTAAAGGACTATTTCGAAATTTCAGAGGAAGTTTGAAGGACTTAAAGAGAATTTTGAGAGAAGAATGAGTAAGGATTAAAGTGTGAAAAAAATAAAAGGGTTAGGGGGTTTTATAGGTTTTTTTTACCGTTGGGCCCCCAACGGTCAAAAAAATTTTGGCTGTTTTTTTTAACCGTTGCAGGGCTAAAGCGCGCCCCTGAGGCACGCTTGCTGCTGCATCCCCACAAAACGCTTTGCTGCTGCATCCCCACTTAAGAGCGCTTTGCTGATGTGGCACAAAGCGCGTCCCCAGAGGCACGCTTTCCTGCTGCATCCCCACAAAACGCTCTGACGTGGACGCGTTTTGTGGGGAAATGGCCCTTTTCCGTAAATTTTTCAGAAACTGGCCCAATTCCGTAAATTTTATTTTATTTTGGTATATTTGGGTATTTTACTCGATATTTGAAATAATAATTATTTGATTTTAAAATATTAGAAATCACCATACCCCACAATATAGGTGGAGAAAATAAATATTTGACATTTAAATATTATATATAAAGAATTAATTGATGCTTTAAAAAAATAATTACATATTTATTATTTAATTTTTTAAATAAAAGAGTTATTAATTAAAAATAAAAAATTTGAAAACAATATATCTATTAATTATAAACAGTAATTAAAAAAAAAGCTTGAAACAACATGAAATAAAAAATACATATTAAAATGCTTATAAGAAGAATTGAACATAAGGCTCAAAGATGAAATCACAATTATTTAACCATCTAACCAAAAGAACTAATATGTCAAAAATATTAATTAAAAACAAAAACAACTTAAAACAATATGAAATAAAAAATACAAATGTAAATAGGAAAAGAATTGAACCCGAGATTCAATGACAAAAGCACTAACATTTAAATCATCTGACAAAAAGAGTTAAATTGTCAGTTTTCAGTAAAAATGTGTCCTACAAGACGCGTTTTCACAGACAGGACAGTGAAAACGCGCCTTGTAGGTCGTGTTTTTCTTCCTCTCTTCAAAAACAATTTAGATCGATAAATTTTAAAAAAAAAACAGCCTACTTTCTCAAATATATATATCAGCGTATTTCTAAAAATTAGCCATAAAGTTAGCTTATTATTTTGGCATAATAAAAAAATTATTTTAACTCTTCATTTAATTTTTCGTCTTTTGTAGCCTTTAAACTTGTATTTTATCAAATCGTTCAAAATTAGATGAAAAAAATTAACTTTTTTTAACTTTGCTATAGGCTAAAAAAGACGAAAAAATTAAATTGAGGGTTAAAATAATTCTTTTTATAAAATTGGAGGGTGAAATAAATTATTATATATTTTCTTTAATTGAGTGAGTGAGATACCAATGAATCACTTTAATATATATATCTATTCTTTAGGCCAAACTAAATTGGAAATCAAACCCCTAAATAAAAAATAAAAAAATCTCAACACTAATGCTATTGGACCAAATCTATCGATCAGGTCGGTTTAACTAAAAATTAGTAATCATGATCAATTTTAATATTTTTTATTAATTTATTGATGATTTATTTAATCAAATCATTTCATCCACTAACTTAACTGATTCCATTAACGAATGTGATTCTGAAAAGCTAGATGATGCCAAAAGCCTACATATGATGGAACTTATCTGACCCACCACTAAAAAGGAATTAGAATAAGTAGCCGTTGAAAGCTTTTAAAAGAATCTGAAACATCCAGATGCCAAAGCCAGTAAAAAAAAATCTCTTTATAAAATATATTCATTCCCACTTAGGAATTTAATCAAACACATAGAGATCATCAACAAGGAGCTGAAAAAAATTCCAAGATAAAATGGGTATGGTTATAATCATCTCTTTGCCTTTAATTTTCTTTTGCTTATTACTTGGACTTGGATGTTACTTATTGGGAAGATATAAAGGGAGACAAGAAATACGTACCAATCCTGATATTTATGGTGTACCAGCTCCACCGTCTAGACCGGTAGCTTCTTTCCCGTCTCCTCCTCCACCACCAGCGGCGGCGGCGCCACACAACAAGCCTGATAGTTTGGCCTATGATTGACAGGTGTCCAATACTAGATTTTATATTTGGTTTTTCTGTTTCAGGGTTGCTTAACTAAAGGTGTGTGATTTTGAGATATGTTTGTGATGGTGTACAAATTGGTGTGCAGTCCAAATGGATCAATTTTAATCTCTTTATTATTAAAAATAGGGCTAAATTTCAAATGCCATTTTCAAATTAGTTAGTTTCAGCTTGCATTAGTGTAGCATGAAATTGTTCGTGAGTTGGGTTGTCAAACATATATACGATATTGATATCATATATAGTTGTTTTGACTCGATTCTAATTGTATTTGTAATAGATTAATTCAAATCTATATAGTTGTTTTGACTCGATTCTAATTGTATTTGTAATGGATTAATTCAAATCTACTTTAGTTCACTTAATTTTTTTTAAAAGTATGGTTATTTTATTTAATAATTATATATGCCTTTTATTACCATTATTTTTAAAGTAAACTATAAAAATAGTCACTTTTGTTTGCCTCAAATTACATTTTAGTCACTTATGTTTGACATGTTACGTTTTAGTTGCTTACGTTATTGTTTTGTTATGAGGTGGTCACTCTGCTGTTAAGTTTCGTTACCTCCTTCATGACAATCTTACATGGCAATCCAAATGAGTTTTAAATGCCAACTTGAATGTCCAACTGGGACAAAAAAAAATTTCTGTCAAAATAGAAAAGAAAACTAAAAGAAAAAGAATTAACTGCAACGTGGAAGATAAATTTTAAGGTGCAGATTAACAATAAAAGTGCATTTAGATAAAAACATTTAAAAAGTAATAATCAAAATCATATAAGGATTAAAAAGAAATAGTAAAAGATTGTACTATTAATAGTAATGTGGGGAATTTAAAAATAATTTTAACCTTTAAAAACATTACAAAATGTGCATATTTATTAAAATTAACAAGAACTCTATTTTTAAAATTCTCAAAAATGTGCACGCATACTAGTTAACATATTTTCAGAGGTTGAATTAATTTTTTTTAATTATGATTTTTTAAAATAATTATATTCAACGGTTTCATTATATTTAAGTGTTACGGGTTAAAATTTTCGTCTGCAAACCGTGCATTTTAAGGAGATTTTTTGGGTTCAAATTCATCTAAGTCGGCCTAACATTCGAAAGATGAGAATTCTTGCATAAATTCTCAAAAGGCACTGAAACAAACAGAAGAAAACTCAAAATGAAAGAATAACGAAAAGCAAAAAAACAAAAGCACGTCAAGTTTTTGAGTAAATACTCTCAATATATTCTTTAACTCCAGAATGAATGATTACAAATGAATAGGAGGGTTCTATTTATAATTGAGCTCCCCCAGATCTAATGGTACATATAGAATTACATTAATAGTTAAGATTAGTTCCTATCTACAATAAGAGAGTCCTAAGATATTTAAATTCTATACTTGTTTATCATTTAGGATTTACAATAATTACCCTTATCACACCCCGAGTCTGACGGATCCGAGAATAAAGCATAAAGTCATGAAGTATCTGTTTGGCGTAGTGTAATCCGCCAATTAGCAGGCGTCAGGCAGATTTGGGATGGCATAAAGTTCCGCCGTACAAATAATTAAGGATTTTTGTTCCAGGTTATTCTGCTATGTAAGAAAAGAATATGTCAAGCGAAGAGTAAGTCGAGTGAGAGTTACCGCCAAAAGTATGGTTCGCCCAATTACTTGAGTATTGTGCAAAATGAGTTTTTTATATTGATCTGGTTAAGAGCCAACTAGATTGATTGGACAAAAATCAATTATGCGGGATTTTCATTTTATGTTTCACTCGAAATCTGTAGGTCATTAAGAAGGACAAATTCTGGATTCGAGTGATACTTGTTAAGTTCCACTATGAGGAAATGGGTTATATATATGTGTGAGAAGGGTCAGAGGGAAGTTTCTTCTTCCTTTAATATTATTCTCTGGTCCTTTTCTTAAATTTAAATGTTATCTTTTTCTCATTAAGCTGAAAGTTAAGGTTCTTGATTTAATCAAAGGTTGTTCCACCTTCTGGTAAGTGATATAGCTCTGCATGTTAATTTTTTAAAAGAGTAAGGTTGTTAATAAGTTTATGAACAATAAATTTGAATAAGAAACCTTGCATGGGGGTCATCTATTAGTGGAATGTTAGAAATTTGTCTGTAAATGGGTTTGTAATGATGGTTTCATGTTCTGTAAGCCGTTATTGCTGCTGGTTTGAGATGAATGTCCAAGTTTGGAGCTTCGAGCTATAGTTAATGAGTATCAGGTGAGTCTTTATTTTGACTCCTACATGTGAATTATTCTAGTAAAGAGAGATACATAACGTTAACACCTCAAATATGCAGTAAGCGATTAAAGCATAATAGTTGTTATATGTGCGATGATGATATGTTAGAAGTACTGTCTGAATATGAAGTTGAGTGGTAAGTATGCAGGTAAAGTTTGATATGGTAAGAGTATGAATCATTCAGGAGTATGAACAAAGTTAAGTAACTTTTGAGTAATATGTCCACTTGTATTGCCTCTGGTAGGGCAATTATGTTGCTAACTAGACTGACATATCACGATACGAAAATAAGTGCAAGACCATGTGGCTGAAACCAATGGCATTGTATGATATGAAAACACTTATTGTGATGCCTCTAGTAAGATGAAAATTGGACTGGTCGATCACGACATGAAAGTGTGTAAGTCCATGTGGGAGAGACCCATGGCATAATATGATGATATGAATATTCATGGTGATGCCTTCGGTAATATGTAAATCGAACTGACAGATCACGACATAAAATTATGTGTAACAGCCCGATTTTCAGTGGTGACGAAACAGTGGTTTGGGACCACAAATTACTATCGCGTCAACTCGTAAATATTATTTTTAGAATATTTATAGAGTCATTAGAGTCGTATTAAAATTTGGTTAAGAAATTTTAATGTTTAAATATCTGATTAAGGAAAAATGACTAAATTGTAAAAGGTACAAAATATGGTAATTATAACATTTAGATGATCAAATGGCTTAATTAATAAATGAGGAAGGACCTAAATGGTAATTTAACCCTAATCAATATGTTGGACGGCATATTGAAAGGAAAAATGGTGTATAATGGCAAAGTCGTAAATAAGTTAAAATTTAATGAAACAAATTGAAACATTAATCAATTTCTCTTCATTTTTTCTTTAACCTTTGCCCAAAAGCACCATTGTTGACCTAAGGAGCTTCAGTTACTTCTTGGCTTTGCATGGGAGGTAAAATTGATTTGTTTTCTTGTAATTTTTATGTTTTTGAAATCGTTGCAACTAGATCCAGCTAGCCCATACCTTCATTTTTGAATTTGTTTAAAGTTTTAGAAGTTTCCATTGATAAAATTTGAATGTTTTTTTTATTATAATTGTGTATTTGAAGCTTTGTTTATGTTGTTTGATGAATTTGTGAAGTGATTTTTGTTACATTTTGATTTAGTGATTAAATTGTGCAAATGTTAAAACTTTAGGGTTTTATAGTGAATTTGATGTTTATTAGGGATTGTATAAGGGCCTAGTATATTTAATTATAATTTTGACTTGAGAAAAATGATTAATTTGATGATTTTCGGGTTATTAGACTAAACTACAAAATTGTAAAAATTTAGGGTAATTGTGTAAATTCAAAAAATAAAAGGGTATTAATTGTAAAATGGATTGGGATGTGAAATGTAAGCTAATAATTGAGAAATTTTACATTTTAGATCAAGACCCTGATAATACTCTAGAATGACATATTTTTATATATTAATTACATATTTATTTTAAGTATGATCCTACTAATTTGAGCTATTTATGGTTTTTTTATCTTGTATAGACAAAATTGAAGACAAAAAGAAATTTGGGGGCAAAAAGAGTGAATTTAAAGATAAAATGGGCCAGCATGCGAAGTAGGAAGGAAGTTGTGTTGAAAATGCAAAGAGTGGAAGACTTAAGGGCAAAAGTACAAAGAAGAGATTTTATAAAAACAAAACTCTATTTAATTTTTAATTATATTAGGATAATTATTAAAGATTATTATTTAGATTTAATTTTAGCATTTATCTTTATTTATCTTTAATTTTCTTTAATTATTTTTATTTATCTTTTAGGATTTAATTAGGAATAGACTAGGTTTCCTAGTACTATAAATAAGAGATGGAGTGATACAAATTTCATTAATCTTTTCTGTAGACACTCCCTCTCCCAAAAAGCTTAGCCTTTGTTCCTTTTATTTTTCAATAAAATTTTATTTTATTAAACTTATTTTTTTTTCCTAAAAAGCATAAGCCACTAAACTCATCTAGCCAAAGGTTGTCGAAATTCCCCCAAAAGGGTTCATGAGACTTAGAATCCGCGCTTAGCCTTCTCAACAAGTATTCATCGTTTCTCCGCACTACGGGACTGACACTTCCGTCCATGTCCCTTCAAAAGTGATCTTTTTATCTTGTGCAAAGGCGGCCGCTTTGTATGTTTTGGGAAGGTTGCACAGTCGGTTTGTTAGCTTACTGCATAAGTGGTTGTCGAGCCCAATAAAATGGCATGGTATTCGCCATTGAGAAGTGATGATCTAGTGTAAGACGGTCCCAAAAAAGTGACGGTTGGCTAGAGTCAGGTTCCTCTAAATTGTAAGTTTAAAATATAAGTGGAGTTGGTGGTCGTAGGCGTCCTCTTCCACTATAACTGGCTTATTCTGTTCGAGAAGGATCACCTAAAAGCCAATGATAGAACCCAAGGCGGATCAAGATAACCGGAGGTTGGAATCTCTCCATAAAAACTCTTTTCTCAACTCTATCTTTCATTACGATTTTAATTTTAATTTTCGTAATTTCAATTCAATCAAACTTTAAATTCTATTTTTTTTAATTTTTTTCCAGGTATGCAGGTTTTCTTAGGTACGACTTTGTCCGAGATTTCGAAAAACGGGGACTTGTGCAAATCCAGTCCCTGAGGATTTGACCCCACTTCCCTTATACTATTCTTTTTCATTATTTTATGGGGATGTAATATTTTTGGTGCTCTCAACGACGCATTAAATTTTGGCACCGTTGCCGGGGACTAGTAACGTACTAATCTTGTTTTTTTTTTTGTTTCTTATGACCAGATCTGCTCCAAGTATTCTTGCGTTTGATTCAGAAATAGAGAAGACTGCAAGAGCTAATTACAAAGAGACAAAGCTACGGAAAAAGCAGTCAAGAGTGGTTGGGACTCAGAGTAACCCACCACCAGAAATCGAAGTCGACGACGAAGTTGAGTCTAGGGTTAACGAAAACCCTACTCAAACACTTGAAAGCGAAAAAGTAGAAGTCAATTAACCAGAAGAAGTGCTTAACGAAAACCCGAATCTAGCACATCAACCTATGGTTCAAACGATTCGGCAACTGGCCGAAGCTCCGGCAGAACAACCGCCATTGTGCATTGCATATCCTACTACGGATATTGATTTTGAACTGAAGTCAGGTTTAATCCAATTACTGCCAACTTTTCGTGGGTTGCAAAATGAAAATCCCCACAAACATATGAAAGAGTTTCATATGGTTTGTCTTAGCATGAAACCTCAGGGGGTAACTGAGGATCAGATCAAATTGCATGCTTTCCCTTTTTCTCTAACAGATTCTGTTAGGGAATAGTTATTTTATCTTCCCCGTGGATCTATTACAACTTGGACTGATCTTTCTCGTTTATTTCTCAATAGGTTTTTTCCAGCATCACGTGCAGCTGAATTAAGAAGGGAGGTCGTTAGTATAAGGCAAAAAGAAGTAGAGTCTCTTTACGACTATTGGGAGCGATTTAAGAAGTTGTGTGCAAGTTGCCTACAACATGGTATAACGGAATAGTCTCTACTCCAATACTTTTATGAAGGCTTGAAACTCATAGAGATGAATATGGTAGATGCCGCCAGTGGAGGAACATTAGTCAACATGGCTCCCCAACAAGTAAGAGACTTGATATCCACGATGGCTGCAAGTACTCAGCAATTCCGAGCCAATCCTGAACCCACTAGAAAGGTTCACTAGCTAAGTAATTCAACCTTAGAAGATAAAATTGATAGACTTACTAATATTGTGAATTCTCTTTTTACAATAAAAACAGGACCAAATCGACTGTGCGGAATTTTTGCAACACCCAAACATACAACTGATGCATGCCCCAGTTTGTGGGACAATACTATGGCTCATTTAGATGTTGTGGGGAACTTTCCTAGGCCACCACAAAGGCGATATGACCCCTACGCTAATACCTACAACCCAGGATGGAAAGACCATCTTAACTTGAGTTATGGGGCAAACCTGCAATATAACCAACCATACCAAAACCAGTTTCCGCAACAGCCGCGAGATTCCGATACCTCTCTAGAAACCATGGTCAATAAATTAGCAGCTAATGTGTTTGATTTCCAATAGCAGATATGTAACACCCCAAACCGGGCCAATGCGTTACGAGCGGATTTGACATGTCACACAAGCAAAATATGTTAAACCCTTTTTATTCGTACTAAAATATTACTTTGTTAAAATCAAGAAAACAAGTTGGATTTGATAAAACACTACTAACCTCAAAGATTTGATTGATAAATCGATAAATTTGAACTAATGATCTTACAAAACCGTGACTTTTGAAAACATTGATGAGAATTTGAGAAAGATTTCCGAGTTAAAATATTTATGTAAGCTTATTTTGAAAATCCATTTGTTAACCGATTTTGGAAACCATTATATGAGTTTTCAGAAAATTCCCTCTTTAAACAATTTAAGAAAAATAATAAAAACATCCCAACCATAAAGCAAAATAAAAAAATAGTCCAGAGGCCTTATTACAACATTTAACCCAAAATAGTAAAGTAATAAAATAAACAAGAAAGAAGTCTAAAGTCCAAATAAATCATTCTGAAGTATGGCCTCCATCGAGTCATCTATGGCCCAAGTCCACGTCATTAAGCATTACCTGAAAGGGTTAAGAGAAAGGGGGGTGAGTTACTAGAACTCAGTGTGTAACCCACTTACCATAGTCCACTGGGCCAATATCTCATTAAGCAATTA
This sequence comes from Gossypium australe, assembly GCA_005393395.2. Classification (NCBI taxonomy): domain Eukaryota; kingdom Viridiplantae; phylum Streptophyta; class Magnoliopsida; order Malvales; family Malvaceae; genus Gossypium; species Gossypium australe. Next base: position 35,007,915 of record CM016622.1, read on the forward strand.
TTTGGGTCTAAGCCCATTAATAATAACATATAATATGCAAGTGATATGCAATTCCCAACCCAACCTAATTTCCATCCGCTACACACCACCCGTACCAATCAGCACACATGTGGGGAGCTTTAGTCACCCACCCCGCCAACACACCAAACTAGGCATTAAGCCATAAATCAAACTGGGCATTTAGCCATATTTCAAACTGGGCATTTAGCCATATTTCAAACTGGGCGTTAAGCCATTTATCAATTTGTGGACAACCCACCAGAATTTTGTAGCAAAGTTACCAGAACTTCTCTTCATCAAAATCCCAACCCATGCAAATCATGTACATATAGTATGCATTTTCATTTGGCCGATTTGTCACATATCAATATGGCCCATTTATCAAATAACACATTTGGCCCATTTGTCACATATCAATATGGCCCATTTATCAAATAACACATTTGGCCCATTTATCACATATCAATATGGCCCATTTATCAAATAACACATTTGGCCCATTCATCACATATCAATATGGCCCATTTATCAAATAACACATTTGGCCCATATATCAAATATCACTTTTGGCCCATATATTAAATATCAATTTTACCCATATAGTAAATTATCAAATTGGCCTATTTATGCATTTTCGTATTTCGGCTCATTAAGGGCATTTTCGTAATTTGGCCCATTAGAGACATTTTCGTAAATCAACACTTTAAAGGCATTTAAACAATTCGGCCCGTTAAGGTATTCTAATAAAAACGACCTATTGAGGGTATATTCATAATTCGGAAATTTTACCCACCAAGGGTAATTTGTTTGGGGCATAAAAATTGAAACTGTCCATCCGCATTATGTTGACTAAATTGACTATAAATCGAGTTAGGAAACTCGAAATTTAGATCCGTAAATTTTCCTTGAAACTAGACTCATATATCTTCTTACTATAACTTTTCTAGAATTTTTGGCTTATCCAATTAGTACAGTTAATTCTTCAAAGTCTCCCCTTTTCTGCTATCTGACAATTCCGATCATTCTTTGCTAAAATTTAATTATCTTTTTGTAAAGAATTCAAATGATATTTTAGTTTGTTTCTTATTAAAATAGACTCATTAAGGAGTCTAACCATATAAATTATGTGCCAAAATAAATTTTTATCAATTTATAATGGTTTTTCCAAGTCAGAACAGGGGATCTCGAAATCACTCTGAACCAGTCTCACAAAAATCTAAAAATCTCGAAATATACTAATCCTTTGCTTGCTCTATTTCTTTTATAAGAAAATAGACTCAATTTTCTTTCAATCCATATCTCCTTCACTTTCTAATTCAATTTTGACTATTTTTGGTGATTTTTCAATTTCACATCACTGCTGCTAACCAAAACTGTTTCATTGCAAAATACGATTACCACTTCGAACATGCGTACGCCCGAGTAGTCACAGATGCCGGTTTCCAAATTTTTGGTCTTTCGAATGAATCACCGAACATTTTATGCAAACATTCAAAGAGGTGTAAGATTACACACCATTTCAATCATGTATTTGGAAAGTACGGGATTACACACCTGATTACGGTAAAGACTAAACCTTTTTGATCGTCGGCACCTACGACACCCACTATTTCCGAAGGATAACAAATAGAGAATATCGAGTGACTTTGTCCCTAAAAATAATCAATTAGTCGAAACTTCGATCCGATTTGCAACATAGCCGAATAGAGATATAACGAAAAAAAAATCCAAGAAGAACTCCTTACCTTAACGATGTTGAATCCGATTTCCACTGATTGACTTATGGCTACGGATGATACACGGCCACCCACTAAGTTTCTATGATAGAGAAAAGATTCGAATGAGATATGGTATGATGATGGTCTCGATCCAAAAAGACCATCCCACACCAACATATAGATTCGGCACAAAGGAAAAGGAAAAAAATAACGATTCCAAAATATTGCACTAGCCACTTACCGATTGATCAAAGTGTGAGAAGAAGGAATAAATTGATTGAGAAGGAGATAAGTGTGGTGGAGCATTCGGCTATGAAGGAGAAGTTAAAGGGGATGGTGCTTAGTAACATTCGGCCATGATGAAAATAAAAGGGAGAAAAATGTTTGAGAGATTTTTGTAAGAAGAAAGGGATGAAGAAAGGTATAGGAAAATAAGGTGTTTAGGTTTCGATTCTTTTCAAGAATGGAAGATAAACAAAGAAATGAGTTTGAGGCTTATGTGCATTCGGCTAAGAAGAGGAAAATGGAGAGAAAGGTTTTGGAGAAAAACACAAAAATGACAAAATGCCAAAGTGACCAACTAGCTACCAAAAGCCATCCAAATTTTGGTCACCCCCTAGCCCCTAAAACGTCCAAGTACATGGCCACCAAGTCAAAGTTTGGCCATTCCAAACTTTCCAAAAAATCTTCCTTGTTTCATGCCTTATGTCCCCCCCACTCACATACCTTTTCCTTAATTCACTCTTAGCCATACCTTTTCCTTAATTCACTCTTAGCCATTATACCATAAAAATAAAAGTCTAACCTACCATAAATACTAGCTTAACCGACACTATGAAGATGGAAGGAGAGAAAAAAGTAAATTTCACTTGCATATCCAAGGATTCGAACCTCTTCCTTCAAGCAAACATACATGGCGTCATATCCCTCTTACCACTTGCTCATCTTATGCTAACTTTTACCATTTAATTACCTTAAGCATTTAAGGTTACTTGTTCCATGTCAATAAAGTACTACTTACCAAAAATTATTTCAAGTCCAAATAAATCCCGAGCCTTCTCGAGACCATTTTAAACACACAAATTGAATCATTCCACTAGCTAAGCACCAAAATAATGCAACATATAATACTCAATTTTTTTTTTAGGATATCACAAGATACAACGGCAAACTGTTGATTTCTAACAGCAAATACTATGGCAAACTCTTGATTTCCAAAAGGGAATAAAGGATTTTCAACAGAAAACCGAGGCTTCTTCAATAGAATTGACCACATCAATTGAGAAAATGAACTCACAAGGAAAGCTACCGTCACAAACGGAACCTGATCCAAGACAACACGCAAATGCAGTGACGTTGCGAAGCGGAAAAGTACTGGAACCAATTCTTGGCAGAATAATTCAACCTTCGTTTCCAGGACGATTGAACCAACATCGGAGAGGTAAAGAGGACAAAGAGATCCCCGAAACTTTCAAAAATGTCGAGATCAACATACCACTGTTGGATTCCATCAAACAAATTCCGCGATATGCCAAGCTCCTTAAAGAGCTCTGCACCAACAAGCGAAAATTAACTGATAATGAAAGGGTAAGCATTGGTGAGAATGTATCCGCAGTGTTATAGCGGAAGATGCCAGCAAAATGCAAAGATAGGGGCATGTTCATAATACCATGCAAAATAGGCCACTTAGGAATTAAAAAAGCTATGTGTGATTTAGGGGCCTCTATAAATGTAATGCCTTTTTCTATTTATAAATCATTTAACGTGAGTTTTTTGACGAAAACAGGTGTTATCATTCAATTAGCAGACAAGTCTATTATGCATCCCGAATGAGTCCTCGAGGACGTATTGGTGAAAGTCAAAGAACTTATATTTCCTGTAGACTTTTATGTGATAAAAATGGAAGAGGATAACACTTCTAGATCTTCAGACATCTTGTTGGGGCGACCTTTTCTTAGTACTGCAAATACTAAGATTAACATGCGTAGCGGAACCCTCACGATGGAGTTTGACGGAGAGATCGTGAAGTTTAACATTTATGACGCTATTAGTCACCCAAGTGAAATCTTGAACGTAAACTGTGTCAACATAATTGACTCATTAGTAAAAGAAACTTTTGAGTCATCTTATGGAGATAAATCTAAAATGATGTCTGATGATTTTGAATCTGTTAATGAATTATTGCTCCATGGATACTAAACTTCTACCTTCTGTTGTGCAAGCACCAGATCTGAAATTAAAACCACTTCCAGAGCATCTCAAGCGCGCATTTTTGGAGAATGATGAGACCATTGCCAAACTTAAAAGGGATTAACCCCTTGGCAGGCACACATAAGATTTTCCTGGAGGAAAATACGAAACCAAAGAAAGAGGCACAAGGATGATCCAACCCAAATATGGTAGATGTGATAAAAAAGGAGAATTTTCAAGCCCATACAAATAAAAGAATTCAGCTGGAACAGCCCTAATACTAGTTGGGGCGTCAAGCTAGAGAAGTTAAACAAGCGCTTGTTGGGAGGCAACCCAATTTTTATTTTTCTTTATTTTTATTTTATTTTATTATTTATTATTTATTTATTACTTTATTTTATTTTATTATTTATTACTTTATTTTGTTTAGATATTAATATATTTCTCTTCTTCTGTCTAGGTAAACCGGCAAGGAAAAAACTCAATAATTGGCATACTTTCACAAACATCCCTTATTCTATCCCTATTCCAAGTAGGAATAGTGCGTCCTTGCTTTATACAAACCAAAACCTACACCCAAACACCCCACCCTTCAGCCAAACACTTTACATATACACCCCCAAACCCTAAAAATTTATCCCATTTTTCACCCAAACCCCAACCAGCCGCACTATATTCTCCCTCACCCCCACACCACCGATTTTTCAAACACCATGGTAAGGAATCGCCCACGTCGTCTCTATCTTCATCTCCACCGTGTGACTCACCCACCTCATCACCCTCCTCTCCTCCAAGCGACGCCAAACCTTCCCCTCCTTGCAACTATGCGTGAACGACAATGACTACATGGGAAGTTTTTCTAAACCCTTTTAATTTCACCTATTTTTCATTTTCTTTTTTCTTTTAAATCAAGGAAAATGTGTTTTAAGTAGGGGGAGGCATTCTTCATTATTTCTGTTGTTTTATCTGCTAGTTTTACTGTTGTGTTACTGTTGCTGCTACCTTGTGCTCGTTTCTTCCCACATTTATTTTTTTAAAATATTCTGCCTCTTTTCATGCTCAAGATTTTTACTAGGATTTGCCCACTGTTTGACTTGCGAGCATGATTCTTGTCTACTGAGTTAGTTATGATTTTGCTAAGTTTGATTTCGTCTCCACTGTTTTATTTCTATTAGGCTAAAATAATTATGATTAATAAAATTAACCCTATCTTGCTTATAGTAAAATCGATTAAGTCTAAATGCAAAGAGGACACTTAATATAATTGCATGCTAAAATTATGTTCATGACTATTAGGTAGTTGCTGAAACTTATTTTTGACACTTGATTGTTTTTCCTAGTCCTCCAAAATTAAAATTTCATTTAATGATAATAAATTTTGACGCCTCATTGGTTATGAGTACAACTTAAAACGTGACTGACTGAGTAACCGGGGTAGGGTGCTTAGGTTGTCATCCTACTTTGCGTCAAAAGGTTGTGTGACGTGTTAGGTAAAACTTCGCTAACCGAAATTAAACAAAAAAATTTTAGGAATATGTTGGGCTGAGTAACCAAGGTGAGGTGCTTGGCTGTCATCTCTCTTCACGTCAAAAGGTTCAATATATTCTTAAGAAAAATAACATATATAAATATAATAAATTAGGAGTATGTTGGGTTGAGTAACCGGGGTGACGTGCTTGGCTGTCATCTCTCTTCGCGTCAAAAGGTTCAATATATTCTTAAAAAAATAAAAACAAAAAAGGAAAAAAAAAGAAAAAAAAAGTGATGTATTAATAATAAAATTGCATTTGGGGACTAAAGGTGGAAACAAATAGGGTGTCTTGGTAAGTTTAGTAAATTACCTGATTTTCATGAAATAATCCGAGTCGATTTTGATTTTTGTGTATTAATTGGAATACTTTTTCAGTTTTACATAAAGCAAGCTAAGGGTTCTCTTTATTTTTCATATGCATTATGCCTACTTCTTATAAAACTTTGGACTGATATTTCTTTTATGGCAAAATTCTAAATTTCACAGTGGATAGGAACCATACTTGAGGGCAAGCATGGGCTAAGTAGGGGGAATTTGATAATACTCTAGAATGACATATTTTTATGTATTAATGACATATTTATTTTGAGTATGATCCTACTAATTTGAGCTATTTATGGTTTTTTATCTTGTAGAGACAAAATTGAAGACAAAAAGAAATTTTGGGGCAAAAAGCTTGAATTTAAAGATAAAATGGGCCAGCATGCGAAGTAGGAAGGAAGTTGTGTTGAAAATGCAAAGAGTGGAAGACTTGGGGGCAAAAGTGCAAAGAAGAGATTTTATAAAAACAAGACTCTATTTAATTTTTAATTATATTAAATATTATTATTTATATTTAATTTTAGCATTTTTCTTTATTTATTTGTATTTATCTTTTAGAATTTAATTAGGAATAGACTAGGTTTCCTAGTACTATAAATAAGGGATGGAGTAACACAAATTTCACTCATCTTTTTTGTAAATACTCCCTCTCCCAAAAAGCTTAGCATTTGTTCATTTTATTTTTCAATAAAATTTTATTTTATTAAACTTATTTCTTTTTCCCAAAAAGCATGAGCCACTAAACTTATCTAGCCAAAGGTTGTCGAAATTCCCCAAAAAGGGTTCATGAGGCTTAAAATCCGCGCTTAGCCTTCTCAACGAGTATTCATCGTTTCTCCGCACTACGGGGCTGACCTTCTGTCCATGTCCCTTCAAAAGTGATCTTTTCATCTTGTGCAAAGGTGGCCGCTTTGTATGTTTTGGGAAGGTTGCACAGTCGATTCGTTAGCTTACTGAGTCTGTAACAGCCCGATTTTGACCCTAATCGGAACGGTAGTTTCGGGACCACAAATCCGAGTCAAAAAAATATTTTAATATTATTTTCATGCTCATTATGTGTGAATTGGTGTGTGTGAAAATTTTGTATTAAAATTTGATCGTTTTGGTGCTTAATTGTGAAAAAGGGCTTAATCGCATAAAAAGAAAATTTGGTGGTTAAATGTGTAAGTACTGAATTGATGATGTCTTTATAAATTAGAGGTTTAAAGTAGCAAATTGACCATAAAATGGACATAGTGGCTGGTCATGATTTGCATGTAATAGTAGATGGGTTATCAAATTATTTTATATTGAAAATTTGGTGATTTTAATATCATATAATAATATAATAGTAATAAAACATAAAATAAGTGGATGAACATCTTTTTATCATTTTTTTGTCTTCTTCATTGTTGAAACTAGAGAAGAAAGAAAGAGCTTGAGCTCTTAAAACTTTCGGCCCTTGCATGCTTGATTAAGGTATGTAATTGAGTTCGGTTTTTGATAATTTTTACGTTTTTGTGATCGTTGCTTTGAATACTAGCTAGCCCAAGCTTAAATTTTTGAATTTGATGAAGTATTCATGAAATGCCATTGTTAATAGTTTGATGAAATTTGTGTTTAATAATGGAAAATAAATATAGGATGTTAGATTGTTAAGTTTAATTAAGGCATTTTGTTGGAAATGTTTAAATAGGATTAAATTGTGAAATTTTTAAATTGAGGAGGTCAAAATGTGAGAACAGATGAATTGTATGAGCTTGAATTAAGGCTAGGAATATTCGGCCCTTAAGAAGATTAGTCCAATTTTGAGTATTTTGTGTTTTATGCAATAGGGACTAAATTGTAAAAGTTGTAAATGTTAGGGGTAAAATAGTAATTTTCCCATTTATGTGTTTTTGGATTAAATTGAATGAAAATATGTTTGAATGAGCTAAATTTGAAATTTATTAGATCAAGAACAAAAAGGATCAGGATTAGATCGGGGAAAAGCAAAGATAATTGAATAGTCGGAAAACCTAGTCCGTCGATACTCGAGATAAGTTTTTAAGCAATTGAGTTGCATTTATTTTATTTATAATGATGTAAATAAATTTTAAATGGAAGTAAATATATATATAAGGGATATTGCCGAATGTGGTAATGGTTTATGAAATGAATTAGTTGATTCGAAAATGAATATATATGGTTGGAGTTAAGTTCATATGTATATGTATGAATAAGGAGCAAGTTTGAGAGATGCACTAATGTGCAAATTTAACTTCCGAGCACTAAGTGTGCGAAATCGGATAATGAGCACTAAGTGTGCGAATTTTAAAACACCGAGCACTAAGTGTGCGAAATCGGTTGTTATGCACTAAGTGTGCGAATCTAATTTCCGAGCACTAAGTGTGCGAAATTGGACAAGGATCACTAAGTGTGCGATTAATTTTTATATTTTGGATTGAATTCTGGGTAAGTTGATATTATGAGATGATATTAATTGAAATCAAATAAGAGTGACAAATTAGTTTGGATGGAATGTATCAATAAATTTTATAGTTCAATTGATATAGATTGACATGGAGTAATGCTTACAAAATCTCATTGATTTATACATGAATTTTATATATTGTATTCGGCCATGTAGAAGTTTGTATAAAGAGTTCATTTGATTAGTTTTAAATCTTGAATATGTGATTTATATGGGTTTGAAGTACAAGTTCGGTAAGTAATATACATACATGCATGTGAAACCTATTATCGAAGGTTTGGAAGTTCGACCTTTGGGCTGTGAAATGAGAAAGTTTTCGAAAGGTGATATGAACTAAAGTCGTGATTATAATTCTTGGTTGCGATTATATTATTTTGACTTTGCTAGTATAATGTTATAATGCATTGTTGTTGTGAAATTGCTTATAACTTGCTAAGCTATAATAGCTTATTGTGTGTGTTTATTTGTATGGTTTTATAGATTCTGAAGTCTAGTTACGAGCTCGGGGATCATCGTCAAAGTCTATCACACTATCAACGAAATTTGGTATTTTTTTTTAGCTGAGTTTTTGAAACTATGGCATGTATGGACTAGCTTGTGTTTTGGGTTTGTTTAGAAATTGTAAATATTAAGCCATGCGAAAATGGCTTAAAATTATACTTATGTTTATGCATTTTCAGTTGTGATATAAGTTTATGTTGGATATTATGTTTCATAGTATAAGTGTGTGATATGCTTGGTATGTAAATTATATATTCGGCAATGGTGTTTAAATCATGTCATTAAGTGTTTAGTATATGTAAATGTTAAAATTGTGGTATTGGACTTATGGACTAAGTTAGGCTATGAAAATTTGATTAAGGAATGTGGTTTTTTGTATTGGATTGAAATGGCATGCTTACATGGATAATTTGGTCTAGAAATGATAAATAATGTGTATAAGCATATTCGGCTAAGGCTTGGATTCATAAGGATAAGAATATGATATGTTATATAGCATAATTATATAATTATATTATGTATTGATTGTTGTCATGAATGACCGAATATGTATTCAATTGATTGGGTTGTGGTTGACTAATTAGGTACGAAAGGTAAAGGAAAATAATGAACATACAATTTGAATGTTTTGGTCAGTTTATTTGGGTAGCTAAAAAGGTTCAGTTGATGTTATATTCGGCATATGCTAAGTAGAATATTTATATACATATCCATGATGTGCTTTGTTGTGGTTAGGTATATAAATGTCATAATGATAGTTAATTAGCTAGTTGAATAAATAGTGAGATGGAAATTTAGATATATGTAATTTGTTTTGGTAATTGAGTACACTACGGTTGCATATGAGTTTAAATATTAGTTGGTGTGAAATGATTGATTGATTTTAATATACTCATATGCTGAATTTTTTAAAAAAAATGGTACGTTAATATTTGACAGATGAAATAGACATATTGGTACATTTTAGCTATATGAAATGAAATGATATAATATTTTAAAGTACGTGCATATAATTTGTATATTAATAAGTTATCTTATACTTTGATTATTCGAATGCCATAAATGAGAAGTATACATATATGATTCCTATGGTGGAATTTTTTTTAAAAGCATGTGAATTATGACTGTTCAGAGATGTGCTTTGGTCAGTACTGCCTCGTAACCCTAATACGGCGACGGATATGGGCTAAGGGTGTTACAGAGTCAATGATTGTTGAGCTCAATAGACATAATGGCGTGGCATTCGCCATTGAGAAGTGATGATCTAGTGTAAGACGATCCCACAAAAGCGACGGTTGGCTAGAGTTAGGTTCCTCTAAATCGTAAGTTTAAAATATAAGTGGAGCTGGTGGTCGTAGGCATCCTCTTCCACTATAACTGGCTTATTTTGTTCGAAAAGGATAACCTAAAACCCGATGATAGAACCTAAGGAGGGTCGAGACAACCGGAGGCTGGAATCTCTCCATAAAAACTTTTTTCTCAACTCTGTCTTTCATTACAATTTTAATTTTAATTTTTGTAATTTCAATTCAATCAAACTTTAAATTCTACTTTTTTTATTTTTTTCCAGGTACGTAGGTTTTCTTGGGCACGACTCTGTCCAGGATTTTGAGGAACGGGGACTTGTGCAAATCCAGTCCCTGAGGATTTGACCCTACTTCCCTTATACTATTCTTTTTCATTATTTTATAGTGATAGGATATTTTTGGTGCTCTCAACGACGCATCAGACCCTATAGATACTCGTGGAAAAGGAAAAATTGCATAATAGTCCAGTAGTAAAACAGAATACCCAGTAGTAACCACACGTGTTGAGGCATAGCCGTGTGTCTCAACCGTGTGGAAGACACAGCCATAGGACATGGGCATGTGCCTAGGCTGTGTGAAGCCTGCACCTTGAATGTGAAAATTTAGAACTTCCACAGGGCCTTGCACACAAGCGTGTGCCTTGGCCATGTGACCCTAAATGACTGATGACGTCAGAAACAGAATGTCAAGGTTTTTGTACACGGGCTGAGACAGGGGCATGTCATGGCCATGTGGGGGATACGGACCATGGACACAGGCCTGTACCAGGCCGTGTGAAAACCCCTGTAGGTTCTAATTAAAAAATAAATCCATGCGGGCAAGAGACACGAGCGTGTCCCTATATGCTGAGGCCGTGTGAGTCACACGGTCCTTCAACATGGCCATGTTATTAGGTTACACGAGCGTGTCGCCATTCCATACGGGCGCGTACCCCTGTTTTTAGTGACATTTTCCAAAGTTTTTCTAAAGAAATCGATTTGGTCCCGAACCATTTCTAGAGTGTGCTTTGGGCCTCGTAGGCTCATATTAAGGATTTTAAGACAAACTTTGAAAAGTTTTAAATTTGAACGAAATTTCATAACCCAGTAGTGTTTGTATGCATGATATTTAGTTAGGTAACACTTCGTACCTTGTTCAGGCGTAGGAGACGGGTAAGGGGTGTTACATTTAGTGGTATCAAAGCTATGGTTTAGTCTATTCTCAGACTAACCTAGCGTGTGTATGAGTCTAGCTATACATGCTATATATGTATTATGATAGTGTGACGACTCTTGACAATTTAAAATGTGTTTTTATATAGTAAATGGATCTGTACGGAGCAGTGGCGGATGATGTCGAAAGTAATGTGCCGACTCCCGCAGAAGAGATCGCGCTAGTTGAAAGTGGCCCGTGACACTGAGTTAAGGTGGAGGGGCTAGAGAAGCCTTCCTCCATATGATGAATGTTTGGTATTCGGAGTTTGTTCGTGCAAACCCGGACGCTTCACCTCCTCCACCCCCTCCAATCCCTTAGCCTGCCCCTGTAACTCCCTAAGTAGTAGAAATGATTAGAAGAGAAAAACCCCCGGTAGATAGAATTCGAAAGCAAGGGGTCGAGAAATTTCGAGCGAATATAGATGATGACCCAAAGAGAGTAGAATTTTGGCTAGAAAATACCATTAGGGTATTCGATGAGCTGTCTTACACACCTGAGGAGTGCATAAAGTGTGTTGTGTCACTCCTACGAGACTCGACTTAACAATGGTGGAACACCCTTGTGTCGGTTGTACCAAGGGAGAGGGTAACATGGGAATTTTTCCAAGAAGATTTTCGAAAGAAGTATATTAGCCAAAGGTTTATCGATTAGAAAAGAAAGGAATTCTTTGAGCTAAAACAAGGCCGAATGACGGTAACCAGTATGAGCGTGAGTTTGTAAGGCTCAATAAATACGCTCGGGAATGCGTATCCATCGAAGCCATCATGTGTAAGAGGTTTGAGGACGGATTAAATGAAGACATCCGGCTATTAGTTGGCATCCTAGAATTAAAGGAGTTTGTGGTGCTTGTTGAGAGAGCGTGCAAGGCCAAAGAATTGGCCAAAGAGAAAAGGAAAGCTGATATTGAGTCTCGTGACTCAAAGAAAAGACAGTTGGGGAAATTGTTTCAGTCCTCATCCAAGAAATCGAAAAAGTTCACTACTCGATCAAATGCTTCAGCAGAGTTCTCGAACAGAAATAGGAGTAAGCAGTACTCGGTTTCTAAGGCTCAAACCACTTCTATTATGAGTGTTGGTAGTGCTCGATCAAATAAACCGAATTGTTTGTAGTGTGGTAGACGACATTTCAGTGAGTGTCAAGGAAATGATAGAGGTTGTTTCAAGTGCGGTTCACTAAACCACTTCATTCAAAACTGTCCTAAGATGGATAAGAAAGACAAAAAGCAAGATGTGCGAGCGAGTAATGCTCCTTTTAGAGGGATACCACAGAAGAACCCGGGAAATGGGGCTAGCAGCAGAGGTGCACCTAGAGATTCCAATGTGAGATCAGCGGGTAAATCTCTTGCAAGGACATATGTCATTTGCGCTCGCGAAGAGGCATCGTCATCGGATGTGATTACGGGTACTTTCTCTTCACGATACTTTTGTTGTTACTTTGATAAACCTGGGATCTACCCATTCGTATGCTTGTGTGAAATTGGTGCCTAGCATGAATATGCCTATTGATTCTACAAAATTTTTTATAAAGGTGTCAAACCCGTTAGGCAAGCAAGTATGTAGAAACTGTCCTTTAATGATTAGAGGTCATTGTTTTCTGGCCAACCTCATACTACTACTGTTTGATGAATTTGACTTAATTCTTTGCATGGGTTGGTTGACTGTTCGTAATGTGTTAGTAAACTGTGGTAGTAAGTTTATTAAACTGAAATGTGAAAATAGGGATATTATTCGGGTTGGATCAGGTGAACATGATAGCTTACATGTACTGATTTCTTCTATGACTACTGATAAATAAATAAGAAAAGGGTATGAGTCCTATCTTGCATTTGTGTTGAATACCCAAGAGTCAGAAGTAAAGATTGAGTAAGTGCCTGTGGTATGTGAGTACCTGGATGTGTTTCTGGAGGAGTTGCCCGGATTGCCTCTAATAAGGGAAGTTGAGTTTGGTATTGAGTTAGTCCCTTGTATGGCACCTATTTTGATTACCCCGTATAGGATGACTCCGATGGAGTTAAAGGAGTTGAAAGTTCAGTTGCAAGAGTTAACAGATAAAGGGTTCACGAGGCCTAGTTATTCTCCGTGGGGTGCTCCGGTACTCTTTGCGAAAAAGAAAGATGGTTCAATGAGGCTATGTATAGATTATAGACAACTCAACAAGGTAATCGTGAAGAACAAGTATCCCTTGCCTAGAATCGATGATTTGTTTGACCAATTGAAGGGAGCCACAGTGTTTTCTAAGATAGACTTGAGGTCCGATTATTACCAACTAAGAGTTAAGGAACAAGATGTACCGAAAACTGCATTTCGGACGAGGTATGGCCATTATGAGTTCCTCGTCATGCCCTTTGGCTTAACGAATGCTCCTGCAGTATTTATGGATTTAATAAACCGTATTTTTCGACCATACTTGGATAAGTTTGTAGTTGTTTTTATTGATGACTATTAATTTATTCTCGTGATAAAAGTGAGCATGCAGAGCATTTGAGAACTATCTTACAAACTTTAAGAGATAAGCAGTTGTATGCCAAGTTTAGTAAAAGCGAGTTTTGGCTCTGAGAGGTCAGATTCTTAGGACACATCGTTTTGGGTGATGGAATTAGAGTTGACATGAGTAAGATCTCGGCTATTGTTGAGTGGAAATCGCCGATGAATGTATCAGAGATTAGATGCTTTCTAGGCTTAGCGGGTTATTACAGACAATTCGTTAAAGGACTCTCCATGATTGCTACTCTGATGGCGAGGTTGCTACAGAAAGATGTCAAGTTCGAATGGACAGAAAAGTGCCAACAGAGTTTTGAGAAACTAAAGGCATTGTTGACTGAGGCTCCAGTTTTAGTACAACCTGAACCGGGAAAAGAATTTATGGTTTATAGTGATGCATCCTTGAATAAATTGGGTTGTGTACTTATGCAAGAGGGCAAGGTGATAGCATATGCCTCGAGACAGCTAAAACCGCATGAGAAAAACTATCCGACTCACGACTTAGAGTTAGCCGCCATAGTGTTCGCACTAAAGATTTGGAGACACCATTTGTATGGCGAGAGATGACGAGTATTCACCGACCATAAAAGTCTAAAGTATTTGATGACTCAAAAGGAACTGAACCTTCGCCAACGGAGATGGCTAGAGCTCATAAAAGATTATGAACTGGTGATCGACTATCACCCGGGGAAGGTGAACGTGGTCGTTGATGCTTTGAGTAGGAAGTCATTGTTCGCCTTGAGGGCTATGAATACCCAGTTGTCTGTGACTGATGATGGTTCGGTCATAGCAGAGTTAAGAGCTAGACCGATATTTCTGCAAGAGATTTGTAAATCTCAGAAAAGTGATAAAGAGTTACAAGCCAAGATAACTCAGTGCGAGACGGGTATTGAATCATATTTTCGGATTGGTACCGACGGTTATTTGATGTTTCCAATAGAGTATCTGTGTACCTAAGGATGAAGAGCTTATTCAGAAGACTTTACAAGAGGCCCATAGTGGTTGTTTGTCTATCCATCCGGGTAGTGTGAAAATGTATAATGACTTGAAGAAAATGTATTGGTGGTCGGGAATGAAAAAAGACATCTCAGAGTTTGCCTCTAAGTGTTTAATTTTTTAGCAAGTGAAAGCCGAACACTAAGTACCTTCGGGTTTACTTCAGCCCGTGATGGTTCCTGAGTGGAAATGGGACCGTATTACCATGGATTGTGTCTAGATTGCCGTTAACGCCAAAGAAGAAAGATACTGTATAGGTTGTGGTTGATAGGCTAACTAAGTTGGCTCATTTTATACCAAGGCGTGCCGATTATCCACTTGAGAAATTGGCCGATTTGTATGTTTCTGAAATTGTGAGACTTCACAGGGTACCTTTATCGATCATTTCGGACAGAGATCCAAGGTTCACATCACGATTTTGGAAAAAGTTGCAAGAAGCGTTGGGGACGAAATTGAATTTTAGCACGGCTTTTCATCCGCAAATCAACGGTCAGTCGGAGAGAGTAATCCAAATTCTTGAAGACAAGTTGCGGTGTTGTGTCCTTGAATTCCAAGGCAGTTGGGAAAAGTATTTACCGTTGGTAAAGTTTGCCTACAACAATAGCTATCAGTCGAGTTTAAAAATGGCGCCTTATGAGGCTTTGTATGGGCGTAAGTGCCGAACGCCCTTGTATTGGACCGAACTCAGAGAAAATCAGATACACGGGGTTGACTTAGTCAGAGAAACCAAAGAGAAATTAAAAGTGATTCGTGGTTGTTTGAAGACCGCTTTGAATAGACAGTAATCCTACGCAGACTTGAAACGGAAAGAGATTGAGTTTCAAGTCGGTGATAAGGTATTTTTGAAAGTATCCCCGTGGAAGAAAGTCCTTAGATTTGGTAAGAAAGGCAAATTAAGTCCACGTTTTATTGGACCATATGAAGTGATTGAGAAAATTAGGCAGGTAGCATATTGTTTATCCTTAACTTCCGAGTTAGAAAAGATTCATGATGTATTCCATGTATCTATGTTGCGTTGTTACCGTTCTGACCCATCACATGTGATTTCACCAACAGAGGTTGAGATTTGTTCAGATATGACTTATGGCGAAAAGCCGGTTAAGATATTGACCCGAGAGGTCAAACAATTGAGAAATAAAAGTATAGCACTCGTGAAAGTACTATGGCATGGACATGGGGTTGAAGAGGCCACGTGGGAGCCTGAGGAGACTATGAGAGACCAATACCCAAACCTTTTTAACGGTAAGATTTTCGGGGATGAAAATCCCTAAGGGGGAGAATTTGTAACAACCCGATTTTGGGGCTAGTTAGAACAGTGGTTTTGGAGCCACAAATCTGAGGTTGCAGAAATTATTTTATGTGTCATGGCATGATATATGAGTGTTTGAAAATTTTGGTGAAATAATTTTAGCTATTTCATTCTTAATTTTGAAAAAGGACTAAATCACATAAAGTGCGAAAGTTTTGTTCTACAAGCTAAAAGTGTTAAATAGCTATGGAACACTAAAGTAGAGGTCCTTATTAAGTAAATAGACCAATGAAATTTTGGTGGCTAGACATGAAATTTTAATTCATGAAATTGGTCAAAGTTTGGTGGCATTAGGTGACTAAATGAATAAAACAAAATAAAACAAAGAAAAAGTTATCGTCTTTTCCCATCTTCTTCCTCTTCCACCGAAATTTTTAGCAAAATTAAGGGTTTTGAGAGCTCAAATTTCAGCCAAGCTATTCTCTTGCAAGTAAGTGATTTTGGTGGTTGTTTTTGTTAATTTGTGTGTTTTTGGAACCCCTATAGGTTAATCTAGCTAATGAGGGGACTATTTTGCAAAATGGTTGAGAGTCTAGGGTCTTACCATGTGATTATTTATATTGTTTGCTGAAATTTTATAGAAGAAAGTTAATCTTAGTTGTTAAAGAGACAACTTTTGTGAAAGGGGTTTTCATGAAAACACCTAAAAGGACCATTTTGTGAAGTTCGTAAAATAGGTGGTAAATGTGTGAAATAATAGAAATTGTGAGCTACTACAAGTATAAATTAGATTCGTCTAGGCTTGGTTAATGAAGAAATTTGATGAAAATTATTTTACGAGCCTAAGAGAAAAATCGTAATTATGTGAAAGTCTAGGGCAAAATGGTAATTTTGCCTAGGTATGAATTATAGATTGTCTAGATTAATGTAGTGATTAAATAAGTGAATTTTTCATTATAGATCAAGAAAAATAGAGTCTGGACCCAGACCGGGGAAAAACCAAGCTATTGGACTAAATCGAACTAGTCGTCCATATTTTGTATACCTAGGTAAGTTGTACGTAAATAATACAACTTTATTGTTATTATGTATTGAACAATTAATATGGAATAAAGTGTGTTATTATTGTTTTGAATATGCATGATGAGAATTGATGTAGTAAAAACTCTCGGTTGAACCTTAGAAATAGATTGGATATTCATGCCATGACATTTGGGTGATATGTGTGCTAGTGTAAGACCATGTCTGGGACATGGCATCGGCCATATTATGAGAGCCAATGTAAGACCATGTCTGGGACATGGCATCAGCAACATTATGAGAGCCAGTGTAAGACCATGTCTGGGACATGGCATCTGTATTGATATGAGAGCTAGTGTAAGACCATGTCTGGGACATGGCATCGGCCTCGATATGTGAGCCACTGTAAAACCATGTCAGGACATGGCATCTGTATCGTACCCTCTTGTGTGAGGCTTGTCGGGTATCCTCTGGTATTCTAACTAGTTCAACGGGTAATTTAAAGCTTGTGTCAAAAGTGAGAAAAGTTACGACTATGTTGTAAGTGATACAGGTACCTATACGAAATTCATGAGAAATGAGCTCAATTTATATTGTATGATTAGTAAGGATGAAAATGAGTAAGTTTTTCCTTTAATCATTTGAGAATTATGTGCAAGTTTATAATATGTTATGAGTAATTTTTGTTAGTTATTTACATGCGATTTACTAAGCTTTATGCTTACTTCCTCTCTTTTCCATTTTCTTATAGTGCTGCCAAGCTAGCTCGGGGATCAACAGACATCGAAGGCATCGATCACACTATCAATTGAAGCATTTGGTTTAGTTAGCCTTAGTATTTTAAGTATGGCATGTATAGGGACTGAGTCTTTTTGTTAAGTGTCATATTGTTTTGGCCATATGTGTTGGCTTGTCATGAAGTTGATCCATTTTGTCTAAGGCCATGGATAATGGCTAATATTTGTTGTTGATTTATGCAAATAATGATGTTTTTCATGATTGGATTGATAAAGTATGTGATAAATTTTGCATGTGAATAGAGTGTAGTGGTCTTGATGCGTGTATGTCTTGGTTGTGGCTGATTTGGTCAGATGTTTATGGGTGGACTGGTGTTACTTGATGTGGCTTATGTCGGTGCAAGTAAGGGTGGAAAAAGGGCTTGGTAAATAGCCTTGTTTTTGTCCATACGGGCACACACATGGGCGTGTGTCTAGGCTGTGTGTGACACACGATCTGCCACATGGGCGTGTAGTGTAGCCATGTGTCTCCTGCACCTTAATTTAGTAAAATAGAATGCCAGTAGTAACCACACAGGCTGAGGCACGGCCGCGTGTCTCAACTGTGTGGAAGAAACGACCATAGGACATGGGCATGTGCCCAGGCCGTGTGAAGTCTGCACCTTGAATGTGAAAATTTAAAATTTCCACACGACCTTGCACATGGGCGTGTGCCTTGGCCGTGTGACCCTAAACGATTGATGATGTCAGAAACAGAATGTCAAGGTTTTTGCACACGGGCTGAGACACGAGCGTGTCATGGCCATGTGGGGGACACGAGCGTGTGTCAGGCCATGTGAAAACCCTTGTATGTTCGAATTGAAAAATAAATCCACACGGGCAAGGGACACGGACGTGTCCTTATATGCTGAGGCCGTGTGAGTCACACGGTCCTTCAACATTGCCATGTTATTAGGTCACACGGGCGTGTCAGCCTTCCACACGAGCATGTGCCTCTGTTTTTAGTGACATTTTCCAAAGTTTTTCTAAAGAACTCAGTTTGGTCTCGAACCGTTTCTAGATTGTGTTTTGGGCCTCGTAGGCTCATATTAAGGATTTTAAGACAAATTTTGCAAAATTTTAAATTTGAATGAAATTTCATAACCCGGAAGTGTTTGTATGCATGTTATTAAGTTAGGTAACGCCTCGTACCTTGTTTCAGCGTAGGATATGGGTAAGGGGTGTTATATATCATTTTAATATGTCAAACTTACTAAGCCTCATTGAGCTTACTTGTGTTGTTTATTGTTTTTATAGATACTCAGAAGGTTAGACGATCGGATCAGCACTCAAGTCACACTATCCATAAATCTCGATAGTTTTGGAACGTTCATTTCGGATTATATGGCATGTAAAAGGCTTGAATGTTATTACTAATGTTTTGAATATATAAATCGTTAAGTATGAACTTGAATGTATATTGTTATCATTTTCAATACATGTGAATAAGGTAAAATATGTTGATGCAAAAAATGATATATGTTTATAGAATGTTGTGTATGTGATGATTAGGTTAAGTAAATTGGTTAAATGATAGATTTTGTGAATTGAAAAGTTGTGATTGATGTTTTATTTAGATGTATAATTGTATATATTTGTGGTATCAATGATGATACATTGGTTAGGCACTTAGGATGTTGATTTGGCATGTTTTTGGCTTGTTTAATGTCACTTTGATTAGGTCTTTTGCTTGTTAAATGGTTTGCTTAGAATCCAAGTAAGCTTGAAATGTTAAACTTGTTGTTTAAGGTTTATTTTAGGTCCACACGGCCTGAGACACGAGTGTGTGACACATGGCCTGGCGACACGGTCGTGTGTCCCTTGTAGGTTCCATTGCATGCAAGTCAGGTAGTTACATGGCCTAGCACACGGCCTGACACACGGGCGTGTGACACGGCCGTATGGCCCTACTTAGAGAGTTAAACGGGTGAGGATATGGGTTGAGACACGACCGGATGTCCCTATTTCGAAGGTTACATGGCCTGAGACACGGGCATGTGTCGCAGCCGTGTGAAGCACACAGCCGTGTGACCCCTATAGTCAAATATTTCTAACTTTTTCTTAAACTTTCCAAATGTTTCCAATTTGGTCCCAAATTGTTTCTAAAGTGTTTCTAGAGTCTCGAGGGCACGATTAAGAGAAGATTCATATGTGAATGAATGTATTTTAATATGTTTTCTATGATATGTATGTTTAATATTTTGTTTGTTCGGTAATGCTCCATAACCCTAATCTGGTGACGGATACAAGTTAGGGGTGTTACATTATGTATAAGTCCATGAAGGAGAAACCCATGACACCTTCTATGAAAGTTCGCTAAGACAGTAAACATGTGATTCAGTATGTTTGCCTGTGTGGTGTGATCTACTAAGCCTTTGTGACGTATTCTAAATTGCCTTTGTGGCGGATCTCGATACGTCTGTGAGGCGTATTCAGTGATATGTATATGTATGGAAAGTTAGGTTATTTGCCTTTGTGTTAAGATTTGGGTAAGTTCTGAGATTCTTCGGTAGCTAGTTCTATGATAAGTATTTGATGAGGTTGATGATAGTTTGGGTCGTTTGATCTGGTAGTAAGATCGATAAGTCATAGGAGGCGTATCCTGAATGAGAAATTACGTTTGTACTTCTAAAGGGAATTCGCCTTAATAGCTTGTTAGTTTAGAATAAGGGCGTATACATATTATGAAATGTATACGTGTTCGTTAGTTCAATTTGGTTAAGCTAATCTGAGTTTTCTGATATCTGTCAAATTTGAGTAGTATCATGTCTCGTTCTAGGGAAAGTTTGAATGAAAGTTCTTAATAAATATGATATTCTTATGCTCTGAAATATAGGTGATTAGAACTCTTTGGAATGATCTAGAGAGTTTTTCATCAATATGTAAACGTATGGAGTTTGAGTCAAGGTATGAATTAATTGATAATCTAATTTAGCAAACTCAATATTAGAATTCAAAAAAAGTGAGATTAATAAGAAGTATCTGCCAAGAGAATAATACTTGTGATCAACTGTTCTAGGATAAACAATGAAGGTTGTCTGAATAAAAGAGAAGAGATAGTATCGTCTAGTAAGATTGAAGTCAGCCAATTAGTTAAGGTAAGGATGATACATTAAGTATGGTAAGCAGCGCATAGGTATATATATCCGACTATGTAAAGGTATCCGCCAAAAACATATTTATAATCCAAATATCTAGAATGTAGAATTCAACAAGAAAGGTTTCAAGGTATTTTGTATTCAAACTCACTAAGTTTGTGTAAATTACAAGAGTTTTGTTTATGTTTCAAGTGTAGTTGTTTGATTGAGTTCGCCAAGAGGGATGATGCCAGGAATGCACCAAGGAAATAATGATTCGAGTTATTATGCATACAGTGGATAACTTAGTAATAAGGCGTATAGTAGGATTGCGCCTTATCATGTTTGTTTTCAGTAAACTTATGTGTTGTACAAAGTTGTGACAAGCCTAAGGTATTATTTTATTTTTAAATACTTTTTTTTGTTTCTTTAATAATGAGACCTTAGATAAATTAATAAGAAATATGTTTTAAGTCAAGAGTACAAGTTGACCTCCTTTGAAAAATTTTGCTAAGTACTTGGGAAGTAACACTCGAGATCCAGACTCGATGAATTGAGTTGGGCTAAGGGCATTACAACCCTAATAAAACACAATGTTTATAATTTAATCAAGACCCAAGTAAATGGGTCTTGAGTTTCTTCAACGCAATAAACCAGTTCTATCAGGCCGAATGACCTCTAATGAATAAGAAGGAACATCAGAATGTGTCTTGGTTGTGAGCTTCTTTGCACGGCTCGTGACACAAAGATTGAATTATCTTACTATACTCCTTTTATTAGAATATGGTTTTATAAACCTATAAATAAACATAGTCTACTCCTCTTGTAATAATTTGAATTTGACATAGTGAATTATCTTCTCATCTGCCCGTGGTTTTTTTCAAAAGGGTTTCCATGTAAAAAAATCTGTGTGTTCTTTATTTTTTTCTTTCTCTTTTCTTTGCAATACATTTTCATTACCGACATTCTATTTTTTTTTACAAATTTGTATCAGAGCTTTCGGGTTGTTCATCTCAATCACAGTAATGGTGTATTTAAAGTATGAAATTCTGCTGTTATATTGCAACATCGAATTTGTGTTGTGGTAGATAAAGATACAGGCAGTTCTTGGGAAGATGGACTTAGAGGATGCCTTGTTAAGGATAGATAAGATGCCTTCAACATTGATAGAGGAAGATGAGAGGCGTAAAGATTGAAAAACATTAACACAGTTACATATGCATTTGTCTAACGAAATTTTGTAAGATGTGATGAATGAGAAGACCGCCGCTGCATTATGGAAGAGGCTAGAACAAATATGTATGTTGAAAACTCTAACCAGCAAGCTGCATATGAAGCAGCGTCTTTATGCTCATCGTTTGGAGGAAGGTGCGTCTGTGCATGAACACTTAACAATGTTTAAAGAAATTCTCCCAAACTTAGAGGCCATGGAGGTTCAGTATGATAAGGAAGATTTAGGGTTGATTCTACTTTGTTCGTTGCCTCCGTCTTATTCAACCTTTAGAGACACAAATTTGTATAGCCGCGAGCCTCTCAGAGTTGATGAGGTTTATGGTTCTTTGACCTCGTATGATAAGATGAAACGTCTTGTGGTTAAACCCGACTCTCAAGGAGAGGGTCTCATTGTTCATGGGAGATAAGACCGGAATGTTGATGATGATCATGGAATGACACATGAACGAAATCTTCACGGTAAATCTAATGGAAGATCGAAGTCTTCAAACAGAGGTAAAACTTGTAACTTTTGCAAGAAGAAGAGACACATTAAATCTGAGTGTTTTAATCTGTGGAACAAGGTCAAAAGGGAGGTT
The DNA here is from genome assembly GCA_005393395.2 of Gossypium australe. NCBI lineage: Eukaryota > Viridiplantae > Streptophyta > Magnoliopsida > Malvales > Malvaceae > Gossypium > Gossypium australe. Next base: position 35,030,538 of record CM016622.1, read on the forward strand.
GCGAATCAAAAGAGCAAAAAACCAGAAAAATTCGATGAAGCTGATATTGTAGAAGACTACAACGACGGTGAACTTCTAGTCGTTTCTGTCAACAATTTTAAAGTGAGCAAAGAGTGGATCATTGATTCAGGTTGCACCTTCCACATGAGTCCCAATTGGAATTGGTTTACAACTTATGAAACAATGTTTGAAAGTGTTATTTTGATGGGAAATAACGGTTCGTGTAAAATCGTAGATGTTGGAATGATTAAAGTTAAGATGTTTGACGGAGTTGTCAGAACACTTAGTGACGTGTGACATGTTCCAAAATTGAAGAGAAATTTAATTTCGTTGAGTACTCTTGATTCAAAAGGGCACAAATACACAGTTGAAAGTGGGGTTTTGAATATTTCTAAAGGTTCCCTCATTGTGATGAAAGGGCAAAGAAAGACTGTTAAGTTATATGTTTTGCAAGGTTCTACTGTTTTTGGTGATGCAGCTGTCACTTCCTCTTCTTTGTCAGATGATGATATTACTAGATTTTGGCATATGCGCCTAGGGCATATGAGTGAGAATGGCATGACAGAATTGAGCAAAAGAGGACTTCGTGATGGGTAAGGAATTTGCAAACTGAAGTTTTGTAAACACTGAGTTTTTGGGAAGCAAAAGAGAGTTCGATTCACCAGAGGAATCCATAACACAAAGGGAACGTTGGAGTATATTCATTTTGATCTATGGAGACCATCCAGAGTGCCTTCGAGAGGTGGAGCTAATTATATGCTAACACTTATTAATGGTTTTTCCAGAAAAGTTTGGGCGTTTTTCCTGAAGTAGAAAAGCGATGTGTTTTCTGCATTTAAGTCTTGGAAAATTATGATTGAAAAATAAATGGGAAAACAAATAAAACACCTCCGTATAGAAAATGGCTTAGAGTTCTGTTCTGATGAGTTTAATAAGTTATGCAAGTCAGAAGGGATCGTGAGACACTTGACAGTTCATCATACTCCATAACAAAACGACGTTGCAGAACGAATGAACAGAACGATCATGGAGAAAGTTTGATGTATGTTGTCGAATGCTAACTTACCGAAGTCATTTTGGGCCAAAGCAACCTCTACTACATTTTTTTATCAACCGATCTCCATCCATTGCCATTGAAAAAAATATCCATTAAATGTGTTTTTTTTGTTATAAAGCTGGTGTAAAAGGGTATAAGTTATAGTGTCCTAAAAATAGAAATGTTGTGATTAACAGAGATGTTGTTTTTGATGAAACTGCTATGCTACCTAACTTATCTTTTAAAGACTCTTCCAATAAAGAACATCAAAAGTAGGTGGAGCATTAGATTAATCTAGAATCCACAATAGAGTCGACTTCTCAAGCCAGTACAAAAATTCATAATAGAGTTTCTTCTTAACCATAATACTCTATCGCTAAAAATAGAACTAGAAGAGAGATTAAACCTCCAAAGAAGTATGCCGAGGCTGATCTAGTTACTTATGCTTTAAGTGTGGCTGAAGATATAGATGCAAACCAAAAGTCATCTAATTATTCTGAGGCGGTTAGTTGTGAAGGCTCAGAAAAGTGGATGTTTGCTATGCAAGAGGAGATGAAATCACTCCATAAAAACAGAACGTGGGATCTTGTGAAACTTCCTAAAGGCAAAAGGTTGTTCATTGTAAATGGGTGTTTAAAAAGAAAGAAGGGACTCTAGGAGTTGAAGAACCCAGATATAAAACAAGGCTTATTGCAAAAGGTTACAGTCAAATTTTAGGTGTGGACTTCACAGATGTGTTCTCTCCAGTTGTGAAGCATAGTTCGATTCGAGTTTCGCTTGGTATTATGGCTATGCATGATTTGGAGCTTTAGCAATTAGATGTAAAAACTGTATTTTTGCATGGAGAATTTGATGAGGATATTTACATGCAACAACCAGAGGGTTTTACAGTCTCAGAAAAAGATGACTATGTTTACTTACTGAAAAAGTCCCTTTATGATTTAAAACAGTCACCAAGACAGTGGTACAAGAGGTTTGATTCCTTTATGACTTCTCATGATTTCAAAAGAAGTAGTTTTGATAGTTGTGTTTACTTTAAGAAAAACAGTGATGGTTCTTTTGTATATCTACTCCTATATGTTGGTGACATGTTGATAGCAACGAAAGATAAATGAGAGATAAGAAAGGTCAAAGCCCAACTAAGTGAAGAATTTGAGATGAAAGATTTGGGACCAGAAAAGAAGATACTTGGTATGGAGATTCTCAGAGATAGAAAAACAAGTAAATTGTACCTAAGTCAGAAGGGGTACATTGAGAAAGTTTTTTGCAGGTTCAAAATGCAGAGTGCTAAACCTGTTAGTGCTCCTTTAATAGCCCATTTCAAACTTTCATCGGCTTTTTCTCGAAAATCAGATGATAAGATTGAGTACATGTCACATGTCCCATATTCTAGTGCAGTGAGATCTCTCATGTATGCTATGGTTTGTTCACGTCCAGATTTATCATATGCAGTCAATGCAATTAGCAGATACATGGCGAATCCCGGTAAATAACATTGGAAAGCAATTCAGTGGATTTTAAGATACTTACGAGGTACTATTGATGTTTGCTTACAGTTTGGAAGAACTAGAGATGGAGTCATTAGGTATGTTGATGTTGATTTTGCTGGAGACCTTGATAGAAGAAGATCTCTCACGGTTATGTCTTTACAATCAGAGGTTATGCAATCAGTTGAAAAGTCATTTTGTAAACTACAGTCGCTTTGTCTACCACTGAAGCTGAGTACATGACGATTATTAAGGCTTGTAAAGAAGCCATTTGGTTGAAGGGACTCTTTAGTGAAATCAATAAAGACCTTCAATTTTGTATAGTATTTTGTAATAGTCAAAGTGTCATTTTCCTTACAAAAGATCAAATGTTTCATGAGAGAGCAAAGCACATTAATGTTCGGTATCATTTTGTTCGTGATATTATTGCTCTTAGTGATATTGTTGTGAGCAAAATTAGTACTAATGAAAGTCCTACAAATATGATGAGTAAGTCACTTCCCATAACCAAGTTTGAGTATTCTTAGACTTGGTTGGTGTTCATTGTTGAAGTTAAACCCTTAAGGGGTTTTATAGAAGAGGTGGAGAACTTGTTCGTTGAGAGTTTGCGATGAAAAACTTGTTTATTGAGAATTTGTGTCAATGTGGAGATTGTTAGAATTCACTCGAATCCTTATTAAAATAAAATACAGTGATAAAATAAAATAAAAGTAAAATCCATATAGAACAACACTTCTTTGATTTTATTTTAGAATAAAGTTTTTAAACTTTATTACACTTTATCTATTTGATATTGATTAGAATAAGATATTTTAATCTTTCTACACTCCTATAGAATATGGTTTTACAAGCCTATAAATAGACACTGTCTACTCCTCTTGTAATAATTCGAATTCGATATAGTGAATTATCTTCTCCTCTACCCGTGATTTTTTTCCGAAATAATTTCTACGTAAAAGATCTATGTGTTCTTTATTTTTTTTTCTTTCTCTTTTCTTTGCGACATTCTACTTTTCACAAAAATCAAAAAGTTAAATGATAAATTGCATATCACATATATGTATATATATAATATTAACAAGATACACACCCCAAATTGCGATAAGTGGTGGAACTACCTTTTTTTTATGTACTTTATATATTTTTGAAAAAAATAATATTAATTTATTTTAACTTAAATAATTTTATATTTAATTATATACTATCTATAATTAATTTTAAGTTTAAAATAAATATTTAATTAAATAAACATAATTTTTAAAAATTAGAAAAATGTTTAATTAGATAAATAGAAATTTTAAAAATTTTATTTTCCATTTAATTTAAACTAAATAATATTTAATTTATTAAGTTATATACTATTTATATTATATAAATTAGTATTTATTTTAATTATTAACATATACTAAACTTTAAACCTTATAACTATTTTTTAAGTTAATATTTTTTAAATTTAATATTTAAAATAAATGGTTAACTAGGCAAATAAAATTTATAAAATAATTTTTCAATTCAATTTTTTTATTTTATCTATAACTATTTATTATTTAAATATTTTTAAAGTCTAGATAATTATAGACTTCTTTTTTAAGTCTAATATAGTTTAGGTTTAAATTTACTACCATCATAAATATAGTTTAGGTTCGAAATGAATAAATATGAGTATTTTTTCTTTATTGTGTGATATCATCTTTGTATGTTTAAAGATTTTGTTTGTTAATAGCTTAACACTACATTTAGTTCGCTGTAATAGAATAAAACAGTAATTAATAATTCAACTATTTGGTTGAATGGTTTTGAATAGAACTGTAATAGTATTCTTGTGTTTGGTTGAATAAAATGATATTATAATAGTATAAGAAAAAAAATTGAAATAACCAGAGTACCTTTAACAAAGAAAATTTTAGGTAGATGCTTATGGTTATTGTTATTAAATTTTATTTTAAATTATATTAAAATATTTCAAAAATTTTATTTTTATATTTTTTAAGTCCAAGTTTTAAACGACTAATCTGGAATATATATTTTTTTATTCAATGTTGCATTTAGTGATACCAAATAATAGCTATTATGATAAGACAAGTAATAGAAAAATAATGATCATTCTATTGAATGTATATTACGTTCAACCAAATAGATGAATAGTTTACCATTCAATGAATAAGGTGGAAATGTTATTCCATTCCCCTAACCAAACATGACATAAATATTTTACATTTCACGTTGAAGATTTAATTTCATTTGAAAATAATTTTTCCATATTTATTCAATTTTATTATGTATGTTGAGTATCACGAAAAAACTTTTGTGGCTACCATATAAATATTAAGATTTCGTATTCATTTTTTTATTTTTTTTTCAAAATAATTGTTATTTATATGTGTTTTTTATAAGAAATACTATAAAGTTATTTTGTTCATATTTATTCCATTTATTTTACATATACCAACTTCATATAAAATTTGATAAGCTTTTGTAACACCCTTATGCTCGACTCGAACATCGAGTCAAAATATTAAGATATGTCAATTAATCACTATAAAACTTAAATTATATCAAAATACTTGCAATAACTTATGTACATGTCATATTCTATGACCAAAATCCAAAATATCAAATTCTTACCATCTTCAAGCCTTGGTGATGAGATGAGATAGGATACGTTGAAATCCCAATCTGAATCTAGTGCTTCAATTCAATCCTCCACCTAAATGTTAAGCTTGTGAAAGCTTAGTAAGTACCCAAGAATCCAAATCTCCTTTGTTTTTTTTTACCTTGAATTCTATATATAAAAAATATTACTATTATTATAATTCCTGGATATATCTTAATAATCAATAGAGTATATGGATTGAAAGGAACAAAACTTTTACCAGTCTAATTCACTATATTATCACTTCGCAGTTTAACAGAAATTGTTATCAGGATCCTTTGCTTCCAATAACTTTTTATTTTATCATTATCTTTTATTATTCAACAGAGGCTCAACGTAGACTTAATAGAACACATGGGATATACAGAAACAGTATAGGAATGCACCGAAGCTCAATAACAGAATAGAATAGCACCGGAGTGCTATGTTAGAACAGGATAACACTGAAGTGTATAATCAAAACAACGAGTGCACTAAGTTTTTCCTTAATGACATGTCATTTATATTCTATTAGTTCATTTTCTCACTTTCACTTTTCATACATATACTATTACTATTTCATCATACTTTCTTACACATTCTATTTATAAATATAATTTTTTACAATTTAACTATAATTTTACATTTTTTCAATTTAATCCTCATCTTTCTACAACTTAAAGAACAATTGTAATTATAATAATAATAATAATAATAATAATAATAATAATAATAATGTATTTTGCATTCTCAACTACATTCTTCACTTTAGTCCCTTTAATCACATAATTTTCTTCACTTATCAAATATTTTCTGGTAAATTTTCATAACTTTTTAGTTTAGTCCCTTTTTATCATAAAAGTTCAATATTCACTAATTAGTCATATTAAATCAGTTTTCTTTCTTGTTACTCTTTAATCACATAATTTACCTCAATATCTTGTTTCAGTTATCAAATTTTGTTATGTATTTTACTTCTATTATTTCATCCACATATTTTCTCAAGTTTGGCAATTTAGTCCTTGTCATCATAAAAATTCCATATTTTTTTCCATTATTCCACTTTCACAACACTTTATACATATTTCATCATCTCATAACACATTCATTAAAATTTTATCATAATTTCCTTATTCACATATTAAATTGTTTTACACTTTATTTTACTAATTTACCACAACACTGTGCTAAATTTACATTTTTAATCCTTAAATAACAAGAGAATTCATGGTTCTTACTTATGTTTATTAATATTTTTTTTTAAATTTTTGTATTTGTAACGATTGAACAAGTTGAACTGAAACTCGATGATCAAACTGGTTTAATCAACAATTTGATTCTTACTAGAGGCGTTCATGGGTTGGGTCTAGGAATGATATTAACATATTTTATATTTGCCCAAACTCAACTTGACCCAAAATATGGATCTAAAATTTTGCCTAAGCTTGCCCATATTTTTAAATGACTAACCTAAGCTCATTTTAGGAGCACTCATATTTTTATTTATTAAAATTCTATATATAGTCATCTTAACATTTTTAATGATTACATATATACTACACTATTATAGATTTAATTATTATGTGTTATAACATTATATAATATATAAAAATAACATGATATAAAATATTATAAACTTAAAAAATGAGTCAGACCAGGTCGTGCTCGAGCATTGAATGTTCAAGCCATGAGCTCGATCTATATTATAAAGAGCCTAATTTTTTTTTTGTCAAAGTCTATTTTTTGAGCCTAATATTTTTTCCTAAACCCTCTCAAATTTTCGCGCGAACCTTCGAGTTTGGACGAGTAACCCGACCCATGAACATGTCTAAATTTCTTGCATATTTAGTTTTAATTGATAGTATTTTCTTTAAATGTTAATATTTGTGGTATAAAAAATATATTGATTTATTCTTAAATATACTCTTCAAGAATATTTAATATGTATTATATTGTAATTGAGTCTTAACTCGATTGGTATCGACATAGTTGCCAGTGCAAGATGACGTGAGTTCTAATGTGTTGAAATGTATTATCTTCCTATTCAAGGGTTAGAGACAGGCTATTGATAATTTTATGTATTATATTAAAAAGAGCAAATATGATAATGTTTAAAAAAAATTATATTGCTAATTTTGTAGAAATTCATATTTTATTTTTAATATAAAATAATTAAAAAAGTATTGATATGTTTTTTTTTCATTGAAAAAATAATTCAAATTTAAAAAATTTAATAGAAAAAAAATCATCTTTGACGAAAATAATATATTTAGCAGGAACTTCCATTCTGGAGGAAACACATGTAATTTTCATTTATCACAAAAAAGGAAAAAATTGCAATATATTAAGGGTTAGTTCTATTAACACCCTCAAACTATTATTGAAATTTTAAATTGATTCTCAAATTTCAAAAATTTCTAATAGAGTCCTTAATATCAATATTGTATCAACTAAATTATTTCATCAGCCCGTCATTAGCTTAGGCATTAAGTGCATGCTCAAAAACAACATGGAATATACTTAAAATATATGAATTAAATTGTAAACACGTGTATATCTATTACTTGAATAACTTGAATTTTATGTATTAAAAAAAGAAATAACCCTCTTAAATTTTAATAACACTATTGTTTTAATACATTAAATCCAAATTATTTATGCAGGCAAGTGTATATATATATATTTATAATTTAATTCTCGTGTTTTAAACATACTTCATATTAAATCTGAACTATTATTTAACGCTTAAATTGACAACTTGATTAAAGAAAACACTTAATTGATAAAACACTAATATTTTGAGAACTCAATTCAGAAGCTGCGAATGAAAAATTCAGGGACCAATTTAGAATCCAAGCAATAGTTAGGGGATCTTTGGTTGTACTAATTCGTATATTAATTATATGCCGCGACTTGACTCCTGAGTCAATTCTCAATAATCCGAAAGAACAGGGATAACCTTGTAATTTCGTAAAACCAATTTAATATATAAATCATAAAAAAGAATTTGTGTCTATTTCTTTCGTACACTTAAAAAAGAAGCAGTGAGAGAGTAGCGAAGCGCCTCCCTCCGCCTCCAGGTTATTTATCTTTTTTTTTTTTCCTTCAATTTTTTATATATAAAATTAAATAGATTTAGTATTTGATTCTTGCTTTTTTATGTTCTAGCTTAGATTAAAAAATAGAAATTGAAAAAAAGGAAATAAATTGATGGAATTTTGAGCTTGCTGAAGAGGTAGGGGTTTCGATTTAAATTTCGAGGAATTTTAAGCTCCAAGCATTTAATATCGAAACTTTTGGGATTCTTTGGCTAGTAACTGTATGTTTTCTTTCATATATTGCAGATTATTATTATTATTCTTAATCCTTGGAATTAATTTTCTAGGTTTTTTTTGGGTGAAAGATTGAACTGATTCTTTTTTTTTTTTTGTTATAATTAACATATTTATATTTGTAGGTTGAAGGTATAATGAAGGAGATAGTGTCGACGGGATATCATTAGAAGATAGCGGCCGTGATCAATTTTTTGAGCACAAATTTACCTACTCGACACAAGCCAATCACCGTAAGGTTGGTGGATGATGAATAATTTTCAGATGAAATCTTTTTATGAGATTTTGTATCTGTTTTATTTAAAATTTGACTCGGTTTTATTAGATTTTGGCGGTGTGTTTATATGGGGAGGATTTGTAGAAGTTTACAAATTAAATATAACTAAATTCAAATTCTTTAATTTTCCAAACCATAAATTTGAATTAATTCAAAATCTTGATTTTGAAATATTTTATTTACCGAACAAAGATTTTTAAATCCATGAATTTGAAACCCTAAACTTATCTTGAAGATTTCTACTTAGAGTCATGAGATTTTGAGTTATGGCTCAGTTTGTGTTATCTGTTGTCTGCCTTTGAATAATTCTGGTATATTTGATTTTCTTTTTTCGATCCTACTGCTTGTTACTCTCTCTCATCTCAGACTCTTCTGTTTGATTACTGTTTTTAGAAGAGTTTATTTAAAAGGTTTTGGTTTAGAGGAAATAGTGGACCATTCCCTCTGCTATTATCCATTACATTCTCATTTGTGGCCACGATCCACCGCTATTGATGTGAAATTTGTTCACACCACTATTAAATTCGGTGGCAGACACTGCTATGCCACTGCCATTTGGAACCCTGGTAATTATAATGGGGTGCTTTCCATGTTCATTGTGCAGCATTTTTTTTTTCTCATTCATGTCAACAAAATGTCTTACATTGTTGTCATTTTATCGATCAGAATAGTTCTAAAGGCTGGTTATGAAGAAATAAAGTCCTGCTCATTTTATAGGGAGTTGTCTTTTGTTGGAGGTGTCATAGTGTTAGGAGAGAGAGATATAGCCAGAATGTTACCTGGGGATTCCTCGCATCATTCGACATCTGATAGCGGGCCTTCTAGAAATTCTCAAGATAAGCAAGAGGAAGTCCGTCGTTGGTATTTTTCAAGAAAAGAAATAGAAGAAAATTCCCCATCAAGAATGGATGGTATTGATTTGAAGAAAGAGACATACTTGCGCAAGTCGTATTGTACATTTTTGCAGGATTTGGGCATGAGGCTGAAAGTGTAAGTTCATGGTCCACATTTGGATGCCAATGGGCTGATTTATCGTGTTGAATGTGAATATTGGGTTTCATTAGTTGCCATTCTGAACATCAAGCATAATTTATAATGGAAATAGAAAGTTAATGTAATTCGCTGCATGTTTTATGTGTAACACACATGCATGTCTTTCTTGTTTATCGTCAATGTATGTATTCAATTTCTTCATAAAGTTTATAGCTTCAAAAAATGGAAGTAATACTAATGTTATATTAGGTAGAAGGTTTTTAGATTTGTTTATTCGACGTTGTTATAATTCATTTCGCAAACATTGAGATGTTAATTTGCTGGTTGTTTCAATGCTGGTATCTGGATTGAAAGTAGATTTTGAATTCACTATATCATAATTATAGAAATGAAATAAAGTTTTTAATGTTAGCATTTTTCTTTTAAAAGTATATATCTTTATTTTACTATCTATATTGTACATGTTTATAGCTGCTATTACTGATAATTTTGGGCAACATTGCCTGGTTTGGATAGGATGCCTTTGGTGAGCGATTGTTGGATCTCTATGGCTTGCTGTGATGAAACTATAGAAGAATCTAGACAAGTGGTTGTTTGGGAGTAGAATGACGTAGGAAATGGTATTGTGCATGTGTTGGCACTCATGCATGTGTGTGTCTGTAGTCTGTCATTCTTTCTATTATTGGCAATCTTTTGACACTCTGTGTGGTTTAACTCGTAGTAAAAGCTACTCATGCACATATACGTGTAAATTGTGTGTGTGTGTCTATGAGTGTGAATATCTGTCATCCTTTTCCACATTATATTTCTGGGAAAGGTGTCTATAACAGTTATAAATAACTAAAGGGTGTTGTTCAAGGAGGGCTTTTTCATATTTGACTAGGTTCGATCTATGGAGAGTTAAATGAAGCCCTGACAGTGTGACATTACTTGTATTGATAATGTTTGGAATCTTTGTTGGCTTTGATTTAATGAATTTGACTCCGTTTCTTATCTGATAAAGGCCTCAGGTAACAATAGCCACAGCAATAATCTTTTGTCACCGGTTCTTCATTCGACAATCACATGTGAAAAATGATAGAAGGGTGAGTTGTTATTCTCATTGTCCAGTTAATCTTTCTTAAACTTTATCAAGGTAAATGTATTTACTCTTTCCTTTTAAAATTTGAAGCAGTCCTCGTATTTTGGTTCCATTTCACTATGCATTTTTATTGAGTTGCCATTTCTTTTGGATGGTATAATGCCGGTATGCATGCTAGAATGACTGAGGGTTAAAACCATGAAAAGTGTTATTATACTAGCTGAAGATTATTATTTTTTGTTATGATCATATGCTTAACTTCATTTCCTTGCTTGGCAGACCATTGCTACTGTGTGTATGTTCCTAGCTGGGAAAGTTGAAGAGACACCTCGTCCATTAAAGGATGTTATTCTCGTTTCCTATGAGATAATACACAAAAAAGATCCTGCTGCAGCTCAGAGGATCAAACAGAAGGTGTTCTTTAACTTAATGGTGCTTTCGCCAGTTTATATGTATTCCTCGTACTGATGCTTTGACCACTTTTCCTCCGTGTCGTGTATCTTGCTCCCTGACTTGTTCAATAGTTCTTTTGCCTGTTCTTACTTGCCATTCATGATCTTTCTCATTCTATTTTCTCTCTTTCACTCATTTTCTTATTCATCGGACATATAAGACTAACCCCATATTTTCTTCTTAGAAAGCCTAATGAGCTAAAATTCCCATGCACGGTTCGGTGTGAGGACTTCACCTTTGAGATGTTAGGCACGTGTAATATTTGTCCAGTCTGTTGATTATTGTGTGATATATTGCCCATGAGTGTAAAATCGCAATCATGGTGTGTTTCTCTTTCCTTCTGTCTGTTCCTCTTGAACTCAAAATTCTTGCTCAGAATCCAATTTTTTCCTCCAACAGCTGTGTCCTTGGTAAAATATCTCCCTGCTACTTTATTTTTTTTCTTTTAAATTATTGTTAAAATATAACATTTCTTTATGCCCTAGTTATTAATTTTTTGTTTTTAATTTTCTTTTGTTTGCATAATGTAGTTATTAGGCATTGCTCATTAGCCTCGATATCTCTTGCAGGAAGTGTATGAACAACAAAAGGAGCTAATTTTAATTGGGGAGAGGGTTGTGCTTGCCACTTTGGGGTTTGACCTCAACGTTCACCATCCATATAAACCTCTTGTTGAGGCTATAAAGAAATTCAAGGTTGCTCAGAATGCTCTTGCCCAAGTCGCTTGGAATTTTGTTAATGACGGGTATGTTTTCAAGCGGTGCTCCTTCAAGTTTGAAAAGAATCACTTCTGTTTTTTCTGACTCATTGTGAAGTGCCTTGCAGGTTGAGGACGTCGCTCTGCCTCCAATTTAAGCCTCATCATATTGCAGCTGGTGCTATTTTCCTTGCTGCCAAGTTCCTCAAAGTAAAGCTTCCATCAGATGGTGAGAAGGTCTGGTGGCAAGAATTTGACGTCACCCCACGCCAGTTGGAAGGTTAGTGTCCTCTCCATAAATTTGTTTTTCAATATCTTGTGGATATACTATGTTTTCTGGACTCGAGTGTGAGCGTCTGACACAGGTATGTTGTTCTTTTTTGTTCATTATCTACATGTCTGGATATGCATTGAACATGATTATTTCCAGAAAAATGAATATTGAATTATTTGAAAGATGTTGTTTCTCTTAAATTTAACCCATTGGATGTAAAATGGTATCTATCTGTTACTTGCAATTCATTTGGTTTGGTAGGCAGTCTGTTTATTGCCACGTCGTGTGAAATTCTGTGGATCCTGCTGTGGACGCATAGTTATCTTCTTCTTTTTTTCCCTTGTGTGTTTAGTTGGATATTGTACTAAGTCAACCATGGTTATTTTATCTTGAAGAGGTTAGCAATCAAATGCTGGAACTTTATGAGCAAAACCGAGTGCCCCCGTCTCAGGGTAGTGAAGTAGAAGGAGGTGGTGCCGGTGGTGATACATCTCATCGAGCACCGGCTAAACATCCATCGGGAAGTGAGGAAAAACAAGTATCTTCACGGTCAGTGGCCGACCACTCATCTGTTGACAAACATGTTATGTCAACAAGGACTGCCCAAAATCAAAATAGTGCTAATGGTGAGATTGGAGGTGTTATTACTGATCACAAGTTGGATACTGAGACCAAGGATGGTAATCAACATCATGAGCTATTACCGCATAAGGAGCACATGAGGGAAGTTTCAAATAAATCTAGGTCCGGAATGGAGCGAACCGGGGGAGAAGACCAGGAAAGAACTGGCGGAAGAAATGACACTGCAGAAACCGGTGAATGGAGAGATGAGGGAGCATCACGTAAGGGTAGTGGTGTGGTTGGGCGAAACTTGGACATTCGGGAAGGACCCGTTGGCCAGTCACCGAAAGAAGCTATTAAAATAGACAAAAATAAGTTGAAGGCTGCGCTTGAGAAAAGAAGGAAGTCGCGTGGGGAAACGATGAAGAAAAAGGATGTCATGGACGAAGACGATCTTATCGAGAGGGAGCTAGAGGATGGGGTTGAACTGGCTGTGGAAGATGAGAAAATCAAGCGAGAACGACAGAACTGGTCTAGAAATGAGAATCAAGATTATGTTAAGGACCACGGGGAAATGGGAGAAGCGAACCACTACATTACAAAAGGGCAATCATCTCAGGGATTCGAAACAGAGGCTGCCGAAGAAGGAGAAATGCTGGATGATGCTTCTCCAAAAGTAAATCCCCGAAAGCGGAAAGGTGGAAGCCCACCAGAGAGGCAATCTGAAGGGAAGAAACGTCATGAGTATACGTCAAGTTACAACCACGACACTGTAGAAGACGGGCCAAAAAGTGGTCGTAATAGTTATCCGGATAAAGAATATCGAAGGCATGCACACGAGAATCATTTCTGAGGCAGTATTAACAGTAAGTCCACGCATTTTGATTTATTAATGAGCGTATGATATCGGAAAACTGGTTTCTGACTGATTTTCGAACCTCGCTTTCCATGTACTAAAAATTAAATTCTGATTTTAATTGCCTACACTGGCTTTTATATCTCGACTGTAACAGAATGTTCGGAACGAGGATGCTTAGGCTTGAAGAAGAGAAAGTAAAAGAGGCAATTAATTTATTTACTTCATATGCATGGGTTAAAGTACTTTATGAGGTCCCTATAATCCCCTCGAGAGTTAATTTTTACTATATAAAAAATGTCTTGATATTTTTTTTTTTCAATTGCTTTTAATTTCGAACAAAAGATTTAATTTTAACTCTATTCTAATATGATTTTATTCGATCTTTTCTAATAGTATATGTATTAAAATGATCTATTTAATAGTAGGGTAAACTACCAAAATAGCTATTTTTGTTTATTTTAGGTTATGTTTTAGTCACTTACGTTATCGTATTATAACATTTTAGTCATTGAGTAATTAATTGTTGTTAATAATGTAAAAATAAGTTAATGTGGCACGTTAAATCATCATTTCAAGTAAAAATTTTAGATTAAATTATATAATTAGTTTTTATTTTTTTTTGAGTAATTTAATTTTTTCCTTTTATGTTTTTAACTTTTTTTCTCTTCTCTTTTGCTTCTCTTTCTGTTTTCCTACATCTTCTATTTCTTTTAACGTATCAAATAACAAATAAATATTGAATAGGATGGTCTTAAAATACAATCCAAGCCATAATAATGTAAGCAACAAAAAAGAACCCTTTAAATCTTGAAATGAAATATATCATAAGCAATCTTAACGTGTCACAAAAAAAAAATCACAAAAAAATTGCTGATTACTTTAGTAAGGGTTTTGATATAGCAATTGATCATTTCCTGCTTAATAGCTCATTCTCTACTAAGTTTATCCATAACAATAAGTCAATGCTTATAATCACAACCAGAATAAAAATTAATTTGTCCAAAATTTAAATAAAAAACATAAAGATTAATTGTATGATTTAACTTAAAATTTTTATTTGAAATAATGACTTAACGAGCCACGTTATTGTTACACCGTCAACGTTAATTAGTGACTTGGTAACTAAAATGTTACATCACAATAACATAAGTGATTAAAACGTAACATTTCAAACATGAATGATTAAAATATAACTTAAGATAAACAAAAGTGACTATTTTTAATGTTTACCTTTTAATAGTAAAGGGATTAATTTAATTAGAAACTTGTTCAGTACATTCGTTGTGCATGTTTTTGTTATTTTATATATATATATATATATATATTAATTTAATTTAATTTAAACTTAATTTTAAAAAAAAAAAAAGAAGAAGAAAATACTCGGATAGGATAAAACTTTTTTCGGGGGGGGGTACAAAGATAGAAAACACATAAAACATTATAATTTTCATAATTTTGAGAATGTTATTTCAGTGAAAACTTCATTTATTTTTATGAATATATTTTTTACATAATAGCTGTACTAGTAGACATCAAATTGCTTTTAACTCGGACTAAACCGATTTAGATAAAAAAAAAATTGAGTAAATCGCTCGAAAGCGATAAAAAAAAAAACATTGATAATCAAAGAGCTGATTTAATTTTTTTAATTATTTAAACCGATAATCCAACTGTGGATCGATTCAACTATGGAATAACAAACACAAAAGTCATAATGAAAATACAAAATCCCAAAGAAAATAAAAATTAAAAATATAATCGATTTCTTTCCTGATTCTCTTTTTGGGTTAGAGAATCATTTTGGTTTTGATTTTGTTGGAAGGTTGAGTGAGGAAAATAAAGATAAAAATTAAAATTAAAATTTCCCTTTACATTCATTTTATTCTTCTTCATCAACCTTCTCAACAGTCCCACAACTCTCAATTTTCTTCATAATTTTTTTTCCCTAAAACGTTCCTACGTATATTTCTTGATCTGTTATTTTTTTTGGAGCTTAAAAATCTCATCATCATCGAACCACCTCATGGCCACCACTGCAAACAAGACCATCAATGCTAAAATAGTCAGTTTCCTCTAAACCCTCCTTAAAAATTGTTATTTTCATTATCAGTAGAATTTTGTGCTTTGGGACTCGTTTAAATGCGGAGCTACGATCTGGTTCTTCGTAAATTATACGTCATTGCATGTTTTTTATGTGAAATTTTTATATAGATTTGCATGTTCTTGCATTTTTATTTTTAAAAATCTTTGTAGGTTTTGCTTTGATTATCGTCCCCCCCCCCCCCTTTTATCTTATTGCTGAATTAATTTGTTAAGTTTTTTTTTTTAAAAAAATATTATGTTCATTTTGTGGTGATGAGGCGTGTTTATTGTTTTATTATAATGAATGATCATTAAGAATATGATCAAATTAGAGGCTAATAAATAAGTGTTCTGATTGAAAATTACTAAAATTAAAATCAAGTAAAATTTATTTACAGATCTTTAAAATAAAATCAAACTGGTTGAGGGGATTTCCGTGGAAGGTCGATAAACCCCTCAATAGGTCCGATATGAGGCTCGGGGTGTCTATGTTCGGCTGTCTTCCGACTTCACCAAAAGCTGCGAGGAGTCGATGGAGTGGGAGCACCAATACCAAACCTGTTCAGGGGATTCGTCCGCCGAAACTACATATAGAACATATAAACAAATTTAAATATATAAGCACCATTGTTTTTCCCCTTTTAAGTTCTATGTTAGAGATGTTTTAGGAAAAGAATGAAAGCAATATTTTCTGTTTTCATAGCATGCATTATAGTTGTCAACTATGTTACTCGGAGTCTGGTATGGATGTTGTCATATGGATAATTGGGTATGTGTTCAATATGAGTAGTTTTCAACCCATTTCTGTATATATGGAGAGTCCTTGAAGGGTTATTTTCTCAAATCATGTTTGAGAATGTGTCTGTATCAAGCATGAGTATCTAAAGAAAACAGAGTTAACATAAATTGTTGAAAATGTGTTGTGTTCCTCAGGTTCTACTTGGGGATGTTGGAACTGGAAAATCTAGTCTTGTGTTGCGCTTCGTTAGGGGCCAATTTGTCGAATTTCAGGTTGGTGATGTTAAGTATTTTTGTTAGTAATTTTTATATGTGCGTACATACGTATGTATGTGTCTGTACATACTTATATACATTTAGAGGCCAACTAGTTAGTAATATATATAGCTTGACATTTATCTTATGATGTAGGAATCAACTATTGGTGCTGCATTTTTCTCCCAGACGTTGGCGGTGGATGATGCAACCGTAAAGTTCGAGATTTGGGATACGGCCGGTCAAGAGCGGTACCATAGCTTGGCACCAATGTATTACAGAGGAGCTGCGGCTGCAATTATCGTTTACGATATAACAAATCTCGTAAGTTCATTATGAGTATCGGATATGAATATGTTTAAATATTTTTAGAAAGGTTTTCCATTTCCTAGACTTATGTATCGGACATGAGTGTCAGATTAGGTCATTTCAACAAATGTGAAACTGGGAAATAAAGCATTAAAGCTTTGGGATTCCCTAAACATTCCTGCAACTTTCTTGTCATCTTGCTCGGATTTTTGTGTGAGTGTTAGATACGAGTATACATCTTTTTAGGAGTATCTCCTTGTACCTAGGTATGTATGTCGAATATGAATATTTTAAAAAATACGAAAAAACGCCACCACATGAAAAGCTCACATTTATTCATAGAGATTTAGAATTCGAGAGTTAAATTTTGTTCTAGTTTGAAGTTTATAACGTTATGTTCTTATTTTGTAGGCATCATTTGAGAGAGCTAAAAGATGGATTGAAGAACTTAAAGCACAAGGTAGACCCTTATTTGTTTTACGGTTTTCAGATTCAAATGTCAGTGTCAGATATGAATATATGTTCAACATGAGTACTTTTTTTTTTTTTTTTAAGTCATGTATTTGAAGGACTGTATTCTCATATCCATGTTTAGGAATGTGTCTAATACGAGTGCTTAACACAGATTCTTTAAAAAAGATGAAGAATCGAAGCAATATAAATTATTGGTGAAAACACATTTCCCGTCCCTATCAATTTTGAAATTCAGCAAATTGGTCCCTCTAAAAATTTTGGTCTATTTAATCCCTATCAATTTTAAAAGTGGGCAAATAAGGACAATTAATTATGACATTAATTTTTTCTGTCAATTGTACATAATTTTGATTTCTATAATAACAAATTTAACCTTCAATGTTTACATATCTTGTGTAAATGTTGACAGATGTGTAAAATTTGCAGGTTAAATTTGTTAAATCAGGATCAAGCTGACAGAATGTGTAAATGTTGCAGGCTAAATTTGTTAAACTAAAATTAAATTGACAAAATGTGTAAACTTTGAAGGCTAAATTTGTTATCATATCAATAAAATACATGTGCAGTTGATGGGAAAACATTAACGTTATGATTAATTGTCCTTTGTTGCTCACTTTTAAAATTGACAGGAGTCAATTTGCTCCAATTTCATTTTTAAAGAGGCCGATTTACTTAATATCTAAATTAAGAGGGACCAAAGAAGTTTTTTTACCTAAATTTTTATATGTTTTATTTACTCTTTTTGTTTTCAATGTGAAGGCAATTCTGATATGGTAATGGCACTTGCTGGGAACAAAGCTGATTTACTGGATTCAAAGAATGTGGAAACCGAGGTAAGTTATCATTCTGTTACTCAGATTCGAGTGTGTGTTTAATATAAATACGTCTTTGATACGGGGTACATTCAACTTGCTCTTAGAAACGTTTTTCATGTATTTAGAGCGTCATTAGAGGAGAACCATATCTTTCGTATCCATATTGAAAAATGTATCAGACATTTCAATTTTTCGACTAGATGTAGTCTAGTTTTCAACTGTTTTGACATTTCAAAACAACTCGTTATCTACATAGGATATGGAAAAGGATCATATAGTTCTGTGGTTCATTTTGTTTCAACTCCAATGGTCGGTCCGATAGACTAACCAGCATGCGAATGTCCAATTCGACTTCTTATTCTCTTTGTTCTTTCAGGAAGCAAAAACTTATGCTCAAGAGAACGGCCTTTTCTTCGTGGAAACTTCCGCCAAGACTTCGTCCAACGTCAACAACATTTTCTACGAAATAGGTGTTTCATTTCTCATTTATGTTACTTAGACTCGGGTGCGAGTGTCCAATACCGAAATGTTCAATAACAAAAAACGGTTTTTTCATATATTGGAAGGTTTTTGGAGGGATCATCTCTCAATATCCATGTTTGAAAATGTATCTGACACGAGGTATTTGTTATACAAGTCAGAGAATTGACCCTTTTTTTTTTTCCATTTTCATACAGCGAAAAGAATACCTCGAGTGCAGCCGTCACAAAATCCTGCCGGAATGGTTCTCATGGATAGATCTGCAGAGCAAACAGCAAGGGCATCTTGTTGCTCGTATTAGGCGATGATTATCTACGCTACCCAAAGTCAAGATCGGGTATCATATATGAATATGCGTTCAACAAGGGTATGTTTAACTTTTAAAACTTTTATTTTCTTCCATATATTAAAGGCTTGTACTTCATACTCAAGTTTAAATATATGTGGGACACAAGTATCTTAGAGAAAATGAAAAGTCCGGATGACATGGTAGTGCTTATTTATTTTGGTTTCTCATTTATGTACCGATTCATTTCGGAATTGTACATGATGCACGATGTCTAGAGGTTTTTGGGGTTGGAGAGCGGGTTTTCCTTCCAACTTCCATATATTCCTGACTTACATATTCAAATAAGAAATGCCATTTTTCCTGTTTTTATAACCAGTTTTGGTTGCTCATTTATAAGTCTGAGATTGTATTTGTTCCATCTTAATTTATGTTATAAGCACTGTACAAGTCCTTGTACTATAGCACGAAATGCATTTTGATTCTTGTAATTTTAAAATGAGAAAACGGGGTAAAAATACTATCTTACTCAAAAAAATGATTAAACTAGTCTTTGTAGTTAGATTACAGAGAAAATTAATGACTGTTAAAAAACTTGGCATGAGATACATATAGCACGTCATATGGTACTATCTGGTTATTCCTGTCATACACTTAGTTTTTAATTGTATAAATAGATGAAATTTTTAACAATCAATTTCATCTTTGATATAATATATAATAATTAATTTGTGTATTTTTTTCTGATAAAGAGAGTAATCTACAATCTAATTTTAATGTGAGGTCTTCGAGGTACTTTTACCAACAAATAGATATATGCATGTTATATGGTAGAAAAACGAGTAAATGTAACATTCATCATTTAAATGCAACAATTGAAGGTTTTTACGTGACTATAGATAAACTCGATTAACAATTTTTTTTTGCATAAATACCATAGGTTTAAATTCAATAACGTGCGCTATATTCAAATTTATTTTTATATAAAATTGCATATATTATATATTTAATTCCTAATTTTAATTATAATTATTTAGACATATATTTTTGAAATTATATTTTAACTTTTTTTTATTTAAGCTCAAATCTGATAGTTTATTTTATTATTAGAAAATATGAAGATTTTATATTAATTTTGATTATTAAACTTAAACAAATATATATATATATATATATATATAGAAAGAATAAAAAATAAAAGTTCTAAAAATTCTAATTCAATTAATATCACATAATAATGATTTAGGTATCCAAAATGCTAAGAAAAAAAATTGAGGATTAGGGCTCTAATTGGTTTAAGAAAATATTTTATATTTTTAATCTTCAAAAAATATTTTTTATTTTTAAAATTAAAAATATTTTTCAAAGGTTAAAGTACATAGTCTATGTAGTTGAGCAAAATTTGATATTTAATTAAAATTTAAATCCTATTATTCATTCTATTTAAAGATATTATTGTTAATATTTTCTGTCAATTTTGTCAAATTAAAATGTTAATTATCTTCATAAGTTATGGCATATTATTGATGTAAAATAAAAATGTTAAATTGATAAATTTTGATGGAAAATAGAAACAAAATAAATGATTATGACTGAACTAAGACTTTAAATCAGAAAAAAAATTAATTTTTAAAACATAAGGACTAAATCTTAAACTTTGTCAAAGTATAGACACTAACAACATATTTTGACATTTACAAAAATAAAAATACAAAAAAAAAAACCTATTTTCTCATAATATAATCATAAAAATTCGGTATTCAAAAATGGTTAAAAAAGAGAGTGAGAAGATTTTTTTTTTAATTAATATCAGCAGCCTTTATTGAAACAAAAACCCACCACAAAAACATAAACGAGCCCTCCAGTATTAAAACCGTCGGGCTTTGAGGTTTAACCCAAAACAAAAATTGAATTGAAAATAAACAAACAGAAACTTTCTAAATTCCTAAAATGACTCAAAGCTGTAAATAATAAAACAGGATAATAAATGTTATGGAAAAAAGGAAACTAGGGTAATTATTGCTGCCGATTCACATACAGTTGGATGGCATTCAATCTTGTCTCCCCATTCTCGGTATTGCCAACTGCATCCACGATAGCCTTTCACATTTCAGATCTGCTATCTTTCCATCTTCTTTCTTCGCTAATCTCCTCTCAATCTGGTCTTTGGCGCCACCTACCCTCCGGACTGGCTTGGTGAGGATGGCTTTCTACTCTTCTAAGGTATGGTACTAATTCTCTTTTCATCTTTGTTTCTGCTACTTCATGAGCCACTACATTTTCATTTCTGTGAATAAACTGAAATCTGATATCTTGAAAGTTCTTTGCTTCTTGAATGTCACTGATAATGGCACTGATAACAGACTTATCTTTTTCTCTTATTTTGCATTTCTGTATCACCGCTCGCGAATCCCCTTTAATTTTAACTGAGTTGAATCCCATGGAAGTCCCTAATCTGACCCATGAAGCCCCGCATACGCTTCTGCTGCAAAAGAAGTAGGGACATTTAAGTTCAATATTGTCTTTGTGTTTATTATCTAGCCCGAACCATCAAGAACTACCAGACCAGCCATCGATTTTGCTTCTCTACTCCTAAAAGCCGCATCAAAATAAATTGATGTCCTTGAGAGTGGATCTTGCGATTCTGTACCCCGACATTTGTTTAAGGTACACTTTTTCTCTTCAATACCCTCAACCTCTGCCAAATAACTACGAATTTTTGATGCTAGATCTCTAACCGATTCTGATTTTCCTTCATGTACGAACCTATTCCTCGACCCCCACATTAGCTAGATTGTGCAGCAAACCAGTCGACTTTGTTTGTGGTTGCTGTTCAGGAGTACCCAGGTAAGCCAATCTCCAAAATTCTGAAACGTCTGGTCTCTGATCCAAGAAATATCTAACAACTGCCATATCTCTCTTGTCACAAGGCAAAGGAGAAACACATGATCAATATCTTCTTCTCCATTTCTACATCTGGGACAAACAGCGCTATCTGTAATTCTTTTTGATCTGAGATTAGCTAGAGTAGGCAAATAGTTCCATGAAGCTCTCCAGATTGTAATTAAAATCTTTGATGGGAGCTGGATATTCCAGAGCTTTTTGTAAAATTTCTTTAGATCGGCCTGTATTAATGATTCACTAGGATCCAGATTGTCACCCTGTAATAGTTTGTAAGCACTTCTAACCGAGAATTCACCAGAAAGCTCCTCCTCCCAAATCTGAAAGTCCTCTCCTGGATTTGTCGCCAACGGGATCTGTAGAACCTTCTGTGCAATATCCGCTGAAAAGGTAGAATTCACCAACTTTGTTTTCCACATTTTGTTAGGAGCATCAATTAAATCAGACACTAACTCAACGTTATTGTTGTTTCTGTCTCTGCCTTCTTCCATCACATGTCCTGGTATCCACTTGTCCTCCCATACTCGAATTCTAGTCCCCCGCCCCACTCTCCATCCCAATCCACTATGAAGCAGACCCTTAGCCGCCCAAATACTTCTCCAGATAAGTGAAGGTGAGTTACCTAACTGTGCGCTAAAAAAATCTGCATGTGGATAATACTTTGCTTTAAGAACTCTCGCCAGTAATGAATTTGGATAACAAAACAATCTCCACCCCTGTTTAGCAAGCAAAGCAATATTAAATTGGCTCATATTTCGAAAACCAAGACCACCACAATCCTTTAAAGTACATAGCTTTTTCCATGTATACCAATGAATGCCCTTTCTCCCCTGCCCTTTTTGCCACCAAAATTTTGCCATAATATTTTCAAGATCGTCACACAAAGACTTCGGTAACAAAAAGCATGCCATTGAATAAGTAGAGATAGCTTGCAAAATGGATTTAATAAAAACTTCACGACCTCCCTGAGATAAATGCCGAATGCTCCACTGATCTATTCTTTGCTTCATTCGATCTTTCAATTCTTGGAATGATTCCTTCTTCCTTCTCCCCACCATGTTTGGTAATCCCAAATAACGCTCTGGATCAGTTGAACATCTGACAGCTAAAATTCTGCCCACCAAGTTTTGATCAGAATCTGAAGTATTCCTACTGAAAAACATAGTTGATTTTTCAAAATTTACCCGTTGCCCCGAGCACCTCCTGTAATTTTTCAATATCTCCTTTAAGACTGTAGCTCCCCGTTCTGAAGCCTCGCTGAATAAAATACAATCGTCAGCAAAGAATAAATGAGAAACTTGAGGCCCACTCCTGCTGGCTTTAACCCCTTTTAACTTCCCTTCTTGAATTGCTAGACGCATGAGGCTAGATAGACCCTCCCCACACAAAAGAAACAAAAAAGGGCTGAGCGGATCTCCTTATCTTAAGCCTCTTTCTGGATGAAAAACATCTCCTTTGCAACCATTAACAATCACTGAATACCTGACAGATTTTAAACACTTCATAATAGTTGCTACCCATCTGGAAGCAAAACCCATTTTGATCATTACATCTTCAATAAATTTCCACTCAACTCTATCATAGGCTTTGCTCATATCCAACTTCACAGCCATAAATCCTTTCCTACATGCTCTTTTCTGTTTCAATGTATGAAGAAGTTCATAGGCGAGCACTACATTATCTGAAATCAACCTTCCAGGAACAAACGCACTCTGAGCCATATCAATACACTTGCCAATAACCCATCTTAGCCTATTTGCGATAGCTTTCGCCATGATTTTGTATAAGACATTGCAAAGACTAATAGGCCGGAATTGTTTCATATTAACAGGATTTGCAACATTTGGAATAAGAACAATGTTTGTATCGTTTACCTGTTTAAAATCTTTCCCTTCATTCAGACTCTGTAAACAAAATTTGCTAACTTCTTCTCCCACAACATGCCAACATTTTTGGTAGAATAACGCCGGCAAACCATCTTCCCCCGGTGCTTTAATAGGCCCATTTCAAATGTGGCTGATCGAATCTCTTCCTGCGTGAACGACTTTAAGAGTTGATGATTATCTTCCTCTGTTATGCAATTTGCAATTCCTGACAACACCTGCTCACTTCTTCCCCTTTCTTCAGATCAAAACAGCGTTTGAAAATACACTCTCGCAATATCCGCGATGTCCTCACTAGTTTTTGTTTCCCTTCCACTCTCATTTTGCATTTTGTGAATCCTGTTTCTTCTTCTACGCTGTGTGGCTTGACAATGGAAAAAAAGCAGTATTTCGGTCACCATATTTTAGCCAATTAATTCGTGCTCTTTGTTCCCAATACCTTTCATCCTTATCAATTTCCAAATTCAATTTAACTTTGGTATCGATCAACTCACCCAAATTGTTATCATCTCTCTCTGCATCTAGAAGATCTGCCAATCTATTAGTTAAAAAAACTTTTTCCTTCTTTCGAACATCCTGTATTCATTTAGCCCATTTTCTCAGACCACTTTTTAACGCTTCTAATTTCAGCAACAAATGGCCTGAAGATGAGTCCCAAAGAGTCTTAACTTCCTCTTCAAATGACTCCTCCATCGTCCACCAAGCTTCAAATCTGAAATCCATCTCCCCTGTTTTAAAATTTGCCCGTTCCGTGTTCACTAAAATTGGGCAATGGTCAGAAAAAGAATGACTTAGGTGTTGAATAGACACTTCAGGAAACCGTGCCGCCCAATCTTGATTCGCAACTCCTCTGTCAAGTCTTTCTCGAATGTTTGTCTCCGGTAAATTTCCTCTTTCCCATGTGAACCATCTGCCCGAAAATCCCATATCCATTAGACCACATTCTGCAATTACTGTAACACCCCTTACCCGTATTCAACGCCGGAATAGGGTACGAGGCATTACCGGAATTACAAATTTATTTATCAGACATTTTATTTCATCTAGCATTTATATTTGAAATCAATCAAAATCAAACATATTGTCCCTTAAATATATTTATTTTTATCGACATGTCTTACTTGAATCTATTACTCGTTTCATCATACTTAATTACCTTGTATTAACATATTAAAGATAATCACATATTTACATGTCATGATAAATATCATTCACTTGCCGTTTCTTCATAAACATAAAACAGTTAATTCATCATATCAATATTTCACGTACCATCAACTTATATTTCCTTATATCACATAATTAAGTTACACAAACTTACCTGGTTAAATTGCAGAAATATCAAGATTCAGGGGCACTTTGGAAATTTTCTATTTTCATTGATTTTTCAATCGATCTTAATCTAAATTAATAATTTCATTAAATTTTGCAATTTTAAATAAAAAAAATAATCTATTTCATGCAAATTGGTCATTTCTACATTTTTACAAAATTAATCATAAAGTTTTAGTTTTATTCAATTTAGTCCCTGAGTCTAAAACATTACAAATTAGCCATGCTTGCTGAATATTCATACATATTTTCCTCCTCCTCCTCTCCATTCCACATCCTTAATGTATATAACATGCTATAAATAACATTATCAATAATTTCATTAATTACTCATAAGTATATTCAAAACTGTCCATTTGAGTTATAGTCACTAAATTATTTATTTCCAGAGCTACAGAACTCCAAATGAAGAACCGTTAATTTTTCCTGAAACTAGACTTACATATCTTCTTGCCATAAAATTTTCAGAATTTTTGATTTAGCCAATTAGTACAGTTTATTCTTTAAATTCACCCCTGTTCTGCTGTCTAGCAGTTCCGACCCTTCTTCACTAAAAATTAATTATCTTTTCATATAGAATTCAGATGATGTTATAGTTTATTTCTTCTAAAACTAGACTCATTAAGGAATCTAACCATATAAATTATGTTCCCAAATTATTTTTATACAATTTGTAATGATTTTTCCAAGTCAGAACAGGGGATCTCGAAATCACTCTGAACCAGTCTTACCAAAATCTAAATATCTCAAAATAAAGAATTTATTTTCTTTCTCTGTTTCTTTCATATGAAAATAGACTCAATAAGCTTTAATTTCATATCTCACTCAACTTCTAATTCAATTTCTACCATTTTTGGTGATTTTTCAAAGTTACCTTACTGCTGCTGTCCCAAAACTGTTTTGTTATAACTCATTTTACAATTTAATCCTAATTAAGTTTACTTACTTTCCTAACTTAATTCATACTTCTTTTCTATTCAAATTCCATCCAAACTCAAATTTAACTACTAAATTTTTTCATCATATTTTCCTCAATTTAATCCCTACAGCATAAAACTTACATCTTACTTCTCAATTAAATCCATTTTTCAATTCTAACTTGAAATTCATTCAATTAAGTCCCTAATTCATATTTTTGTTCAGCATAAACTATACTTGATAACTCATAAACTTTCAATATGACAACTTAGCTTCTTCAAAACCTTGTTCCAAGGCTTCTAAACATCAAATTAAGTAAAAAGGGCTAAATTGACTTACCTATCACTTCCAAGCTTCAAACTTTTATTATCCCTTTCTTCTTTCTTTTCTTCCTTCCTTCTTTCCTTCTCTGTTTCGTTTGCCTATTCTCTCTGTTTCTTTTCTGTTTTCTCTCCCCCCTTTCCTTTGTTTTTTGTTTGTATATATATAATAATATAATATAATATAATATAATATAATAATAAATACCTTAAAAATCTCAGATTTTTCTATGTTATACTGCCTCAACTATACAAAATGGTATAATTACCATTTTGGTCCTTCATAATTTCTTTTAATCTATAATTTAACTTTTACTTTCATTTCAATTTAGTCCTTTTCATTTAATTTCCTACCCAAACGTTAAAATTTTCTAACGAAAGTTTAATAATAACTTAATGACATTCCATAAATATTTTTAGAAATATTTATGGCTCACTTTATGAATTCGAGGTCTCAATACCTCGTTTTTGGCCCAATTTTTTTCTAATTAATTCTTTCAATTCACAAAATTCACTAATTTTAAAATATTTCTAAAATCACACTTAACTTATAATTATCGATTAACAAAATTTTCTAACTTTTCATCAAATTTAGTGATCTCGAATCACTGTTCCGACACTATTAAAATTGGGCTGTTACAATTACCCTCTGAAATGCCTCCATTCTTCTCTCATCTCTAGGAATCCCTCCTTTTTTCTCCAAACCCATTCATGATCTCATTGAAATCTCCACAAACGAACTAATCATTTTCAAATCAGCCCACAAATTAATCCTATCATTTTCATACGGAGAACCATAAAAACCAGTAAACCTCCATTTTCCCCTTGAATCATTCTCATCAATCTCCACATCAATATATCTTCTTGAAAACTGTCTCAGTTTCACACTCACCTCCTGCTTCCATGCCAAGCACAATCCACCTCTTGTACCCTCTGGATCAACCTCAATCCCATTTACATATCCACAACTGAATCGAATACGTTCCATTTTACTCTTTCCAACTTTTGTCTCCATAAAGAAGACCACTTGGGGATTGTTTACCTTCAGTGTATGCCGAAGTCTATTAACTGCTCGTGGACCCCCCAATCCACGAACATTCCAACTAGCAGTTTCATTGCGACCGGTCTGCTTGCCTCTTGGCAGCCGCTGATATAAAAAGAGTACCTTCCGAAAACCTTCTATTTCTCCCTGTCAGATTATTCTCCTTCTCTAAAACTGTCTTCCCCTCCATCTCCCCTCTAGCTCGCTTTTTACCTTCCTCACTCATTAAAACTTCATCTTCCAGATCATGCTCCATGGCAGCAAAATTTGCATTCAAATTTGGAGTCACCCATGTTTCAGTCCCCAATATCTTCCGCCCATTCAAGTTAAATCCCAAAACTGGATCAATTGACATTCCATAACTCCCTAATTTACTCTCCTTAGTCCCATCTCTATTACAATTCGTTAGAGGTCCTTCAGCATCATTTGTCCACTTCTCATCCTCCTCTTCTCTCAACCATACACTATTTGGTACTACCACCCTTCTTGATTGAGCCCGTAAAGATAAATCCCATCCCATCTCGTTAACTTCAACCCCTAACATCAGTTTGGCTTCACAAAAAGGATCATTATGACCCAACCGGCCACATAAGAAACAAAATAGAGACAGCCTTTCATAACGAAACTTGACATATGTGCTATTTTCGCAAAACGAGATTAGTTTTCTCCTCTTCAATGGACGTCTCACATCAATCCTAACTCCTACCCGCATATAGTTTCTATTTTCCTTGCCCAGATTTTTCCCATCATATTCCACAAACTCTCCTACGAAATTTCCCAATTGAATTGCCAGATTTTCTGAAAATAAGCCAATGGGAATTTCGTGAATTTGAACCCAAAAAGGTGCCATGAACAAAGGGCTATTTAGCGGGTCTTCCCCCCATTGCAACTTATGTAAAATTAACATATGGTTATTGAACGTCCACGGGGAACCTTTCATCACCCTATCTAAATCCATAATGTGATAGAATTGAAACAGATACCTTTTCTCACCCAGATCCCCAATATTCACCCCTTTAATAGGATGCCACAGATTTGCCATTGTATTTTTCATAGCAGGAAAATGAATAACACTGGCAGTTAGAAAACACCCCACTAACCTGAAGACTTCCTCTCTCCTTTCGTCATTCTGCTTGACTTGAATCTGTAAAATTTCATCCTCTTCAGCAATAGATAATCTTGCTAACTCCTCTTCTATTGCTTGCAGGTGAATCATACAGAAGAAATCAAGAACCAATGAAGCCTTTACTCACTTTCCGCCGCAAAATCCAAAAAAGAACAAAAACAAGAAAACCTAGAAAAAGTCGCGTGCTAAGAAGCAGACTAGAACCGTGCCAGAAAGGTAGACTAACCCTTCGAGTGAGAAGATTTTTACTTTTATTTAAACTTGAATTAATATTAATTCATTATCAATTTTTCTAGTTTTGTAAAAATATTTTTAGTTAAAATAATGATTTTTTATTTTATTTTCACAAAGTCATCTTTAATCTTTCAATCAAACATATATTTTTTAATATTTTTCATTTTCTAAAAAAATAACACAAAAATGACCTTTACTTTTATTTTTCTAAAATCAAACACACCCTAAATATTTCTGAATTTTCCTATCTTGATAATGATTATTATATTTTATTTATTTATTTATTAATTTTATAATCATATTACTTTTCTATATTACTTTATAATAGTTTTAAATTACTTCTAATTATATAAATTTTCACAAAATAGTTTTCCATGCTATATAGTTTCTTTTTAAAAAAAATTCAAATGAAAAAAGGTCTTAAGGATCTAAATGAGAAAAATAGTATAGTTCAGGGACTCCATAAAACATTAAGCCTAAATAAACATATGAAAATATAAAAAATAAATTAAAATTTTAACGCAGTTAAACCCTAACGTAGGGTTTTATCAAAAAGGCAAAAAACAGGGCTTCAAAATTCCATTAAAACTCCTCTCTGATACTCATCAAAATCCCCAATTTTTCTACGTTGTTCTTCATTTTAACCTAAAGAATCTTGTTTGGGGATAAGCCTCTTTATCAGGTAAGTAAGCCCAATTAGCTTCTTTTTGCCAATATTCTGCAAAATCCCCAATTTTTTTTTGGGCAAAAAAAATGATAAAACCCGCCAATATTTTCCCTTTTTCCTCTCAGAAAACCAATTTCAGCTTAGCTTTTTTGCTAAATTTTGTTTAGGGTTTATGCTGCGATGTTTATATGCAGAATCAGGAGAAAAGCCTCTAAGTTGTCTAAAATGATTGCTAATTTGGACAAGTTTGTTGTTTTCTCTCATGTTGTCTATGATAAATCCGATGTTGTTCAAAACCCATGTTCTGTTTCATTGAATGTTAGATCTTTTAGGAGTTCTAGGCTTCTCTGTGAGTCCGTACAATCATCGAGTTCGGGTTTAGCGATTCAGATCTCGCGAACGGCTAAAGCCGGGGCTCGAGATGTTTTATTTGAATACTTGCATTCCACTAGGGGCTTTAGTTTCATGGATGCTGAACATATAAGCAAGAACTCACCTCATTTTTTTGAAAAATTGTTGTCCAAGTTTGATCCTGAGGAAGATGTGGTGAAATCTTTGTCTAAATTCCTTAGATACAATCCTATTAACGAGTTTGAACCGTTCCTCGAGAGTCTTGGGTTGAGCCCTGCAGAGATAACATCTCTCGTTCCGCAGAGATTGATGTTTTTAACTGATGATAGTGCCATGCTCGAGAATTTTCGTGTCTTACGGGATTATGGGATTCCTCGTATTAAGATGGGAAAGATGTACAAGGAGTCTAGGGAGATTTTCGAATATGATTACGGGATATTGGCTTCGAAACTTAAGGCTTACGAGAATTTGGGTCTCAGCAAAGCAATAGTTATAAAGCTTGTTGGTTGTTGCCCGTCTCATTTGGTCGGTGGTGTTGATGCGGAATTTGCTGCGGTTCTCGAGTGGTTTAAAGAATTAGGAATGAAGAAGGATGAGATTGGAGGGTTTGTATCGGGTAAGGGCATATATGATTGGGGTAGAATGCTCGACACACTCGATTTTCTCGATAGAGTGGGTTATACTGATGAGCAGTTACATAATTTGCTTAAAACAAATCCGACATTGTTGTTTCAAGGTTCTGGGAAGAAGGTTTATGTACTATTTGGCCGGTTACTCAAATTAGGTCTCAAGATGAACGAGGTTTATTCCTTGTTTATGCAGAATCCGCATATCTTGTCGGTTAAGTGCACCAAAAACTTCTGTAAGGCATTGGATTTCTTGTTTGATATTGCAATGCAAACCGAAGATATTGTGCACATTGTATCTACACGCATGGAACTAATGGGTTCGTATTCTTTGAAAGGACCTAAAACGGTTTGTAGAGAGTTAAACATTAAGAGAGATGAATTATGCCAAATTATAAAGGAGGATCCGTTGAAATGGTTTGATGTGGCTTCAAAATCCAAGATTCAAAGCAGTATCCAGGTAGCTTCGAAAGATCCAAGTACATTCCTTGAGAAAACAGCTTTCTTATCGAGATTAGGCTATTTGGAAAACTCAGACGAGATGCTTAAAGCATTGAAGCAGTTCCGAGGCAGAGGGGATCAACTTCAGGAGAGATTCGATTGTTTGGTAAATGCAGGTTTGGACAGCAACGTTGTCAAGAACCTAATCAAACAGGCTCCAATGGTGCTTAACCAGTCGAAGGACTTGCTTGAGAAGAAAATCGATTGCTTAACAAACTGGTTAGGGTACCCGCTCGAATCCGTTGTGGCATTCCCTGCATATTTATGTTACGACATGGAAAGAATTAATCAAAGGTTTTCGATGTATGCTTGGCTAAGGGAGAGAGGAGCCGCCAAGTCGATGTTGTCATTGAGCACCATACTCGCGTGTTCAGATGCTCGATTTGTCAAGTATTTTGTATTAGTCCATCCTGAAGGTCCAGCCAAATGGGATAGTCTAAAGAATTCATTGAATGCAGCGTAAGTTAATTTCTTCTCATTATAGTGTATATATAATATATATACACATACATATATATAAGTGGTGTTCTAATAAGAGGATTCATTGAGTTTTTGTTTTAATTCTTGATTTTAAACTTAATTTATTTAATTTTCACAATAAGTCTAATGGTTCAAATGTTGGAAATTTTGTGACTTCTTCCTTTTATTGCTATATTTGATCACTTTTCAAGGTTTTCAAGTCATTTCGAGGTTAGGGTTTAAGATATTGCGAGGGAAGTGATTCACTTAATTGGGGTTACACTCTTCCGTAACCTATCATACATGTAAATTTTTTAATAATTTGTACTTATCGTACATGTAAATTTTTGTACATGTAAATTTTTGTATTGATATGATATTATTATATATTTAATGGGTGAATTTTTTTATATAAAATTAGTAGTTATAAATTTTTAATTTATGCTAGACTTGAAATGCATGATTTACATAAATGGGGCATGGAATATGACCTTAGGATTGTTAAAATATTAATTGTGTAAAAAATTACGAAAAGGTGTAACACTACTAAGTTTTACACTGACGTAAATGGATCCATGGATCCCTCTATGATGTTTTTAACATTTTTTTATGAAACTATATATGGATATGAGCGAATTAGGATCATTCAAATACATGAAAATCCCAAGCTTCTAACAACATGAGTTTAGATTGACTCGATTACAGTAAATTGTAGAACATCTTTTTTAGCCGTTGATGTTGTTTCGGAATGGTATGATCCTCGAAGATATTTTCGGTCATGTATATTGCTTTGGTGATCTATCATAAAAGTAATGTGCTTGATGCCTTTAGACTTGCTTAAAGGTCAAGTTATCCATTCAAACGTGAAAATTTGTCCGATATTTGAGAAGATTTTGATCAAAAAATTAGATTCAATGTTGGCTAAATCTATATTAAATTTATACGAGGAAAATTATATATACAATATAATATAAGTATTTAAAAATATGTTCTATATATTTAAATTTTAATAATAAAATTACTAAATTTCATATTAAATAAAAGCCTTCAGATTCCATCAAAAATTAAAAAAAATAAAATAAAAGAGTAATATATTTTTTTATCCTTGAACTTGGCAATTAAGTTTACTTTGGTACATGATTTTTGGTCTATTTTGACTTTTGAACTTAACAATTAAGTTCATCTTTTGTATCCAAACTTAAAAATAAAAATTTTATTTAGTCGGTCCAATCTATTCAATTGTTGATTTTTGTCTCAATTTTCGATTTAAACTAATTTTAAACAGTTTTCAAGTCAATTGATTCAATTCCTTTATTTGGTATGCTATATCGAACAGTTCTCAATCCGTCTAATCCGAGCCTATTCTAAAAACACTAGTCACATAATAAAATCTTTGTAAAATTGAAGTCTAGGGACCAAAACAGATATAGTTGTCAAATTCAAAGATTAAAATAAAGAAAAAATTATAAATACTAAAATGAAACTAATTATCAAGTTCAAAATAATAATAATAATAAAAGTTTATAAAAAATAATAAAATTAAAAGAGCTTCAATTAATCATTTACAAATATGGATAAATTTAAATAAAATTTAGTACTCATATTTCAATCCAAATTAAATTTAAATAAATACTTGTGATATTAATATCATGATTGGATGAAAATATAAAAAAAAAATGGAATGAAAAAGTGAAAAAAAGAAAATTGGACTATGCTTGGTTAAAATAAAGAGAATGAGAAAAATATATATTATTTCAAAATTATATATTTTTCCATCTTTCCAACTTTTTATCTTTCCTACCAAGCATAGGAAAATTTATGTTTTCCATCCTTTTAGTTTTCTACCTTTCAAGTTTTCATCCTTATAATTTTCCTTTCACCCCATCAAGCAAAGCCTACAAAAATACATTTTAAAAAACCATCTCTATAGACATTTTAATGGTTTGTTAAGCAATTTAAAACATTAATTTCACAAAATAAAATAAAATAAAACAAAACCAAACCCAGACTTCTTCATAATTTTTGGAGCTTATACCGACCGCCATCTTTTAAAGAAGATGACGACGATGAAGTTAAGCCGTTGCGGTTAAACTCGGCTTTGTCTTTATTAAATGCTTTCTGCACATCCTCCTTCAGCTCCCTGAAACGTGATCTCTTTAACTTTTGCTCCTCGAGGCTGCCCCGCTCGAGGTAAAACAAATCGGGAAGGTCGTCTTCCATGAACTTATCTAGCACTTCCGAGCAATGCGGGAAATAACGCCGACCCATTTCCACTGTGGAAAAACAAGCATATTGATTAAGAATCACATGATTTAAACCGAACATGGCAATGGAAGATCCACATATAAGGGTATTTCGATCACCTGTTTTCATAAGGGCTTCCATCCGCGCAAGAAGTCGTTTCTTCTGCATTACAGGCGTCTCGTTCAAGTCAACTTGACTTAAGTTCCCGTTTGAACCTTTTGATGAGAGACCAGAAAACTCGGAGGTTCTCTCCGCATGTGCGATGTCCATGGCAAGTTTCGCTTCACTCGGGAAAAGTAACCTTGCAAATGCCACTGCAATAGACGACAATACTTAGAGCTAACCTTCTAAGAATATGGACTCATAATGAATCAAATGCATTCTTGATGTGTAAGCTGATGATTTCAAACAAGCAAAAACTATATCTTAAACCAAATTATCAAGGGAGCATGCACAATAGCGGAGATAAAGAGCCTCGGGAGATCCCGACGTAGAGTAATACCTCGGTTCTCTAGGTATAGAAGTCGCATATGCATATCATCAGCCATTGTATGGGAAGTAACTGAAACATCTCCGGCCATAGGATTTCTCCTCATTTCTCTCTCCAAAACATCGATGCATATCCGATCTTTATTTGTTTCCTTCCCTTGCTCCGTTTTCGCGTGATAATCCTTTGGTCTCGTCAATCTCTGGCAGATGTTAAAAGCACTTCGTCCATCCAACGTCAACTCCGAAGCAGATGCCCCTTTTGCTAAAAGTGACATTATCACTGATGGTTCTTTACGCATTGCAGCTATGTGAAGAACTGTATAACCACGAGAGTTTCGTCGATTAACATCAGCCAGACGTAGGGCAAGAATCTCAGAAACAACCTTGGGATCACAATACGCTGCGGCGAAATGGAGGGCAGTGGCATCATCCAAAGTTACATCGGACTCGGTTAAAAGCAGTTTAACAAGCTCAACATCGTCGGAGTCTAAAGCTTTTTGTATTCTCCGGATTTGTTTCTCTCTCAAAGGAACAACCACTGCCTCACCATCTTCAGATTCAGTGGGAGGCTTGCAGCGAAGTAACCGAATGCTCTCCGCAACTTCATAAGGAAGCTCTTTCTCGATGGAGATGCTATCGAGATCCGACCTTGTCACTCTATCAACACATTGAGAAACAAGCTGACTGCATTGACAATGGAAAGCAACCACAAGGATCGGAATAATGTCTTCTACGAGAGCCTTATCCACGAAATTAAGAAGCCGTCGCTGCAATATATACACAGATAGAAAATCAATATACATTCATTTGGCCTAATCAAGCTAAAAGTTAGCCAAAATTCATCCATGATTCTCCATTTCAGTTACTATATGAACTTAATAGCTTCCTATTAGGTAAAACATCCTCACAATGAGCATTTAGAAAGGGTTAATTGCAGCAACAGTCTCTAAACTACAACTCAAATTCTAAATTGGTCTCTAAACTCCAAAACTTTCTAATCAAGTCTCAAAGAGTCAGTATTATACCAATCAGGTCCTTCCATCGGCCTAACCATTGGTTTACACCTTAATTGCCGGTTTGGATTTGAGGAGTATTTTGAACTACATGAAGCAAATTGTAAACACACATGCGTAACTTGGATAAAAAAAAAGATGACTACAATTTTAAAAAGTTTTTTTTTTCTTCTAACACATTGAATCTAAGTTGTTCACTCATGTGCTTTAAATATACTCCATAACATATTTAAACTAACATCTAACACCCAAGTTAGTGACATGGCTTACGAAAGTAGCTAGTGGACATGATATTGATACTTCAAGGACTCAATTAAAACATTTAAAGTTTGGGACCAATTGAGAGCCTGAGTTGTAGTTTAAGACATCTAGTGCAACTAACACAAAAGTGCTAAATTTCAATACTTTAAAACATGATAAGTCATCATTTAAAGTAAATGGGCTAAATTAGAGGGACTAATTAGCTTTCCGACCTATAGTATAAGGACTCCTCAAGTAATTTAACCCTTTCTATTAAGAACCCACAGGCAATAATCTGTTAAAGCGTTCAACATATCAAAAATTTCACGCATCTAAACATATATTGACCGCAATTATACACAAATTTGCTAAAAAAATGAACTAGAAAAACCCCCTTTACTGACCTGAAAAAGTGAAACCATCTCAGGTATTTGAAATATAGAAGAAGCATACATCAATTCCACAGCAAAATCGATGGCGGGTCGACAAGCATCATGTGCACAGTGTGTATCAACACAAGTGGAAACCTCCATGGGAGAAGTTTTAAGCTTCCCAGTATATAAATAGCTCAAGGAAACTTGAAAAGCTTCAAGCCCAATCTTACCATAAGGCAAGAACTCATTCATGTTATAACTGGGTTTCCCTTCTTTTTCAACACACCCATTATTATTGTTCTTTTTGTCAAAAAGCTCCTTAAAGAACTTACTTCGAACAGCTAATATGCATCTATGAACACCTACCGAAACACCTTCAACCACTACGTCGGCGTCGCTAAACGGCGGTGAATTGTCGGAAACGAGGTGTTCTAAGCTGGAACTAAGCTTGGTCAAGCTTATAACCTCGAGGGTAGCAGCAGCAGCACTGGTTTCATGAGTGATTGAACCATTTGAGAGATGAGATGATGAACTGAAGCTTAAAGATGATGATGGTTCAGATAAATTAGCCATTTAAAGATAAAAACAGAAGTAAATAAAATAAATTACTATTGATCTTTATATGGAAATTTGAAGAACCCAGATTGGATTTTTTGTTGGTATTACTATTTTGTAACGAATCACATGATTGAAAATGATTTTACTAAGGGATAAAAAGATGAACTTGCTTGAATTTCCAGGACCTTTTGATCAACATAATAAGGAAAAAGAAAGGAAAAATATTTTCTTTTTAAGAAAAAAGACAAGGATTTTAAAGAAAGATTACGAATCAGATCCTGGAAAAAAAAAAAGAAAAACCCAGTAATTATTTAGAGAAATTACTTTATAAATTGCAAGAAAAAGAGGAACTTGGCAAAGATCAAAGATAGAATTTGATTTTTTTTTTTTTAAATTTTGGTTGCTCTTTTTTGTGATAAATGTTAAGAGAACATGGAGAGAGAAGACTTGAGGGGAAAAGGAAGGGAGTCAATGGAAGAGGAAAAGAAAAAATAAGGTTTTGGTTAAATTTTTCTATTAGTCCCTGTGGATTTAGTTTATGTATTTTTTGTGATCAAATGGTATCTGTAATTTTTTTCTTCAAAACCTTACATAGAAAATATATTATTAAATAAATAATGTCAACTTGCTATTTTTACATATTTCTCACAAAAAATCATTAATAAATTTAACTACGAACATTTTTTGTTAGGACTAAAATTTTAAAATTTAAAAAGTATGAACTAATTTTGAGAGTACAAACCAAATCAGTAACTTTACGATAAAAATAATAGAAAATTTTAGCTTAACTGATTTAATTGCCACATATTTAAGTCACTATTGAAATTGTAAAATTCGAAAAATATATGATTAAAAATAATTAAATTAAAGTACACATAGTACAAAGATTAATATCAGAATTTGACCCAAAGATTATTGCGTCAAATACTTTCAAATTATGATCCAATTTTAAAATAGCCTTTGAATTTTAAAATATTATAATTAAGTCCTCAAAGTACTTGTATCAACCTAGCCATTAGCTTGAGCGTTAAATGCTAACTCAAATACAACAAATATATTTAAAAGATATGGATCAAATTATAAACATATTTGTACCTATTGCATAAGCAATTTTGATCTATTATTTCTTTTTTAAAAGGTAGTCCTCCTAAATTTTATTGATACTATTTTTTTCTTGATATGTTAAATTCAAGTTGTTCATGCAATAAGTAAACACGTGTTCACAATTTAATCCATGTGTTAAAAATATTCATGTACATTCTAAATTGACATTTAATATGTAAATTAACGGCTAGACTGAAGAAAAGACCTGATTAATATAATATTGATACTTTCAAGATTTAGTTAGGGTGGGTTCGGATGGGCAATTAAGTGCGGTGCGGTGCGTTTAGCTTACTTTTTGTCTCACGCTACAGTATCTAATCTCACCGCCACAGTTGTTTTTACACTAACCGCAGGTAAACGCACCACCCATCCAAACCCACCCTTAGAATGTTTTGAAGTTTAAGGATCAATTTATAATCTAGATGATAGTTTAGGGACACATGGTGAAATTAATCCTATTATAATAAATAAAAATAATTGCAAATTTCGAAAATAATTAATAATAATAATTACGCGGAAATTTCTATATTTCGCTTTCGGAAGAGAGATGAAGTGGTGTGGATGACTTAGAAGATGACGTGGTCAATTGGAGCTGGGTTCCACTGGCGTCACCCATGACGTCATCTCCATGAGGGGATAGACGCTGTTGTCAATTATCAACTGTCATCAATTTTTCTTTTTCTTTTTTTATATTAGAAGAAAAAAATCATTTAAAATAATTTAAAACAAAATTAATTATATATTTATCATCTATATTATTTATATAATTTTTAATTGAATTAACCACACTTTATAGATTTTTTAGAAAAAAAATTAGGTTAGAATGTCAATTTTTGGTGAAATTACTATGTCAAGTAACGATTTAATATAAAGTTGACACGTGATAAGTTAATATTATTATTTTTAATTTTTTAAGTGTGACATGTATTGCATGCATAACGAACACACCATCTGACATGACATGACGGGAAAAAGTTTACCATTCTTCTCTAACTAATCTAAAATCATAATTTTTTAAAAATATTTTGCAGTACTTCTATTTTTTTAAAAATTCAACGTAAAAATTTTATATAAATAATGTATTTAAAAAAAGAGAAATTTGATCTCATCGTCATATGCATCATATGCATGGTGAATCCGTCATCTAACATGACAAATATCACTTTTTGGAGAGGAAAATATAATCTCAATATTTTTTTAAAATACAATACTTTTATAATAGTTTGTAAAATGTGATGATAATATTAAGTGAATAAAAATCATATAAAATTCAATTTTTGGCAGTACTTTACCCTCATTTATCATTATCAACAAATTTATAAAACATAAATACTGAATTATTATAAGATATGACATTATATTATTATTAAGCATTTATTATTTTAGTATACGTTTGGTGGTTGTTTTCTATTTCACATCTGTTTAAGATTGGCATACTCACGAGGCGGTCCAAATTTATAATAAAAAATTACTTTAGTCTTTTATTTAATTTTTTATATTTTTTAGTTCGTAAATTTATATTTTTTGTTAAATCACTTTAAAATTAATGAGAAAATTAACGTTTGTTAATTTTGCTGATGTGTCATAACGTAGATGATATGTTATCATTTAATTAATTTTTAAAAATAATTTTTTTAAATTAAATAAACATTAACGTGTCATCCACGTGACAATCCACATAATCAAAGTTTAAAAACGTTAAATTTTCCATCTATTTTAAATAACTTAACAAAAATTAAATGAATAGTTAAAATAATTCTTTTCGTGAAATTAGAGAATTAAATAAATTATTATTACTGATATTTAATTAGTAATAAGTGTGCACCAATAATTGGAGGCCAGCTTGGAAACAAACAAAAAGTGGGAAGCTATAGGCTATAGTAATTAAATAAAATAATTATAATAATAATAATAAATATGATTTTTTTTTAATTTAAGGGAATCTGTTTGACTTTTCCTCAAACTTAGTTATTTGCAATTTGAAAAGAATAAATATTTTTAAAGTGAACTAAAAAACAATATTTTTGTGCCACTTCACTTGTCATTGAAAATTAAATATAAATTAATAAAAGTGATGGTTAAAAATAGTATTTTTTTAGGTTTCTTTAATTATATAATTTGATTTTATCAATATGTACCCACCCAGGGGAAGTGCCGAGGTCAATTTTTAATATTTTTATTTAAAAACCTGCAATATATATAATTTTTTAGAAAATACTATAATTTCTTAAACACTTCAATAATTATAAAATTTATTCAACAGATAATTATTTTATTATAATTTTTTATAGATTATTGATAAATTAACTATTAAATGATATTTTCATAATAAAATTTTCCCTAAATCGAGCTAAAATTTAGATAGAAAAAAAATTGCAAAAAAGAATTTCTTTCTTAGTGAAATCAAACTTATTTGACACTTAAGGAGGTTTTTTTTTTTATTTAAACCAAATAAAATATTTTTAAATTAATGTTAAATCAAAGTTGATCCCAATTTTGGAAAACTATTCGGACCGAACAATTAAATATTTGTGTTTTTTTTAATTATAATTAAAGGTGGATTAAATTCTATTTAATTCGAAAAAATAAAAAAATTGAATTTCGAGTTATTTGAATTATTCGAGTTAACTCAAATAAGTCATTGGAGTTTCAAGTTCAAATCAAGTTAAAGTTTACAATTCGAATAACTCTAATAATTTGAATAATAAATTAGTATAAATATCCTTTTGGTTCTTGAAGTTTGAAAATAAGCAAATTAGTCTCTCTCAACAAATATTACAAAATAATCAAAATAATTTTAAAAATTCAAAATATTTATAAAAATTTAAAATTTATATTTTTTAAAAAATTATAAAATATTTAAAAAAATTCAAAAAATATTTAAATAAAGTTAAAAATTTAAAATTTTCTAGAATAATAATTTGGGACTTAATAAGTTAATTAATTATTCAAGTTTATCATACTAAAATATTTTTTTATTATTTTACTTTTAAAAAATTTCAAATATATATGGTGTTAAAGTGCTCTAATATGGAATTAGTTATACTGTAACAAGATTTTAATTTGACATGTTTAATTTTTTAATTTAACTCGAATAAAATAGGACTCGTCAACTCAAAATTTTTTCACTAGATTCGGTCAAACACTCACCCCTAATTATAACTATGTCTAAAGTATTATATATAGTTTTTTTCTCAGTATTTATTAGAGTGAGCCCAGTAACTAACTTTTACATTCTGTAAGCTCATTAAGAGAATAGATATTGGCCACAAGTTTTAAAGTTACTCCATAACCATATTCAAGGCGAGAATCGAACCCTCGACTATTGATTAAGGTAGGAGACACCCTTGTCATCTCATCTAACTCCCGTGTTTAGTATTATATATAGTTTTAAAAAAATTAAAAATTTTACTTAATATATTCATAAGTTCTGTTTTTTTATTAAATTTGAGCTAAAATATGAGATTTAATTATTTTATTTTAATTTGACATAGTTTGAATTTTTATTTTATTATAATATTTCTAGTAAATTCAAATCAATATTTGTTAACATGGTTAGTTGTTGTGGCTAAAAACAAATACGTGGATTTATTATTATTTGATTACACGGTTAGACACACATGAAAATTCAATTTATCATGTTTAACAAGTCAATCAATTCTTATGATTTTTTTTAAAAAAAATCCACATCGCCACCACTTTGATGATAGCAAATGAGGATATTATCTGGACCTACAAATAACATTATCAAAGAACATTGAACTTTTTCAAATTAAAGTAAAAAGGTTAAATTTTAAATTTTGGCATAATAAAAGGACTTAAACAAAATAAACCTTTTTTTACTATATTGTCTTTGCTGGTTTCTTAGATCCCTTGCCTCCACCGACACCAATGGGACAGGTTTCTTTTTTACATTCTCAAGTAAAATGACTTCAACAAATAAATAAATAAAACAATTTTATTTAACTATTCAATCCAACATGTATCAATAATTTTAATTATTTTTAAAGATTCATATGTCATTTGTACTCGAGTTTGGTATCAATATTTAATTTTTTAAATTTAATACTTAAATTTTTGTCTCAATTTGATACATGAGTTTAGCTTTAATGTTTAATTTAGTATCTAAATGAAACAGCATCATGTGGCCTAACAAATGTTTGACACTTATGCTTTAATAAAAAAAAGCATAGATATTTAGTTGCAACAAAAAAAAATCAAGTACTAAATTGGATAATGAAGTCAAACTTAAGTACTTAACTGGGTTAATAAAAAACTACAAGTATCAAATTACAAAAAAGTAAAAATTATCAATACCAAATTGAACATTAAACCAAACTCATGTAGTAAATAACAAATTAACCCAAAATTTAAAACCATCCATAGACTTGATTGATAGGGTCCTAAGTCCCTAGTTTTATAGATATTAGAAAACTATGTTTTGTTCACCATTGAATATCTTTGACTTCTCCACAATTTAAGGGTTAAAATACCAACACTTGTGTTTGTAAAGCTTTTAGTGTCCCAAAATCACATGGATTATAATATAGATGCACGCACCTTTATTTTTTACCCCTTTTCCTTTTTATTAGCATATATGTACAAACCAAAGATTCTCATCTAGGTAAAGAGAAAGTTGAAGAAAATTTATTTGTTATTATTTTAGGATCATCTTTAGTTTGTAACACAATCTTTTGTTTAATTATGTGGATGTAAAGAGAATTGATGCCCCCCTTATTTTATGAAGCAAATCAATTTCAATGCTAAAAGATAAGTAATAAAGTTAGGAAAATTATTTAGTGGAGCCAACTCAAGCAAAGTGAATCGATTCATGTCTAAGATTAAAGTTGGATCTACAAATTTATCTGTATAGTAGTCTAGTGGGTGTGTGTTTAATATGTATTGTATCAAAACAAAAACTTCATGAGCAAGAATGAAATATTGTCGTGTGCCTATGGTATATTGTCAGTAAAGTTTTTAAATTCCATAAGTAGAGTTAGAGTGATGACAAGTGTCTTATAGGGTATAATAAAAAATAAATATATAAAAGAAATGAGTTAAATGAAACTTGTGAAGTTTAAAATGTACATTGTCAGCGTGTCAAATATGAATCCATATTAAAAAAATTAAAATGATTAAAATAGGAGAAAATATTTGGTATATTGCCAATGACGTTTTTAAACTCCACAAGTAGGGTTAGGAGTTGACAAGTGTCCTATAAGAATATAGTAAACCCCTATTTTACAGTTTTACCCAGAAATTTATGTTTTGTTCACTTTAGTCCCTGCTTGATCCCTGAATTGTTCCTAAAAGTTTTTGTGCATTTAATTGATCTTTGCATTAGTGTTTATACAGAAATTCACAATTTATATGTCTGAATTGTTACTATTATAATGTGTTTATTGATATTGATTAACTGAACCACTACGGTGATATGAATAAATATGTGATATTAATCATGCCTACTACTAAGTGTTATTGATAAATTGTGAGCATTAACACTGTTGTTGCCCCGTTGAATACGTGATGAACATGTCTATTGCTAGTGTCGAATGGAATAAGTGTTAAGCATGCCTACGGATTTTTGCATTATTATGTTATAAGGTATGCCAATAGCATTGCAAGGGGCGGGATAATTTGTACAGAGGAAGAGTGGCAGTTTAATCTGCTAACAAGTGGTGGCTTGTCCACAAACCTAATGGCAGTTTATTTAATCTGCAAATATGTTGTGCACTCACAATAAATTATAGTAACTGCAAATTGTGGTTCGATCTCGAATCAAGTGGCAGCGTAGCTGCAAATGTTTTTATCTAAAAATATTGGTTGTTTACCCACAATTTTTACAAACCTAGTGACAACTTTTATTTGCAATTAAGTTGTGTATCCACAACAAGTGGCAGTTATTTGCAAATTAACGGTGGTTCATCCATAAACCGAAGTGATATAGTAGATGAGTTTTGGGGAACTCATAAGTGAGGTGTGTAGCGGAGTTGGATAGGTCTTTTATGATAAATTGAACTTGTATTGCCATACATTAGCATATGCATTTGAAATTGTGTTTTCTGAAATAATGTAGTGAACTGGCTATATGATAAATCGTTAATCTAAAGTGCTTTATGATTGTGATTATTATCGGAATTGCTAACCTTCGTGTTTTGCCTACGGTTTTGTTTCAATTTTCTTGTGAACAAACTCACACTGAGTTTCATAGCTCACTAATTTTCACTTTACATCTTTACAGATAACCCATCAGGTTAGGAAATGGAATAGCCAAAACGAAAGGCTCGGCTCGGATTGAAGTTTTATTAATATTTTTATTTTTACCCATTATTATTTATAGTTCATGTTATTTAAGAATTGTAACGTTGTATTTAAACTATGGCACGAGACTTAGTTTCAAATTTATTTAGGGCATGCATGGTATTTTTAGGCTATTAAAACATGACTTTTCATTTTATGTTATAATGCATGAAGCATGGTTTCATTAAAACTACGTTTTTATCGCTTTTTCACTGCATTGTTGAATAATGAGTTTTTAAACGAATAGATAATTTATAAATCAACCAGTTTTGGATTAATTGTATTATCCTGTGAGATGGGAGGTAAAGAGCTAATTTTTTTTTTCTAAAAATAGACTAAGTTTTCTCTCAAGATAAGCAAATGTTTAAAACGACTATTTTATAAACTTTGCTAGTTTATTGGGCCATTTCAGTGGTTAATGTAATATTCTGAATTCAGATCTAACGTCTAGGTCGAGTTGGGGAGGTTATAATTTATGTAAAATATGTATTTAATAAATTTAAAAAAGGGGAAAAATATAGATTCAAAAAGAATGGTTTGAAATATGTATGAACAAATATGGATTCAAAAGCTATAAATAGTTTTTATACAAAATAAAAAACAATTGCTTAATGTAGCAAAAGGTTTTGAAGTCACAGGGACGTATTTAGTTCCAACCTTAAAAAAGTAAGAGTTAATTGCATGATAGATCCTTGAATTATGACATTCATTTTAAATTTGTCTCGAAATTTTAAAACATTCTACTTATATCTTTAAATTATTAATATTATATTAATCATGTCCTTCTATTATTAAAATTGTTAATTTAATCATTAAATGACATGTAAAATCTTATGTAACATAATTTAAAATAACTTTAAAAAAAATTAAAATGTTGTCACACAACTTTTAAAATTTAAAACTAAAAATAAA
Source organism: Gossypium australe (assembly GCA_005393395.2). Lineage (NCBI taxonomy): Eukaryota > Viridiplantae > Streptophyta > Magnoliopsida > Malvales > Malvaceae > Gossypium > Gossypium australe. The sequence continues at coordinate 35,075,253 of CM016622.1, forward strand.
ATAAAACCGAAAAAAAAAGGTAAACAATAGTTTGAGTAAAGATTAAAATACATAATACAATGCTTAATTTTTATTTAATACTTTAATTTAATTAGGTGTTTTTATATTAAAATTGGGCCTATTTTGTCCGGGCCCAATTAACCAGTTTATTAACTAGATTTAAACAATAAAAAAAACACATAAAGTAAAAAATCTAAATAATAAAAATGGTCCAAATAAAAGTCCATTTACAATAGCAGGCCCAAATGCTAAACCTAAACTAACCATACTCAATTATAGCAGGCCCAATTAGCCTAATAAACCTAAACTGAATCAGCAAAACAAAGGAACCCTAGAACCTTTCAGCGCCGTTCAAGCCTCCGAACGCCACACGCGTGCCTCCAGCCACATCACCATGATGGTTCTACTTGCAAATAGAGTGACAAACAGCAGCAAAACAACACAGCAAATGATAATAGAATCCAGAGTTTTCTTGTATTTTATTTTATTCCTAAATTCGGCTATAAAAGAAAAGGCCAAAGTAAATCTGTAGTCTCTACATTTTTTTTGAATACTGAATCAATACAAAGCCAAAAAAAGATCAGAAAGTTTCTTGATATGTTCTTACTTTATTTTTTTTATTTTTTATTTTTTCTCTTCAGAACTGTTTTTTTTTACATACAAAGATTTTCTATTTTTATTTTTTTTAAACTACATATATATAATATTAAAATATAATATAAGAATATAAAAAATCACCTGTTTTGGGCTCCAGCCACCGTGTACGGCGGTGGAGGACGGTGGCGGCAGCGCCAGAATTCTCGCCGGACTCTAGCCGAAGAGGATGGGGCAGAGAGTGTTTTGAGAGAATTTTTCTTTGTTTTTTGAAGAAATGAAGTGAAAATGAGGATTTTTGAAAAAAAAAAACTAATTTATAAACGGCCCTGAAACGGTGTCATTTTACATCATGTTCATTGTCGCCAAAACGACGGCGTTTTACACCCTCTGACCTGCGTGTTGACCTGACCTAGGGGAGGATCCGTGTGTTTTGTGAAAGTGGGTTATTTACAGTTTTTGTCTGTAACACCCTAGTTTTAGGGGTTAGATTTTTGGTGCTTAGCTCAGGTGTTGGCACACTTTAATGTGTGGTTGGGTTAGTTTTAGGGGTCCTGAGAACCCTAGGTAGTGGTGGAATGATTTGGAAAATTTTTAGTTTTAGGGGTTAAAAGGGGAGCTTGGATAGAGGGGGCCTTAAGAGAATTTTTGGTGGAGTTTTGGCACTAAGAGTGGCTTGGCAGAGTGGCAAGGAGGCGCCACATAAGGCATGGGAAGTGACGCTTCAAGGGGGAGCTGGTAGGGGTCTCAGGTTCAATTCGCAAGGGCAGCAATTGGGGCCTTGTTTTTGCGTCATTAAGGTTAGGTGGTGGACGGTTTTGGGAGGCTTGAAATGTGGAGGAAGACTTGGTCCTTGTTTTTTTAAATTCGGCTAGGTAGGTTTGACTCATTCAAATTATTTTGAATGGATGGAAGGGAGGTGTTTTAGGAGAGATTTGAGGATTTTTTTTGTGGGAGGTTGGAGCTTGGCCGAATATTATAAATAGGGGGGAGGTGCTCATTTTCATTCACCATTTTGTTTTCTCCCTTGCCGAAAGTTCTTCCCTTTGTCTTCATTTATTCATTCCCTAGTCCATTGCCGAAAGTGAGTCTGAGCAAATCCCTTTTTCCATCTTATTTCTTTGAAGCCGAAATTGGAAGAGGGCATAACCTTCCCATATCCCTCTCCCTTCACACCTTTTCTTAAACTATGCTTCAAACCGAAATCACCCTTAAAAGGCTGCCATTGCCGAATATCTCAGCACCATCTAAGGAGCCTTGCCGAATCTTTTGTTCTCCTATTTTCTCTACGTTGGTTATAAGTCCCTGAAGCCGAACCATACTTTCTTGTGGTGACCGATTCTAGGTTGAGCAATAGGGAGTGGTTAGCAAGGCCGATTGAAGGGGAGAAGAGCTTAACGCAGGAGACCTTTCTCAGGAGTCGTTTAGTCAGCAGTTGCAGTGGCATTAGGTAGCGTTCGGGATTCAAGTTGAGTTGGTAAGATATATTTATTAAGATTAAATATTTAGGTTGTGTTTTGGAAGGTTAACCCGTTTACCTGATTAAGTGTGTTGATGGAGGCAACGACCAGTCAGAGTGGGCAAGGGAGGGTCCCTATCCCGAAGTTCTAGAAGAGGGTTGTCTCGGCGGTTCGGGATTGGCCACCGGGGTGTGGGCCAGCAGCAGGAGATAGCTATAGGCAGATAGCTGTTGTTTCTTTGAGCGATAGCTTAGGAATCGAAAGCGTAGAACTGCAAGTGTTGAGGTGCATAATCACCGCACTGTTTTTCTGGGTAGTTGTTTAATGTATAATCAGATGTATTATGTGTGGTAATCAATTATGTTGGTTTGAATGGTGGATACCATGGTTTGGGTAATCAGATATCAGGTAAATAAACCTTGGATATTATGTTAATGTGATAAGATATGATGTGGTAATGATATGATATATATATATATATACTCATGTTATATGATGACTTAACATGTAGCACTTATATAGTTGCATGGGATTTGGGCTTGATTCAATGAAGGAAGAAGTGTACACATGGTGTACGTGGTCTAATGTTAGCCCAGGCTACATTAGCGCTTGAGGGTTAGCTGTGTGCTACCTCAAGGGAGGTGTTGGCTCGGTGCCCATCTCGGCGGTTGATGGCTATGTGCATCACCGTAGACGGTTTACGATTTTGGGATCACTTTGGCTGATCGGTGGCTCAGCCACGTCCTTGAGCAGCGAGTTGCCAAGGTAAGGTTTATGGATCACGATGTGATCAGTGGTGGATTAGCCACGGCCTTAGGCAGGGAGTCTGCTAAGGTTGGTGTCACGGTTGGATAGTAGGTTGGGCTGAAATGCATTCTTGCATGATTTGTTTCGATGGCTGTGTGGGTATGGGCCAAGCCCATACGTGTGGAAATCTGTGTTGTGATTATGCACTGAGTCAGTGGACTCACTCAATTTTCCTAACTATTTCAGGTGATGCGTAGAATTGGACCGGGATCGGAGAGGACACATGGTGGCCCATGCAGAAAGAGGAATTTAAATATTTTAAAGCTTGTTTATATTAAGTAATTGGTTTTAAATATTGATGTAATAAGGGCCTTTTGATTTTTATTTACTTTGGGAATTATTTTATTATTATTTTAAATTATGATTGGATTATATTAAGTTACTAAGTGAAAACGAATTTATTATGACAACTTATTTATTCAAAATTAGTCTTATATATTCGCTAAAGTTTACTTTTTGGCATTTTATAATATTTATATGATATCAAAGTTTTTCTCATACAATATCAAATAAACATGGGTTTTCAAAGGTTAATAAATTTACTGTTTTATTTTAAGTCAAAAAGAATTTTCCACCGTTTTCTGCAGTGACATAACCAGATTCGGCCGTAGTGAATGGGCCGGGTTTGGAGGTGTTATAGATTGGTATCAGAGCTCGGTTCAAAACTCGGCTTTGAGGGTTTTGGGCCCAAAAACGTTTTCAAAATGGACTTTTTGAAAAATGGGCTTTTATAAGAAGTTTCAGGTTATTCTGGCATGGCACCTGTACCTCCGACCCGAAGTCCACCAGGTAAGTACTTCTAGCTCTTGAAGTGTTTTGTTTGTGTGATCTATTATGGGCTTAGTTTGGGCCGTAGATTAGAATATTAGGACTATTGGACCCTAAGGTTAGTTTACTCAAACATATGCATAAAACTTAAAGCTCTTAAACAAACCTGTGAAATGAGTCGCCGAGTTAAGGTGTGGTAACCTTGGTGCGCATGTCTAGGATTGGATCCGGAAGAGCTTGGTACTTAAGCAGTCCACGTGACTCACCTCCTCTTCACAGGAATCCTACCTGGTGCGTAGCTACGGTTCACCTTAACCAAGAGGACTTGTTCATAGGCTAAACCGGTTATTAAAACCCGAAAGGGAATTAGCCTTGCTGTTTTTAAAACCTTCTGTTTTAAAACTTTTCAAACTTACCCCTTTGATTTGTGAAACCCTAAATCTGATTTTGAAAAACGTTCGTCGATTTACAAAATTTCCCAAAATGCCTTTAGTGGCAAAATTACAAAAATGCCCCTGTATTGCAAAATTACCGTACTACCCTCAACTCTTGATAAAATGATTTTTACTTTACAAAATATCAGAATCTCGAGTTTTCAAAATATTAAGATACCCTGGTTTGTGAAAATTTACGAAAATACCCCCGGTTGATGAAATTACCAAAATGCCCTTGGTTTCTAAATCTTCAGATTTCTCTCGATCTTTTACTAAAATATTCCTATTTTACTAAATATCAGAAAATTATATTTTGTGAAATGTTGTGATATTCCAATTTGGAGAAATTACGTGAATGCCCATGATTTCCAAAATTACTGAAATAACCCTGACTTCTGAAAATTTTGCAACACATCCGGGATGAAATAAAATTTTCAAGATGACCCCGAGATTTTGTAAATTTTGAAATATCTTTAAGTTGGAAAAACTATTTTCAAAATTGACCCTGAGTTATTACCGAAATACCCCTTTAGGAAAAATGACGAAATTACCCCTGGGTAGGGAAGGAAACTTTGATTGCTCGAAAGAACTACTCTCGGAAACTCCTTTTCATAAAATTGCTCGTGGGTAAACAGTGAAACAAGAATTTCTAATGCATAAAACTTTTTAAACAGACTAAATCGAGGCGCTAGATATGAGTTCTAGGGGGCGTGGTCGCAGTACTCGTGGACGTGGTAGAGGCAGGATGTCAGTATGTGGAACCTTGAGTATGGTAGATACTATGCCTAGTAGTATGTTAGCTCTTTAAGATCAGAGTGCGCAGCCATAGCGTAGTGGGAGGAATTGGACTGTTAGTCTAGACAAGTAATTTCGGGGACGAAATTATTTTAAGGAGGGTAGAATTGTAACACCCTGGTTTTAGGGGTTAGATTTTTTGTGCTTAGCTCAGGTGTTGGCACACTTTAATGTGTGGTTGGGTTAGTTTTAGGGGTCCTGAGAACCCTAGGTAGTGGTGGAATGATTTGGAAAATTTTTAGTTTTAGGGGTTAAAAGGGGAGCTTGGATAGAGGGGGCCTTAAGAGAATTTTTGGTGGAGTTTTGGCACTAAGAGTGGCTTGGCAGAGTGGCAAGGAGGCGCCACATAAGGCATGGGAAGTGACGCCTCAAGGGGGAGCTGGTAGGGGTCTCAGGTTCAATTCGCAAGGGCAGCAATTGGGGCCTTGTTTTTGCGTCATTAAGGTTAGGTGGTGGACGGTTTTGGGAGGCTTGAAAGGTGGAGGAAGACTTGGTCCTTGTTTTTTTAAATTCGGCTAGGTAGGTTTGACTCATTCAAATTATTTTGAATGGATGGAAGGGAGGTGTTTTAGGAGAGATTTGAGGATTTTTTTGTGGGAGGTTGGAGCTTGGCCGAATATTATAAATAGGGGGGAGGTGCTCATTTTCATTCACCATTTTGTTTTCTCCCTTGCCGAAAGTTCTTCCCTTTGTCTTCATTTATTCATTCCCTAGTCCATTGCCGAAAGTGAGTCTGAGCAAATCCCTTTTTCCATCTTATTTCTTTGAAGCCGAAATTGGAAGAGGGCATAACCTTCCCATATCCCTCTCCCTTCACACCTTTTCTTAAACTTTGCTTCAAACCGAAATCACCCTTAAAAGGCTGCCATTGCCGAATATCTCAGCACCATCTAAGGAGCCTTGCCGAATCTTTTGTTCTCCTATTTTCTCTACGTTGGTTATAAGTCCCTGAAGTCGAACCATACTTTCTTGTGGTGACCGATTCTAGGTTGAGCAATAGGGAGTGGTTAGCAAGGCCGATTGAAGGGGAGAAGAGCTTAACGCAGGAGACCTTTCTCGGGAGTCGTTTAGTCAGCAGTTGCAGTGGCATTAGGTAGCGTTCGGGATTCAAGTTGAGTTGGTAAGATATATTTATTAAGATTAAATATTTAGGTTGTGTTTTGGAAGGTTAACCCGTTTGCCTGATTAAATGTGTTGATGGAGGCAACGACCAGTCAGAGTGGGCAAGGGAGCGTCCCTATCCCGAAGTTCTAGAAGAGGGTTGTCTCGGCGGTTCGGGATTGGCCACCGGGGTGTGGGCCAGCAGCAGGAGATAGCTATAGGCAGATAGCTGTTGTTTCTTTGAGCGATAGCTTAGGAATCGAAAGCGTAGAACTGCAAGTGTTGAGGTGCGTAATCACCGCACTGTTTTTCTGGGTAGTTGTTTAATGTATAATCAGATGTATTATGTGTGGTAATCAATTATGTTGGTTTGAATGGTGGATACCATGGTTTGGGTAATCAGATATCAGGTAAATAAACCTTGGATATTATGTTAATGTGATAAGATATGATGTGGTAATGATATGATATATATATATACTCATGTTATATGATGACTTAACATGTAGCACTTATATAGTTGCATGGGATTTGGGCTTGATTCAATGAAGGAAGAAGTGTACACATGGTGTACGTGGTCTAATGTTAGCCCAGGCTACATTAGCGCTTGAGGGTTAACTGTGTGCTACCTCAAGGGAGGTGTTGGCTCGGTGCCCATCTCGGCGGTTGATGGCTATGTGCATCACCGTAGACGGTTTACGATTTTGGGATCACTTTGGCTGATCGGTGGCTCAGCCACGGCCTTGAGCAGCGAGTTGCCAAGGTAAGGTTTATGGATCACGATGTGATCAGTGGTGGATTAGCCACGGCCTTAGGCAGGGAGTCTGCTAAGGTTGGTGTCACGGTTGGATAGTAGGTTAGGCTGAAATGCATTCTTGCATGATTTGTTTCGATGGCTGTGTGGGTATGGGCCAAGCCCATACGTGTGGAAATCTGTGTTGTGATTATGCACTGAGTCAGTGGACTCACTCTATTTTCCTAACTATTTCAGGTGATGCGTAGAATTGGACCGGGATCGGAGAGGACACATGGTGGCCCATGCAGAAAGAGGAATTTAAATATTTTAAAGCTTGTTTATATTAAGTAATTGGTTTTAAATATTGATGTAATAAGGGCCTTTTGATTTTTATTTACTTTGGGAATTATTTATTATTATTTTAAATTATGATTGGATTATATTAAGTTACTAAGTGGAAACGAATTTATTATGACAACTTATTTATTCAAAATTAGTCTTATATTCGCTAAAGTTTACTTTTTGGCATTTTATAATATTTATATGATATCAAAGTTTTTCTCATACAATATCAAATAAACATGGGTTTTCAAAGGTTAATAAATTTACTGTTTTATTTTAAGTCAAAAAAGAATTTTCCACCGTTTTCCGCAGTGACATAACCAGATTCGGTCGTAGTGAATGGGCCGGGTTTGGGGGTGTTACATTGTCCTTCTGCTTTTTTATTAATTTATAATCAAGTTTTTTTTTAATTTGGCCCTATATTTTATTTCGATTTCAATTGGTCCCTTGTAAAACACAGCGTTTTGGAGGGAGGGGATATTTTCCCCTTTAGTCCCTCCATGTTATTCGCCCGTTCGGATAGGTTCCTTTCTTTTTATTTTTTTTAGATTCGCCCCAAATGTTTGTTTTAAGTTTAATTTAGTCCTTTTTTATTTTTTATTATTTTTGTTATTTTGTCATTATTTTAATAATATTATTATTAATGTTATTGATTATTTTTAATATTATTATTAATATTATTATTATTGTTACCATTATTTTTATTGTTATTAGTATTATTATTATTTTATTATTTTTGATATTAGTATTACTATAATTATATTTATTGTTACCATCATTATTATTATTATATTATTAGTATTAATATTATTGTTATTATATTATTATTGCTATTATTATTATTATTACTAATATTACTTTTATTTTTACCATTACTATTACTATTTACAATTATTATTATTACTCTTATTTATTTATTTTTACTATTATTATTTGTTCATTAACATATTTTTATCATAATTCATTATTATTATTATTGTATTTTTTGTTACCATTGTTATTATTTTATTATCTTCAAACTATTGTATATAGTATTTATTTATTAATTAATTTACTATTAGCTTTTATTTTTGTTATTATTTTCTTTTATTTTGTTATTTGTTTATTCATTTACTATTTTTTTACCTATTATTTTATGTAGATTGTTCACTTTAGCTTTTATTCTATTGTATTTTATTTTTACATTCGTTATTGTTATTTATATTTTATTGTCATCATCATTATTTTATTATACAAATTAGCATTGTAATTCATTTCACATTTTATCCGATTTTTGAAATAAACAAACATTTCGCGTTCTAAGATCAGAAAGAAATCGTACCCTAACTTACTGGGTTTCGATTTTTCTCATCGAATCTAAAGAACCAATTATTCTCTTAAATCAAAGCTTATGAGTTAAATAAAAACTTATTCTTGAGAATTTGAAAACGTTGTGTCCTAACTCACTGGATTTGACATTTCGTTATTTCGGGATAAGGATTTCTTAAAAAATAAAGGCAATATTCTGAATTTGGTATTTTGAGAAATTGTGCCCTAACTTACTAGGATATTATTTTTCATTTAACCCAAATAACCGAATATCCTTCTTAAATTTAAATACATGAGTTTTAAAAGTCAAAAGACAAGCTCAGTTTCGGGAAATTTGAAATGTCGTACCCTAACTCAATGGGCGTGACATTTTACTTCTTCGAAATAAGAGGGTCTTAGCATTCATTTTAATTTATTCAAGTTTTCTTTTAAATAAAGAGGATCGTATTTTAAAATCTCTTCAAATTTTCGACATTAAGACATTAATTAATCAATTCGGTACCAATTATGGGCGTTATGAGGATGCTAATCCTTCCTCGTACGTAACCGACTCCTGAACCTATTTTCTCGAATTTTGTGGACCAAAGTCATCGTTTTAATAAATCAAAATATTTTAACGATCAATCTTAAGGTGACCCAATCACACCTCAAAAAGGATTGGTGGCGACTCCATTTTTATTTCTAAAGTCGACCCCGTTTTCCAACTGAAATTTTTTTTTCGACAGTTTGGCGACTCCATTGGGGAATAATAAGAGAGTCAAGCCGTGAAATTGATTATTTTCTGTCTTATTGTCGAAAAATTAAAAATTTGATTTGGAAAATTACGATCCTATTATTGTATTTGTTTGTATTGTTATTTTATATGATTACTGTGGTTTGAGTCGCACATCATATTGCATAAGGAACATTTTGGTCTTACCTTTTTTAAGTGGGAGTGAGAAGCTATTACTTCGTGAGGTTTTCACCTCCATGCAGGATAGTGGATCGCTTTCGGGATACATCCGTACCTATGTCTTTGTGAGATTTTCATCTCCGTGCAGCCATAGGGAAATGTATTCCCCTAAACTGAACTCGGTCCTTATGAGCCTATAATGGATGAGGATCGAGGAATCTGCTGGTTCAGGTACCTCAACTTTAGAACTCAAATCGCATGTAAAAAACCCTATGAACTCACCCTAGATAGAACCACGATAAACCATAGTGGTCACTCAAATAAGTGCTCTACTTGTTTATTTCTTGGTTGCTCTTACTTTGTACTAATGTGTTTCATTTTGTTTTGGCTATGATTGCATTACATGTCATTTCATACTTGAAAGAGTGTCGATTCACGTTCGATTACTAAATTAGAGAGCTTGTCATGGAGAACAAATTTCTTGATAAAATAGAAGACAATGCGACTGTCCGTATTTGTAATCCGTTTCATGTAAAGAATTTTGTCCTCTAGTAAAGTTTTCTAAATTGAATTGGAATCGACGCATTTTTGCATTCATTGCATGCATTTGCATTTACATTACATCATGTGCACTAGATTTCATGGGAATACCCTGATTGGTTGAAGTTATTTTAACACTAACCTGGAAACCAACAAAACCAAACATCCTTACGGTACCCGGACCAAGACAAAGGACATGGATCAGAGATTAGAAAGACTTGAACAACTCCAAAAGGAGATGCAAGATAAACTTCAACTGCAAATGCAAGAGCAGCTGGCTAAAATCCAGCAAGATATGATGGAGCGAATGATGGAATCACAAAAGAATACGATGACTCAATTGACTTAACTACTGGCTGGAAGAATGGATAAAGGAAAGGCCCCAATGGGTAATGCTGAAGAAGATAACGAGGAACCTCTCTATCCACTGGGTTTTACCCCAACACATCCTGAGATATACCCATGAAGAACATCCGTCACAATTAAGCCTTAACAATTTCAAGAGGTGTTTCGATGCCAATGAACTTCCAAACGGGATTAGGCTCTAAACCGGTGAATAACCCAACCAACTCCGTAACCCCCGATCTAGATGATATGACGGAAATGGAAAGAGCAAAAGCTGAACTGCCAAAACAACTTGAAGACAGGTGCAGGTGGTTAGAAGAAAATTTTAGAGCAATGGAAAATACTGATTACCATTGCAGAATTGATGCCAAGGACCTCAGTTTGGTCCCAGATTTAGTACTCCCCTCGAAGTTTAAGTCTCCGAAATTCGAGAAATATAATGGGACAAGTTGTCTTGAGGCTCACATAACCATGTTCTATCGAAAGATAACAGGATGCGTCAATAATGATCAACTACTGATCCACTGCTTCCAGGATAGTCTAATCGGGTTAGCAGCCAAATGGTACAATCAACTAAGTTGTGCTAAAGTCAATTCATGGAAAGACTTAGCACAAGCTTTTATGAAACAGTATAATCATGTGACGGACATGACACCCGATAGGCTTACACTGCAAAATATGGAGAAGAAGCATAATGAAAGCTTCAGGCAATACGCCCAAAGATGGAGGGAGGTGGCAACGCAAGACCAGCCACCTCTTCTGGAGAAAGAAACTACAATGCTTTTCATCAACACCTTGAAAGCCCCATTTATCAACTATATGTTAGGGATCGCCACGAAGAGTTTCTTGGACATAGTGATGTCCGGTGAAATGATCGAAAATGCTATGAGAAGTGGTAAAATAGATGTAGGGGAAAGCGCCAAAAGATCAACCCCGAGAAAGAAAGAAAATGAGGTAAACAATGTTGGAGCATACATTAAGGGCTACTCAAAGCAAATTACTGTTGGCCCACCAAGGACGACAACCACTAGCCTTCAGACCCCTCTAAGGCAAGAACCCAGCCAAAGGACGAATACAGAAAACCTCCAGTTCACTCATATCCCAATGACGTACCAAGAGCTATATCAGAGCCTATTTGACGCACACGTGGTGTCCCCTTTTTACCTAACACCATTACAGCCCCTATACCCCAAATGGTACGATGCAAACTCTCAAAGCGACTACTATGCAGGAATTTCGGGGCATTCAATAGAAAATTGCACTGCCTTTAAGAAAGTTGTTGAAAGACTTATTAAAATGGGCATTGTAAAATTTGATGATGCACCAAGTGCCGAAAATCCGCTACCCAATCACACTGATGGTGGAGTAAATGCGATTGATGGAAAGGCAGGGAGAAAAACTAAGACTAATATCGCAGAGGTAAAAACTCATTTCAGATGGGTTTGGAAAGAGATGGTAAAAAAGGGGCTGAGCATGCCAGATCCTGAAAGAAGTTGTGAAAACTCGAGGAATTACTGTGAGTTTCATCATGAAAAGGGACACGAGATCCAGGAATACGCAGAATTCAAAGCCTTGGTACAAAGTCTAATGGACAATAAAGAGATCGAGTTCTGAAAAGGAGTTAAAGAAAGTGTTGAGGAAATGCTGAAATATGTTCACATCAATGCCATATATGAAGAAACCATTGAAGGGGGGACCTTGTCAAATATCCGCCCTTATGAACCTAGGAGAGTTATGAATAATTGGACTGTAGAAGAAATTCCTATAGTTTTTAGAGCTTATTCAGAGTAATGTTCCGAACACACTTGTTGCTTTAAGCCTAGAAGCAACAAGAATTCCTTTGTGGAATAGGCTTATGTCCAAACATCATTATGAAATACATACTTGAGATCATTTTGAATAAATATCTTCTCATTTTTTTTAGATTCTTTCATTCTTTCTATCCAAATAATTATGATAGATTCTTTCATTCCTTGGATCTTTTTCCAAATCATTCTTTCATTACATTCATAATCATACCATACAAATGATTATTCTTAAATTCATTCATTCTTTGCGTATTCCTTTGTGCCTACAACAGGTCCCCTGATATCAATGACATGAGTAGCGCTGCTACAGATTTAGAATCTCCTTTTGAGTAAGACATGTGTTTAGAGGGATCTCAGGACTTTGAAGATGACATAGACTGTGGCTTATCTCCGGACTTGTTAAGAATGATAGAACAAGAGGAAAAACAAATTCTGCCTCATGAAGAGACAGTGGAGATTGTGACCTTAGAATAGGGAAAAATAGTGAAAATTGGAGCGTGCACAACTGAAGAAACAAAGCGAGACCTTGTAGAGTTACTTTAGGAATTCAAGGATATCTTCGCGTGGTCATACCAAGATATGCCAGGGTTAAGCACTGACATTGTTGTACACCACCTCCCCATAAAAGAAGATTGCAAACCGGTTCAGCAGAAGCTCCGGAGAATGAGGCCTGACATTGTGCTAAAAATAAAAGAGGAAGTCAAAAAGCAGTTTGATGCCAGATTTTTGCAGGAAGCCAAATACTCAGAATGGGTAGCCAACATTGTACCTGTCCCTAAGAAAGATGGGAATGTACGAATGTGTGTAAATTACAGAGACTTAAATAAGGCCAGCCCGAAAGACAATTTCCCCTTGCCTCAGATTGCACTTTAGTAGACAATACGACAGACTATTTGTTGTTTTCCTTCATGGATGGTTTCTCCGGATACAATCAGATAAAAATGTATCCCAAAGACATGGAAAAGACCACCTTCATAACCCTGTGGGGTACATTTTGTTATAAGGTAATGCCATTTGGGTTGAAGAATACAGGAGCGATATATCAAAAGGTCATGGTGACATTGTTCCATGATATGATGCACAAAGAAATCGAAGTTTACGTCGATGATATGATCGCAAAGTCCCGAACAGAAACTGAACAAATCCAAGTTTTGAGGAAGTTGTTCTTGAGACTGAGGAAATTCCAGTTAAAGCTCAATCCAACAAAATGCACTTTTAGAGCTAGATCGAGAAAATTGTTGGGCTTCGTAGTCAGCGAGAAGGAATTGAGATTGACTCAGACAAGGTTCGAGCTATATAAGAATTGTTTCTGCCGCGCACTCAAAAAGAAGTTCGAGGTTTCCTGGGAAAATCACATTGCTCGGTTCATTTCACAGATAATCGAGAAATTTGATCCCATATTTTGTCTTCTGAAGAAACACAGTCCATGCGTGTGGGATGATGAATGCTAGAAAGCTTTTGATAAGGTCAAATAGTACTTGTCAAGTCCTTCAGTATTGTCACCTCCCTGCCCAGATAGGCCATTAATCTTGTATTTGACAGTGTTTAACAACTTTATGGGATGTTTGTTGGGTCAACACGATGATTCAGAAAGAAGGGAAAAGGCGATATATTACCCCAGTAAGAAATTTACTGAGTGTGAAATGAGATATTCGTCGATTGAGAAATTGTGTTGTGCCTTGATTTGGACAACTCGAAGGTTGAGGCAATACATGCTATACCATACACCCTGGTTAATCTCGAAGTTGGACCCTCTAAAGTATATGATGGAGTCAACCGCTTTGAATAAAAGGATGACTAGATGGCAAATTCTCCTCTCTGAATTTGATATAGTCTATGTGAGCCAAAAAGCCGTGAAAGGAAGCGCAATAACAGATTTTCTGGCCAGCAGAGCTCTAGAAAATTATGAGCCTCTGAACTTTGACTTCCCCAATGAAGAGCTAATGTGTGTAGCAGCCACTGAAGAAGACACTATAAAGGGTCACCTTTGGGAATTGAACTTCAACGGAGCATCAAATGCTGTACGTAATAGAATTGGGGCAGTCTTGGTATCCCCAAATGGAGATCATTATCCATTCACATGCAAATTGGATTTTGATTGCACAAATAACATGGCAGAATATGAAGCATGTATCATGGGACTCCCTGTTGCCATAGAACGCAAGATTAGAGCGCTGAAAGTATATGGAGATTCTGCACTAGTGATCTACCAATTGAAGGGTGAGTGGGAGACGAGAGACTTTAAATTGATCAATTATCGAAGGATAGTTCTGGGGTTAATTGAAGAGTTTGACGACATTACTTTTAATTATCTCCCGCGAGACGAAAACCAAATAGCAGATGCTTTGGCTACTCTGGCTTTCATGATCAAAGTGAGTAAACAAGAGGATGTAAAACCTATTCAAATGAGTATTTATGAGGCCCCAGCTCATTGTTACAACATGGAGGAAGAGGAAAGAGATGATCATCCCTAGTACCACGATATATTATGATACGTGAGAAATTGTGAATACCCTGATCAGGCAACCGAGAACGATAAGAGGACGTTAAGAAGACTAGCCTGTGACTATGTCTTAGACGGAGAGATCCTATACAAAAGAAAAAATGATCAGGTACTATTGAGATGTGTGGACGCTGTTGAAGCTAAGAAAATTCTAGAAGAAGTCCATGAGGGTGTTTGTGGAACACATGCCAATAGGTTCACAATGGCCAGACAAATTATAAGATTCGGGTACTATTGGTCTACCATGGAAGGAAACTACATCAATTATGCTAAAACATGTCACAAATGCCAGATCTATGGAGACAAAATTCATGTACCTCCTTCGCCTTTGCATGTTATGACTTCTCCATGGCCTTTCTCTGTGTGAGGCATGGATGTCATCGGGCCGATCTCTCCAAAAGCTTCAAATGGGCATCGGTTCATCTTTGTAGTCATCGACTATTTCACCAAGTGGGTAGAGGCTGCTTCATATGCTAGTGTTACTAAGTCGGCAGTCAGCATATTCTTGAAAAAAGAAATCATATGTCGATATGGAATGCCCGAGAGGATCATATCTGACAATGCGTTAAATTTGAACAACAGCACGATCGCGGAGGTCTGCAGTCAATTCAAGATTAGACACCACAATTCGTCACCGTATCGTCCAAAAATGAATGGTCCAGTGGAAGCAACAAATAAAAAAATTAAGAAGATTGTGGGGAAAATGGCTGAAACTTATAAAGATTGGCACGAGAAGTTACCATTTGCTCTCCATGCTTATCAAACATCAGTCAGGACTTATACCGAGGTAGCTCATTTCTCATTGGTCTATAGAATGGAGGCAGTGTTACCCATCGAAGTGGAAATTCCTTCCCTTCGAGTCTTGTCAAAGCTAAAGTTAGATGAAGCAGAATGGATCCAGTCTCGATACGATCAGTTAAACTTGATTGAAAAAAAGAGGCTAAGGGCTATCCATCATGGTCAGATGTACCAAAAGAGAATGATGCGGGTTTATGACAAAATGTTCGCCCAAGGGAATTTCACGAGAGGACTTATTTTTGTAAAAGATTCTCCCCATACAAAAAGATTTCAGAGGGAAATAGATGCCAAATTGGGAAGGACCTTATGTGGTTAAAAAGGCTTTCTTTAGAGGAGCACTGATCTTGGCCGAAATAGATGGGAAAAACTTGCCCAATCTTGTAAATTTGGATTCAGTCAAGAGGTACTATACTTGAAGCGGAAAAGAGGCCAAAGTGAAAACCTGCAAAGGGCGCTTTGAGACATTCTCTTAAAAAAAAAAGAGGTCAAGGTGAAAACCCACAAAGGGCGCCTTGAGACCAAAGGGGCTTTGAGTCGAAAACCCGAAAAGGGCTGCTCAAATTGTGATAATTCATCTCGTTATACCTGAATTAATAAGGAAGGAGAGATGTTACGTCTTGGGGCATCAACAAAGTACTCTTGATCCTCTAAACACATATTGAGCTTAAAATGGTCTTCAGAAAGTTTGTACAGAGAAGCTCAAGCTGTGATATCTGAGGCACCTATTTCTTTTCCCCTCACTATTTTGTATCCTAGTAATGTTCGCTTTCTTAAATTAACCTATTCTTTTCAGCTTTCGTTTCTGATAAATTCCATTTTTGTCCATCATTATGATCATTTTCTAGCATTTTGTATTGAAATAATGATTAATGGGCTAATAATACTTTCATAAAAGGAGTTTTACATATTACTCTAGAAACATCTAAATAATATGAGAACCTGAAACATGCCTTTTATTTAGAACTCACAAAGCCTAAATGTTGGAAATATTTAAGAAGAAAGCTCTAAATAGTAACCATTTCTTCAAATTTACTGTCAAAAATGTTGGTTGAACAAAAAGACAGGATATGACGTCAGTGGTACGGCCTTGAAGAACAACGAGCAATGACAACCCTAAGCATTAAAAATGGATCATTCTTATGAAATTCTGCATTAATGCAAAACACATTTAGTTAGGAGCATTTGATTCATTCTGATTATTGCATCCTAAGGGATCATTCTCATGACATTCTGCATTCATGCAAATGTCATCCATAATACATTTAGTTAGGAGCATTTGATTCATTCCGATCATGGCATCCTAATCATTATACATTTAAAAAAAAGGGATCATTCTCATGACATTCTGCATTCATGCAAATGTCATCCATAATACATTTAGTTATGATCATTAGTTATGAACATTTGATTCATTCCTATCATGGCACCCTAATAATTATGTATAAGCATAAGTCCATAAATCGATTCCACAGGTCATGTTCCCCAGAAGAGGGTGTAACAAGATTGACAAATCCACATGTCCAACACCTCTGAAGTTGCAGTAGGTCGGATCAAATCCACCATGGTGAATCTCATCTTCCTGAAGTTGCAATGCAGTAGATTGAAGCCATTACCCTTATCTCCCTGAGTTGCAGTGGAGCGAATTGAAGACAGCGAATCTTATTTCTTTAAAGACGCAGTGGAACAGATTAAAGTTACGGTAAATCTTATCTTCTTAAAGTTGCAGTGGAGTAGATTGAAGTCATAGCCTTATTTCCCTGAAGTTGCAGCGGAGCAGACGGAAGATAGCAAACTCATTTCCCTGACATTGCAGTGAAACAGATTAAAGCTATAGATTATGGTGGATCTTATCTTCCTGAAGTTGCAGTAGAGCAGATTGAAGCCATTGGCCTTATTTTCCCTGAAGTTGCAGCGAAGAAGACTGAAGACAATAAATCTTATTTCTCTAAAAATGCAGTGGAACAGATTAAAGCTACGGTAGATCTTATCTTCTTGAAGTTACAGTGGAGCAGATTGAAGCTACAGCCTCGTTTCCCTGAAGTTGCAGCGGAGCAGACTGAAGATAGCAAACCTCATTTCCCTGACATTGTAGTGGAGTAGATTAAAGCTGCAGATTATAGCGGATCTTATCTTCCTAAAGTTACAGTGAAGCAGATTGAAGCCACAACCTCATCTCCCTGAAGTTACAGAGGAGCAGATTGAAGACAACAAATCTCATTTCCCTGACGTTGCAGTGGAGCAGATTAAAGCTACAGGTTACGGTGGATCTTATCTTCCTGAAGTTATAATGAAGCAGATTGAAGGCACCAGCCTTATCTCCCTGAAGTTGCAACGGAGCAGACTGAAGACAACAAATCTCATTTCCCTGGCGTTGCAATGAAACAGATTAAAGCTACAGATTACGATGGATCTTATCTTCCTGAAGTTGCAGTGAAGCAGATTGAAGCCACCAGCCTTATCTCCCTGAAGTTGCAGTGGAGCAGACTGAAGACAGCAAATCTTATTTCCCTGACGTTGCAGTGGAGTAGATTAAAGCTACAAATTACGGCGGATCTTATCTTCCTGAAGTTGCAGTGAAGCAGATTGAAGCCACTGGCCTTATCTCCCTGAAGTTGCAGCGGAGTAGACTGAAGACAGCAAATCTTATCTCCCCGAAGTTGCGACGGAGCAGATTGAAGCAACAAGTTTAATTTCATTGAATTGGGTTGAAGCACTAATTCTTATACCCTTGAAGATGCAGTGGAATGGAATGAAGCTACTCGAAGAAGAAAAGCACCGAAAGAAGTCAGGATTCGGCAAGACCTGTAACGCCCCGAATTTTGGGCCTAGATGAATTGGGCTTTGGGCTTTGGGTCTCATAATTTTTTTTAAGCAAGAAAATGACGAATGACATGTTGGCTTTAAGGGTTTAATAAACTTGGAGTGTCTAGGGGTGTTGGAGAAGTTCTGGGTTTGAACTTTGAGGAGAAGAAATTTTTAATTAATTATTAAAGTAGTTGAGCTTTTAAATAAAAGTAGGGAAAAATGGCATCAAAGAGCCTTGTGGTGGAGTGGCTAAGTGACGCCACTTAGGGTATAAGAATGTGACGTTAT
The DNA here is from genome assembly GCA_005393395.2 of Gossypium australe. Lineage (NCBI taxonomy): Eukaryota > Viridiplantae > Streptophyta > Magnoliopsida > Malvales > Malvaceae > Gossypium > Gossypium australe. Next base: position 35,093,577 of record CM016622.1, read on the forward strand.
GGGCTAGCAAGGAGATCCTAGGTTCGAATCCTAGCTTAGTATTTTTTTAGGAGTTTAATTTTGGCCTTTTAGAAGGTTGGAAGTGGTAAGATGATGGACTCTAAGGAGGGTGATCAGAAGAGAAAATTTAGGAAAATGATTGAGGAGTTATCAGGGAGAAAAACGAGTATATAAGATGGGGAAGAGTTGGACCCGATTGGGACTTTGGGGGGGTAGGCAGAGTTTTGTTTTGTGTATAAATAGGGGGTGTCGAATTCCCTCTTTGCTATTTCGACAATTGGAATTCCGTTTGTGCTATTTCGACAACTATAGTGCTCTGCCAAATACTCCTTCACTTTTTCTGTTCTAAACCTCGCCTCTTCCTTATGTGTTTTCTTTTTTTTTTCTCTCTTAAAGCCTTAAATCGAATATCATTCTCTTCTTTCTCCATTGCTTGTGCCGTCCCACCTTTATCTCAATTGTTGAGGACCAAATATTCGTGACTTCAAAAGCCGAAAACCTTTGCTTTTGAAGCTGATTTCTTCATCGCCCCAAACCTTGTACCGAATACTCTAGTGACCAAATCTCTGTCATGCTGTCATCATTCCTTTGATTTTTGATGGATCAGATCTTGGAAAAATCAGAATCAAGCTTGGATCTACAAGTCTCTACTGAAAAGCTATCCATACGTTTCAGCTTTTGGGTAAGTATTCTTGATTTTGGAATAAGTTGGCCGAATAGTTTATAGTAAGGGAAATGGTGACTTAAGTGGATACAAGTCAACTATTATTTTATCTTTAACGATTAAGATTGATGTAGATCTAGGGGATATTCGTGAGTAGTAGCTGAGAAAGGGCTATTAGGACTGGTGGCACACGGTAAGGTTATGGTAAGGCTTCAGTTTTTGGTAAATATTGTGGTTAAGTGTGTGATTGATTGGAGGTTGGTATTGGTTGTAGGTTCAAGGCTGAGGATAGTGTAACACGTCTCATTTACCAGGTGTGTACATACACTTCACACACGACAAATCGACAAAAGCCGAAATATCGAAAAATCAGAATGTCGAAAAGCCGAAAAGCTGGCGTCGGTAACCACATGAGCGTGCGAACATTCATGTGGGAACACCGATAAGACTACCGAGACCAAGAGAGCGATCTCATGGTCTCGGGCCACTGTTTGGCCAACCGGGCCAGAAGGGGCTAAATGGGTTTGCCGAGCTCGTGGGCCCAAATCGGTAAGAGTTGATATGTGAAATTAAATGATAGGTTGATATGGATGGTTGTATGATTTGATTATGATCGAGCCTAATGGACTACATATACATAATTGGGCTTAATGGGCTATATGGACATGATTGGGCTTAGTGAGCCTTATGGGATTTTAGAAATGCATGCTAGGGTTTTAATGGACTCTAAGCTTAGTTCTGATGAATTCTTAAACAGCATAAAACTTAACTTAATAATCAAACATGTATGTGGACAAGTCGCTAGGGCAAAGTGTGGCAATGAATATATGCATGTCTAGGATTGGATCTAGGGAAAGCTTGGTACTTAAGCGGTCCTAGTGACCCACCTCCTCTTCTCTGGAATCCTACCTGGTGCGTAGTGTCTGTTCACTTTAGCCGTGAGGACTTGTTGACGGGCCAAGGTTCGTAATTAAGACTCATACTGTTAAGAATTACTAAAATACCCTTGTAGGGTAGAATTACTAAAATACCCCTATAGGATAGAATTACTGAAATACCCTTGAAGGGTAGGATTACAGAAATACCATTGATTTGTGAAATAACTAAAATGCCCCTATGTGTTGAATGTAAGCTTTATGGATGTTACTCGTATATTTGCTGCATTAATATGATATTCTGTTTAGGATGCACATGGGTGGGAATTATGGAATGGAGGAAGTATATGAGGATCGTATAGTTGCTTGACAACTGTGGATCCACCGATGGCTTTTTAAGCCTATTATATGATAAGCAGCTTTGCTGCAACGTTTGGTAGTACCGTAACTGGGCTACCCTTGATGTGTATCGGATGGGTGAGTCGATTTAGAAATTCCCACAGAAGTGTTTTGGTTGGACGGAGACGAAGTGTACTGGATGAATTATTTGGAGAGGGTTTGCATTGCATTGCATAAATGATATTACTATGTTAATAATATGATATGTATGCTATTTGTTTGACGAGGGTCGTACACACTGAATTTTCGAAAACTCACTCCCTCTTTTATTTTTCTCAAGTGATACGGGCACGCCTGGAGCACTAATGATTTTTAAATTACCTCTTCAAAAACTCAAGGGGTTGTTAGGTGCCTCTTCAAAAACTCAAGGGTTAAGGGTTAAAAGGTTGTTGGGTGCCTTTTCAAAAACTCAAGGGTTAAGGGTTAAAAGGTTGTTAGGTGCCTCTTCAAAAACTTAAGGGTTAAGAGGCAAGATTAGAAAACTATTTGGCTAACCTTTGTCAGCCTATAAAAAGGCTATGTAATTCTCATTTGAAAACAACAATTCAGACTTTAAGAAAATTTTATGAACTTTTGTTCATTTGAGTGAGTTTATCTCCTCTTCATTTTCGTACAAGTTTCATTAGACTTATCAAGCTTGTTTGTGGCGTCTTCGACTTGTTTGAACTTATCACCAAATTCCCTTTGGTGTGGCGTTCATTAACCTATTTTCATCTTTCCACCTTAAACATTATAAAATCCGGGGTGACACTCTTTAGTGTCGAATCGCTTCTTGTTTAAGTTCGTTTATCCACCCCATCAAAATTATCCGGCTCGGGGAGAGTCGAGACGTATACGGGTAGGAATATGAAAGTAAAGCAAAACTTGCAAACTTCACACTTTTTTTTTGAATTCTCTCTTTTTTTTTACTCGAATTTTTTTTTATAACTTTGATTTTTTTTTTGAATTTTCGTATCTCTTTTTTTTTTACAACACCAAATGCACTATATGTGAATTACAAAGAAAGAAAGAAAAGAAAAAAAAATTAATTCGAAACTTTGAAATTTTTTTTTGATTTTTTTTTACTTCGTAATTTTTTTTAAATACGTACCTAATTTGGGTTTGCTTCGAACGTTCGAGCTTCTCGTTTAATTAGCTCTGATACCAGATGATACAGAACATATTCCCGGTTTAAAAACATGATTTTGATTATTAAATTCAATATGTGACAACGGTTTAGAAAAATCAAACATGTTAAACCAATAGGAATTGTGCAAACTCAAAATCGAACGATCGAAATTCTTGACAAGTTTCAAAACTGATCTACAAAAACTCATAGATTTTGTATTAGACAATGAACAAATCTCGTAATAACCATAACCAAACAACTTGGGATTAAAAGAAAATTCATCGTCATACTTACTCGAGTCTTGCACTTGTCGAATAGACGTTACTCCACCTTCACACTTTGCTTCACAATGGTATGGGGTAAACCCACCTTACCATCTTTTAAGTCATCATAACGAATCAAAGGATGGCAAATGACAAAATTATCCACATAATCACAAATAGTAGAAAGATTCGGTGGAGATTGAATCTCATCAAAGCACTTACCTTCCTTACCTTCGGACTCGTGTGGTTCGACTACATTTTCAACTTTACCCTTTTCGATCAAACAGAAAGTGCATTTCTCAAGGTTAGCGTATAATGTTTCCTTACGCAAAACTTCAAGTACAGCTCGCAAATGGTTTATGTGATCTTCCAACGATCTACTATAAATAAGAATGTCGTCAAAATAAACAACACAAAATTTTCCGATAAAAGCTCGCAAAACATAATTCATTAACCGCATAAATGTACTGGGTGCGTTAGTTAAGCCGAATGGCATAACCAACCACTCATACAAACCGTGCTTGGTTTTAAAGGTTGTTTTCCACTCATCTCCTTCCCGCATCCAGATCTGATGATATCCGCTCTTGAGGTCAATCTTGGAGAAGAGTTGTACTCCACTGAGTTCGTCTAACATGTCATCTAGGCGCGGAATGGGATGTCTATACTTGATGGTGATCTTATTGACCGCTCGGCAATCCACACACATACGCCAAGTACCATCTTTCTTTGGTACTAGAAGCACAGGAACAGCGCACGGACTTAGACTTTCCCGAATGTAGCCCTTGGCCATCAACTCGGCCACTTGTCGTTGCAACTCTTTGGTTTCTTCAGGGTTGCTTCGGTATGCTAGGCGATTTGGTATTGTGGCTCCGGGAACGAAGTTAATCTGGTGCTCGATCCCTCGAATAGGTGTAGGCCACTAAGGATGTCGTCTGAAAATACATCTTCGAAATCCTGCAACAAAGATACAATCGAAGATGGAAGTGAAGCATCTAGTTCGTTAGTATTAAGGAAATTCTCCTTATACATAAGAACTACCATTGGTTGCCGAAGCAACAACATTTTTCGAATCTCTCGTGCTTTTGCATACACGTTCAATTTTGCAATCCCCTTCTCATCTCGTTTTTCTTGTTCTTTACTCACTTTTTGCTCACTCCCTTTATTTTTACCTCTTGCCTTTATTTCTCCTTTTTCCTCTCTCTTTGTTTGTTCTTTCGCTTTCATTTGTTGAATAGAACTTTTCAAGCGTACTTGGTCCTCGTACACTTGTTTGGGAGACATTGGTGCTAGAGTCACACTTTTGCCACGATGTTGAAAGGTATAGCGGTTTGTATAACCGTCATGAATGGCTCGTCGATCGAATTGCCATGGTCTTCCCAAAAGTAAGTGGCTAGCATGCATTGTGACCACATCGCAAACAACTTCGTCACTATACTTGCCAATGGAAAAAGGGATGACAGCTTGCTTGGTGACTCTCAATTCGCCTCCGTTGTTCAACCAATGTAATTTGTAAGGCTGAGGGTGTTTTGTCGTTGGCAAGTCCAACTTTTCAATAAGCATGCTGCTAACTACGTTTGTACAGCTACCTCCATCGATGATCATGCTGCATACTTTGCTTTGAATATGACATCTTGAATGGAAGATGTTTTCTCGTTGTAGTTCATCTTCGGTACTTTGCATACTCAAACTACGTTTTACCACGAATAACTTACCTTCAACAGCAAATTCAAGTTCTTCTTCATTCTCTTCTTCGGTGGGTGGGTCGTATTCAATCTCTTCTTCGTCACCCGAGACACTTGAAACACTTGATGTCTCTAGCGGAATTACGTCCGGCCTCATTGCTAGGTTTGCTTGTTCCCCACTTGGCTTGTTAATCCTAGGATTTGTAACGTTTTCTCGTGCTCGAAAGGAGATCTCCTTCTTACCGGCTCCTTGATTCCACTTTTGGGTAGGAGTGGAGTTTGGGTAGACACCACGAGCGGGGCCTTTCCTTTTGAGCTGCTTCTCCACTTTGATGGCCATGTACACCATCTCTTCAATCTCAACGTAGTGCTGGAGTTCAACTACGTTAGCAATATCTTGTTTAATCCAGCCAAAAATCTCGCCATGGTTGCTTCACGGTCTTCTTCGATGTTGGCTCGGATCATGGCTATCTCCATTTCTTTGTAATAATCATTTACACTCCGACTGCCTTGAGTGAGATGTTGTAACTTTTGGTACAGTTCTCGATGATAGTATGCTGGAATGAACCTCTTACGCATCAAATGCTTTCATTTCGGCCCAAGTATTAACAGGTCGCTCTCCGTTCCTTCTCCGACTAGTGGTTAGTTGATCCCACTAGACCATTGCGTAGTCAGAGAATTCAATGGCCGCTATCTTTACCTTCTTGGTTTCTGAGTAGTTGTGACACTCAAAGACTAACTCAATCTTCTTTTCCCATTCTAAGTACAACTCCGGGTCAATTTTGCCTTGAAATGGGGGTATGGACAATTTGAGGTTCTTCAAATCATCATCTACTCGACCTCGATCTCGTTGGCCTCTCCATCGTCCACTATAGATAAAAAAAAGTTAAAAAAAATCGAGGTTAAAAAAAAGAGAGAATTCAAAAAAAAAAAGTGTGAAGTTTGCAAGTTTTGTTTTACTTTCATATTCCTACCCATATACGTCTCGACTCTCCCCGAGCCGATTCGTATCATCTGGTATCAGAGCTACAAAACAAGGAGTTCTGGCGATCATCGTGAAGCCGGAATTAGGTTCGTAAGTTTAAAAAAATCAAAAAATTTTTTTAAGTTGTGATATTTGTTATAGTATATTCGAAGTTAAAAAAAATCCAAAAAAAAATATTTTTGTTTCTATTGTATTTGTCTTTATGTATTTGAAGTAAAAAAAATAAAAATTCAAAAAAAAAAGAGAGAAGGTTCGTCTTGATCGAGCAAGGTAAGAACGGTCTCTGTCTTTTTGAGCCTAAAGGTATTGCGACTCATCCATCCCGTTTGATCAAGGAAGGACGAGCAAGGAGTTTTGTTCGGACAATCAACGGGTCGATTCGAGGACGAATCGTCTTGAAGAGGGAAGGGATGATACGGGCACGCCTGGAGCACCAATGATTTTTAAATTACCTCTTCAAAAACTCAAGGGGTTGTTAGGTGCCTCTTCAAAAACTCAAGGGTTAAGGGTTAAAAGGTTGTTAGGTGCCTCTTCAAAAACTTAAGGGTTAAGAGGCAAGATTAGAAGACTATTTGGCTAACCTTTGTTCAGCCTATAAAAAGGCTATGTAATTCTCATTTGAAAACAACAATCCAGAGATGAATAAAAATATATGAACTTTGTTCATTTGAGTGAGTTTATCTCCTCTCTATCCTTCGTACGAGTTTCGACTCCGACTTATCAAGCTTTGCTTGTGGCGTCAGTCGTTTCTCATCCATCAAATTATACCAACGGTTCTTATCTTTTTAGATAACGGGTCTTGGTCCATCATCGAATTCCATCTTTCCACCTTAACGATATAAGAAACGGGGTGACACTGTTATATAGTGTTGAATCTTTCTTAAGTTAAGTTCGTATTTCTATTTCCATCATTGATTCCATTTATCCACCTTAAACATTATAGAACCCGGGGTGACACTCTTTAGTGTTGAATCGCTTCTTGTTTAAGTTCTTTTATCCATCTCCATTAAATTATCCTTTATCTATTTTATTTTTTTTATTTTGTTCCACCAAACCGAACCATCCCCTATTTTATTCACTTAAGCTTCCGCAAACTCATTTATATTTTCCGACTAGTTTCCAAAGGCTTGATTCCTCCTCGTAGATGATTGGGCAACCCGCATACGTTTAGACTCTCCCCGAGCCGGTTCGTATCATCAAGTGATCCTCAGTAGGCGGTTCGACGGATGGAGGGACTCAGAGGTGGCCAACTAGCAAGACGATTAGATTTATTTTTTTTAATATCTAAATTCTAGATTTTAAGTTATTACTGTAAGTTATTTTTTTTGGATTGTAATAAGGTTTTCGCTCTAGTTATTATTCCATTATTTCCACTACGCATTGAAATTTTGAAACGGAACCTAGATTTATTTCTTTTAAGCGAATTTCAAGTTTTTGAAAATAATTGTGTTTTAATATTGAGCTTCCGTTGTCAAAGGAAATTTTTACATAGTAATAAGGAAATGGTTTTTGGCTACACCTCATTTTGAAATCAAACTGGATTTTACTTAACTTTTCTCTAGAAGGGTTTTCAATGAAAACAAGGTTTTCGCAAAAACACTTCAATATGACACGCCGGATTCGGGCCTAACTTCTAGGCTGGGTTTGGGGTGTTACAAGACCAGGTAAAATTGACCCTTTTAAAGTCTTTGCTCTATACTCATTACACGACAATGAGCAAAGAGGGGCAGCTACAATGGGCCTATTTTGCCCAGACCCAATTAACCAGTTTATTAACTAGATTTAAACAATAAAAAACGCATAAAATAAAAAAATCCAAATAATAAAAAATGGTCCAAATAAAAGTCCATTTACAATAGCAGGCCCAAATGCTAAACCTAAACTAACCACTACCCAATTACAGTAGGCCCAATTAGCCCAATAAACCTAAACTGAATCAGCAAAACAAGAGAACCCTAGAACCTTCCAGTGTCGCTCGAGCCTCCGAGTGCCACACGCGTGCCTCCAGCCACGTCACCACGACGGTTCTACCTACAAATAGAGTGACAAACAGCAGCAAAACAGCACAGCAAATAATAACAGAATCCAGAGTTTTCTTGTATTTTATTTTATTCCTAAATTCGGCTATAAAAGAAAAGGCCAAAGCAAATCTGTAGTCTCTACATGTTTTTTTGAATATTGAATCAATACAAAGCCAAAAAAAGATTAGAAAGGTTCTTGATATATTCTTACTTTATTTTTTATTTTTATTTTTTTTCCTTTTTTCTCTTCGGAACTGTTTTTTTTTTACATACAAAGATTTTCTATTTTTATTTTTTTAAACTACATATATATAATATTAAATATAATATAAGAATATAAAAAAAATCACCTGTTTCGGGCTCTGGCCGCCGTGTACGGCGGCGATGGACGGCAGAGGACAGTGGCGATGGCGCCGAAATTCTCGCCTGACTCTGGCCGGAGAGGATGCGGTAGAGAGTGTTTTGAGAGAATTTTTCTTTGTTTTTTGGAATTTTGAAAAAAAAAAAACTAATTTATAAACGGCCCTGAAACGGTGCCGTTTTGCACCAAGTTCATCATTGCCAAAACGACGCCGTTTTACACCCTCTGACCCGCGTGTTAACCCAACCCAGGGGAGGATCCGCTTGTTTTGTGAAAGTGGGTTATTTACAGTTTTGGTCCTTCCGCTTTTTTATTAATTTATAATCAAGTTTTTTTTATTTTTTAAGTTGGCCCTATATTTTATTTCGATTTCAATTGGGTCCCTTGTAAAACGTAGCGTTTTGGAGGGAGGGGATATTTTCCCCTTTAGTCCCTCCATGTTATTCGCGCGTTCGAATAGGTTCCTTTCTTTTTATTTTTTTTAGATTCGCCCCAAATGTTTGTTTTAAGCTTAAGTTAGTCCTTTTTTTATTTTTTTTATTTTTGTTATTTTTGTTATTTTGTCATTATTTTAATATTGTTATTATTATTAATTTTATTGATTATTTTAATAATATTATTATATTGTTACCATTATTTTTATTGTTATTAGTATTATTATTATTGTTATTATTAATATTATTATTGCTATTATTATTATTACTATTATTTTTATTATTACTAATATTACTTTTATTTTTATCATTACTATTATTATTTTCATTATTATTATTATTATATTATTATTATTATTATTATTATTATTATTATTATTATTATTTGTTACTCTTATTTATTTTTACTATTATTATTTGTTCATTAACATATTTTTATCATAATTCATTATTATTATTGTATTTATTTATTAATTAATTTACTATTATCTTTTATTTTTGTTATTATTTTCTTTTATTTTTTTATTCATTTACTATTGTTTACCTATTATTTTATGTAGATTGTTCACTTTAGCTTTTATTTTATTGTATTTTATTTTTACCTTCGTTATTGTTATTTATATTTTGTTGTAATCATCATTATTTTATTATACAAATTAGCGTTGTAATTCATTTTACATTTTATTATAAAATCATATCACATTTTATCCGATTTTTGAAATAAACAAACATTCCGCGTTCTAAGATTCGAAAGAAATCGTACCCTAACTTACTGGGTTTTGATTTTTCTCATTGAATCTAAAGAACCAATTATTCTCTTAAATCAAAGCCTACGAGTTAAATAAAAACTTATTCTTGAGAACTCGAAAACGTTGCATCCTAACTCACTGGATGTGACATTTCGTTATTTCGGGATAATGATTTCTTAAAAAATAAAGGTAATATTCTGAATTTGGTATTTTGAGAAATTGTTCCCTAACTTACTAGGATCCGACTTTTCATTTGACACAAATAACCGAATATCCTTCTTAAATTTAAATACATGAGTTTTAAAAGTCAAAAGACAAGTTCAGTTTCGGGAAATTTGAAATGTCGTACCCTAACTCACTGGGCGTGACATTTTACTTCTTCGAAATAAGAGGGTCTTAGCATTCATTTTAATTTATTCAAGTTTTCTTTTAAATAAAGAGGATCGTATTTTAAAATCTTTTCAAATTTTCGATATTAAGACATTAACTAATCAATTCGGTACCAATTTTGGGCGTTATGAGGGCGCTAATCCTTCCTTGTACGTAACCGAATCCCGAACCTATTTTCTCGAATTTTGTGAACCAAAGTCATCGTTTTAATAAATCAAAATATTTTAACGATCAATCTCAAGGTGACCCGATCGCACCTCAAAAAGGATTGGTGGCGACTCCATTTTCATTTCTAAAGTCGACCTCGTTTTCCAACTGAATAAAATGGTTTCGACAGCTTGGCGACTCCACTGGGGAATAGTAAGAGAGTCAAGCCGTGAAATTGATTATTTTCTGTCTTATTGTCGAAAAATTGAAAATCTGATTTGGAAAATTACGATCCTATTATTGCATTTGTTTGTATTGTTATTTCATATGATTACTGTGGTTTGAGTCACGCATCATATTGCATAACGATCAATTTCAAGGTAACCTGATCACATCTCAAAAAGGATTGATGGCGACTCCATTTTCATTTCTAAAGTCGACCCCGTTTTCCAACTGAAAAAAATGGTTTCGACAAAAATTAAAATATATAATTCAAAATTTAATTTTACTAGAAATAAAATACAATAGAATTAAGGCTAAAAATAAAAAATGAATAGTTTCCAAAAATTAATGTTTACATTCACACTTGATTTTTTTAGTATTATATCAAACAATTTTTATAATTCAAATCCGGTACCTATTAAATTTGATATTAAAAATTTGTCATTTAATTTTTCAATATTTAATTTCTTTAATTTATCAAGTAACACATTAATTCATAGTAATCTTGATTCTTCACTAACATTCGAAGTCTATACATTTTTTTCTAACTTTTCAATTAGAACTTTGAAAATTCCCATTTTATTTTGTTAAAAATATCTTTATAATTAAATTTAAATAAAATAAATTTATTGATAAAATTCAATCCAAACAAACTCTAATTATAAAAATTTCGAACCCAACCTGAACTAAATGAAATTGGACGAATAGGATAGAATTTTTAATCTTCCATGTACAAGAGTCAAGTTTGATATATATGTAATGTGCACCCACTTGAACAACATCAATGGAGTATCACAATCTCTTATGTTTATCCTCTCTCTATATATATAATGAAAAAAAAGAAGACATCCACTATATAACCATTAATGTTGGGTAGTTGAGTTATGTTTGTCACAAAGTAATTTAATGTTTGAAAAAGAAATTTAAAAAGACATGACATAAAATCAACCTAACCATGGGTGTTGAGTTGACTTTGCACTAAAACACATTTGATGTTGTAATCTTCAAACCCACCATTAATGGAAATGAAAATGGCCCAAAAGGTTATTTATAGGCTAGGGGAATGTGAAATGTTCATCTTCATGTAGCACAATGTTCAAGTTTATCATTTATGAATTTTTAAATTTGAAAATGACTTACACATGAATTATATAAAGTTGGATTTAGACTTAATTGTTTAAAAGTTTTAAAATCTCAACATTACCGATACAATTAAAATCTCATTCACAATCACTCTATTATTAATAAAAATGATCATAAAAATCTTTGTTAATAAAAATATTTACTTAACGAACTGGGTAGGAGTCATGTTAAGTCTTTGTATGTTTAGTCATTTATATTTCTCTATGTACACGTTATTTTTAAAAAATGATAATTTTTTTTCATATCATGAGTAAGAATGAATCATGGACTACTAATATATTTTACACTTTAATACTACTTTTATTGATCCTCTCTTTTAGTTTCATCCTTGTTAGGTTTTGATTGACTCAACCATGGAACTGGCTTCAATTCTGATATATACATACATATATATATATATATATATATATATATTCCAAATCCACACGCATGTGTAAACTCATGGCAAGCCTTAAAATTCCCAAATAGAGGGATATGCATTGAGTTACGAGTTAGTTTAAATTAAAAATGATCTAATTTAGCTAAAGTTTATTAGGTTTTAATTGTTAAATAAATTAAATATGCCGTAATTAATTTTTAATTGATGATGGATTGATTAGAAATTAAAGTTAGCATACAAAAGTTATATATTAGGGTTATGGTTCTTAAATTATACATACGTAACTTTTCTGATATTTCATCTTAAAAAAAAATAAATATTTACTTTCTCTAAAATACTTATATATTGATTTAAAAGATCAAAACCATAAGATTTGAAAATTTCAAGATATGAATGAATTCAAATACACTTCCTTATCTAATTCTTTTTTTTTTATTCTTGATAATTTAACCTAACGTGTTTTTATATATTTTTTTTGTGGTCTTAACAATCGACACATGATTCTCTTTATATCACTATCTATCACAACTTGCTTTCATATTTTGTGTTTCTTGGTGGAACAAAAGCAAAGTAACAAGTGCTGGGAACAATAGTAAGATATATTATATTCCTAAAAGAAGACACAAGTTCAAATCTTAGAGACGACATTATTCAAAGAGACAACCACAAACTCCGAATATGGACCATAAAATGGACATATATATATATATATATATATAATGAAAAATAGCAAAATCATATAGGGTGGTTAATGTGTCATGTTCATACTTGTTTGATACTAACATAGGGTTGGCAAAACATGCATGTGAGATGATGAACTAATAGGGTTGTCTTGATAGCCTATAATGTCACTTTGTTGTTGACATATGTGGCCATGTTTGTCCAAAAACAATAAATAAATAAATAAATAAAACAGAGAGAGAGATAAGCCTTATTCTCTTTTATGTCAAAGTTGTGAAAGCATCTTTTCTTTTTTAGAAAATGGGACAATACACCAATATGCATCTCTCCTACCCCTCCATTACCACCCTAATTAAGACATTGATTGGGTGATGTGACTTTTCATAGATAATATTTGGTTAATTGTAAAAAATGTCCTCAAGGTTCAAATTTTAAAGGTATAACAATAAAAGTGATATCTAATGTTTATATGTTTTTGTGAATTTAATTTTTATTCCTTTTTTATTGTTTTAGGTCTGACCTTTAAATTTTAGTCAATTTGTTTTCTTTTGGACAGAAAAATTAGCTGAACTGTTAAAATTTTAATAGTATTGATGTAGCCACTCATGTGGCAGTCCACAGATAATTCATAAAAATTCAAAAAATAATTAGAGTATTTAAAAGTTCAACAAATTTAAAAAAAAAATCACAAAACTTATTCACATTAGCAATTAAGTATATGCAGGTTACCACGTGAGGTGTCGCGTCAATGTCATCATAATTTCAACAATTCAATTTGTTTTTCTGTCTGATATAAGGCAATTTAATTGAATTTTCAAGGTAAAGGACAAAGTGATCTAAAAAGAATAAGGGTTAAAATAAAAAAAATTAAGTAATGTTAGGCGCCAATTTTAGATCAAGTTTTAAATTTCAATATGTTCTATCAATCATATCATTCTATAAGCATAACACTTAAAAATAAATGCTTGGATTTAATGTGTATATTTAAAACACGTTGATCAAATCTTAAGTATGTCTGCACTTATAGAGGTGGGCATGGACTGGGCCGGGCCCAAAAAATAGGCTTAAAATTTTGTCCTAGCCCGGCCCATATAAAAATGTTAAAACTCAGGCCCGGCTCGCCCATATTAATTTTTTATATTATTTATATAATTTTTAAATATATATAATACATCAAAAATATTAAAAAATCAAAATAAATATTTTTTAACAAATTGAAAATAAATTTTAAAAAATATGTAGACTTAAATAACACTAAAATAGATGCAACTTAACAAGTAAATGCCTCTAAAATAATAACAAAATTAACAAATGTCTTTAAAATAATAACAAAATTAACAATAAAATAAGTTTTATATAATATCTAAACAATAACAACAAAATAATAGAAACATAATAGTAAAATGGTAGCAAAATAATGAGAAAAATAATAAGAAAATAATATTAAAAATAGTTTTTTTCCATTAATGAATTCGGGCCGGGCCCGGGCCAAAAATGCCTTACCTAAGCCCGGCCCATTTTTAAACGGGCCTTATTTTTTTGTCCAAGCCCATTTTTCGGCCCTATATTTTTGCCCAAACCCTCCCACATTTCGGGCGGGCCTTCGAGCCGGGCCGGGGCCGCCCGGCCCATGCCCACCTCTATGCACTTATCATATAATCAATTTAAATATGATATGTTTAAATAAAAGATAGTGCCATTGAAATTTAGAAATGTTTCTCTTTTTATAGTAGCATGAGATCCAAGTTGTTTATATGATAAGTATAGACATGTTTAAAAAGTAAAACATGTTTTAAATATCAATCTGAGCTAATATTTAATACTGAAGCTAACGAGAAGATCCAATTGATATCTAGTAATCTCTTGAGTATTAACCAAATCGAAAGTTAAACTCAGACGGAATCGGAAGAAACTCATTCAATGTTAATTTCTAGTCCAAATCTTACGAAAATTTATACGTGATTATATTAGTAAAACATTAGTTTCAGGACAAGTTAACATGCACACTGGCATTGGTAATAAAATGAGAGACGGGGCAAGTTCCAACCATGGCGGATCCACACATCCTACAAACACAAAGATGTCTGCATGGCAACAACACCACACTCGCCTCTCCCTCCCCACACTTCTTACACTTTCTCATCACCGCCGCCCCCGACGGTGGCACCACCACCTCGCGCCATCCTTCATCGCTGCTGCCACAACAGCTAGACTCCCCGCCATCATCCGCCGCCGCGCTCATCCCACGGCGCCGTTCCTCGCCGGCGTGCGCCAGGACTCGTTCCAAGTCGGTTCGTAATGAATTGGCCGCCGCTTCGTTTGTTTGCGCCAAATCTTGCCACCTTTGGCTCTCGACGCATAGGCATTTCACCCTTTGTTGAAGAACCCAATTTATTTTCCCCATTCTTTGAATCTCTTCATCTTTTGCCTTTAATTGCTTTAAAACCCTTTCTTGGATTAATGTAATCAGTGTTCTCCATTGATTCTCCCTTTGTTCTTCAACTTCAAATCTCACTTTTTCAGCCTGCAAATTCAATAATTCGCCCATGGGTTATTTTTATTTTAGTCCCTTTACTATGCTAAAATTTAAAAGATTTAATCCTTTGAGTTTGACGTAATTTGCTCATCTATCCTATAGTTACGTGATCTGCAGAGGTCTAAAATGGTAAATTTTTAGTTTATCCCCTTTAGAATTTGCAAAACTTTAAATTAATATAATGAAAATAAAATGCATTTTGGCATCCAAAATTTATATTTCAATTTTTCCCCATCCCAAAAATGGTAAATTTGTAGTTTAAATCCTATAAAAATTGTACAATTTTAAGTTAATACATTGATAAAATTGCATTGATACAATTTTAAGTTGATACATTGATAAAATTTTAGCTTCAACCTACATATCAACTGTTTTTTTTTAAAAAAAAAAAAACTCAACAACTTAGATATCATCAGTTTAGACCTATTAATAACATTTTAAAAGTAAATTACCAAATTATACCAAATTAAAGAGATAAAATCCAAATTTCAGCAAGTAGAGGGACTAAAACCACAATTAAACCTCCTCTTTGTTTTTTCTTCATTGAAACTTGTTGAAAAAACTTACATGTATACTTGGGTATTATCAGCTTAGCATTATAAGAGTAGGTAAATAACCAAAGATCAAATCCAAATTTCAACAAGTAGAGGGACTAAAACGATAATTAAATCACTAATTTTCTTCGTTGAAAAAACTTACCTGTTGAGCAATGAATCCATCAAGTTGATGTAGTTGGATGTGATCCATTGATGAACCAAAGGCATTTTTGATGAATGAATCTTTGGGTCTTCTCATTACCATATCATCAATTGAATTTGAGGCTAAAATTGGATCAAAAAGCTTTGCAAATGAAGCTTGTTGCAAAGGAACACAAGAATCCATCAAGTTATCTTTGTACATTCCTTCATTTGTTTTCATAAAATATCTGCTCAAAAAGGAGAGAAAAAATAAATAAATAAAACCCAATTTTTTAAAATAGAGGAAAAAAGAAGAAGAAGAAAGGAGATGGGTTATTTTTGAAGTACATTTACCTATTGATGATTAATTGAGGAGGCAAATTTTGATTCATGTGTTGGGATTCAATTGCCATTGGAGCAAGGTTTTTGGGTGTTTTTTTGCTTTGCTTTGATAAGAGAAAGATGAATATGATATGAACTAAGGGGGTTTGCCCCTCAATGGATTGGGATTTTATACTTTGGGTTTATAGTAGATGGGGACAGTGAATTTGTAAAGTTATATATGGTAGAGGATTTATAATAAAAAAATATAAAATCAAATATGATTTTAATTAAAATAATAGTGATTACTCAGTAAATTTTTTTTTTTGGTAATTTCTCAATTGAATTGAAACCCAGTTGATGATAACATCAACTCAACGAAAAATTTAATATATAGTTTAGATATTACATCAGGAATAAAAAATTTATGTAAAACATATTTATAGAAAAATTATGAAAAAAAACTTGAACCGTAGATATTTTTCTGGATTTAAATGATTTTTATAAATTTTATTATATTGAATAGAAATTAAATCAATATTTGGTATACATACGATATAATTTTTTTTAAAATTTTTAATATTTTCCCTTAAAGTCCTTTTTTGAAAAATTAAAATAAATTAATGTAAACCCACATTTAAATGATAAATATATGTATTAAAATTTTATGTAAAAATGAAATAAAATTTGGTTGAGATAATAAGATTAAATATTTTAAAAATTAAAATATGGTTAGGCCTTTTCGTATTTAAAATTTAATTCTCTAATTTTATATAAAATTTTAGTCACGTGTGCTTTTGTGGGGCATTAATGAAAATTTGTGGTATTACCTTTGGGGTGTATCAAACGAGGTGGCTGTGATTTGAATCAAAGTAACAGACAAGTGGCATATCTGCCACGTATAAGCTCCATGATTTTATTATACAATCATATTATACAATTTTCAAAACATTAATGTAAGTATCTACATTGGGGTTTATGTATTGAATACACAGCTTTATTACAAGCATTCAACAAACCAACATAAAAATATAAATAAATAAAAAGAATTCCCCTTTGAATAGCAACCAATGCGCATTTTGGGAAACACCTGTCGTCGGGGCGGTTACGAGGAGCCTGCCGCAGCTGCAATTCGTTTAAGATAAACAATGAGAGATTATCATTTCCTAGGCATTACCAGGACTCGAGTCTTGAAGTATCGGATACAAGTATATGTTCAGTCTTAAGATATTGTTGAGGGGATTTTGACCTCTTGAGTCCATTGGACCCTCTCAACAGGTCGGTATTGTCCCCGAGTCAAGCTGAGATTATCTTCTGGCTCAAGGGAAACCTCGAGTGCCTTGAGAGGCAATGGTTTCACAGAGCAGGAGTGCCTCGTCAAGATAGACCATGCAGGACAAGTGGCCAACTATAATGGAAATAGTGGACATTTGCCATTTGTAGGGCTTGACCCCCCCCCCCCCCAATGGTCCATCCCAACGAGAAACTGAGTTCACCATCTCTCAAGGCACTTGAGCTCTGCACAAAGTCGGGAGACAAAGTCCCGACTAAAACCCGGAAAAATATTGACATGTTGAGGAGGTTTGACAGCCCCAAAAGGTCAAAATCCACTCAACAGATATATATTTGAAAGAACATACCCTCGTATTCATCTTTGAATATGCGTGGAAAACAAGTACATAACATGAATGCTTAAGGAAAAAAAATGAAGAATTCAGATAACATAAGAGGACGAGTAATTAACAATTCGAAAGAGATTCACATATTCTATGCTACTCCTTTCATTTTCCTAAAGTACCAGTGTCCAACATACACAGAAGCGGTACAAACATATGGTCAACAATTACACCAAAATATGATTCTTTATACTTACCACTGTTTTCGCCCGATTTTCCTTCAGAGGTCGTATCCCAAATAATATCTTTTAGTCCAGTGGAGAGATTATTATAGAACTGTAGAATCAAGATTAAGAAATGTGATGGTGAATACATGGTAATTTAAAGCCAAGAGGGAGAAAAAGAAAAGGGAAAAGAAAACAATATAAAACTTGAGGGTAATTGCAGTCAATGGAACACCAATTGACATGCTTAGCATGATAAAAGTGACCATGGTCTTTCAACCACGGGTGTTAACCTATCTTAATGTACCCATATCCAACACACATTCAGACATTGGTGGGTAAAAGTACCATGGAAGCCCCTATACTTGGAGTCGGATTGCATTTTGCCCTCTTTACTGAAAAAATGGACCAATTAATCTTTATATGTTAGATCAAAAAGCAAACTGTTCCTTTTGTTAAAAACTCTATCCATTTCTAGTGTTAAAAACTGATCTTCATACTTCAGCATGAGGTCCATGTGGCACGCCACTGTTATTGTTTGGCTATTCCATCAGTCACGCTAGTTTTTAACAATAAAAATAGATGAAAATTGTAACAGAAAAGAACCTTTTGCTCTTTGATTTAATGTACATGGGCTAATTTACTTATTTTTTGAGTAGAGAGGCAAAATACAATCTGACTCTTAGTATAGGGGCCTTCATAGTACTTTTACCCACATTGGTGTGTGAATAATATCCTCCAAATACATGGAAAATCTTATCGACATATACCCATATTCAACTCTCATCCCTAAGTCCAAGTAACATAGGCACTAACTACCTAAAGAACTAGAATTTATATTCAATTGGAGAGGATTTTCGTAAGTAAATAATACGGCAGCACATTAACATTTGGTGTATACCTTGTGAAATTCCAGGGTATCCCCTCCAGATTTTCGAAGTTCAACCATGCAAAGAGAAGGAGCCACCTGAAAAACCTGGAAAAGGAAAAAAAAAAAAAAAAAAGCAATGTCGGGAGATACGGAACCCAATTATCAACAACCATGTTTAAACAACTTTAAATTAAGGTGAAACTTAAACTACACTCAGAGGTACCTCTGTTGTAACAGCTAAATGACCCTTGCGTCCAGTTTTCTCTCCACGAAGCTTCATCTGACAATGGGTAAAAAGAAAGGGAATTCATCAGAAATAGAGAATGACTTAACTTCCGATGATATGAAGAGATTATATGTCATATTAATTTGTTTACATATGAATCTTTCTTTCTCAGCCAACAAGGCACAGAGAAATCTGAAGCTATGTTGCTCCGACACATGGGTATGGATATATGGCTTCCAAGGATCCTCCAAATATATGGAAAAAATCAAGCCATATCCGTGTCAAACACACACCCGTATATAACACTCACTCGAATCCAAGTAGGTAAAATATGTTACAAGTCCCTATACTCTATGTATATTTGAAATTTAGTCCTACTTCTATTTTAAAGAATTCAGTTCCTTTACTTTTCATATTTAAAAATGTAGGTCCAATGTTAATACAGTAAAAATTGTTTTGTCAAATTCAGGTTCATTACTACAATTTTTTTTTTTAATTACATAGCTACCAAGTGAGTATTTTTTTTATTTCAAAATGTTACACCATCAAATTTAACAGAAAAAAGTTTAATGGCGTTAATCATTGGACTTGAATTTTGAAATCAGAAAAGTAGAGGGGCTAATTCCAAGAAAAAAAAGTATAGGGACTAAATTCCAAATTTACAAAGAGTACAAGGACTTATAGCATATTTTAACCATCCAAGTAACATAGATCTTAAGTGCTTAATGCAGATCCAATGAGAATGAACTTGCATCAAAACATCATTACCAAATGAAGTTGGTAAAAAGCACCAATCACAACTGAATCTAGTTCAATCAGTGTCCATCAAATATAGGACCATGGCTAACACTGAAAAGGTAACAAAGTTATTAAGAAATGATAAAATCTGAAAAGGAAGCATGAAGAATGCTAATTCTTTTCATTTAAACATTGACCACAAATTTGTCCATCTAAATTTCTTGGGAAGATTAGTAGTAAAAAATGCAGAGGTTGGCAAGAGATTAAACCTTGTGGTTATTTTTCTTCACATCAAAACCCAAGGGCATAGCAGCTCTCTCTATTTGCGAGATTATCTCATTAGCAGGACGTTTTGATGTGAATCTTGTTTCCCTTTTAACAAGGCCCTGCAATCGGAAGAAATTGCAACCCGCAGTATCTTTCAAGGTTACATAACAAGATGACAAATAACATTCCAAGACATACCCAAATTATGCAATTACATTGCATATCCAATCAGATATTCAACACCTTTTTTATTAGTGAATATAACATATAGAGAAAGGAGCAATAAACAAATAGTGAATATAACAAGATGCATCCTCCAGAACTAAATTTTCAGTAGAAGCTAGAAAGGAGCAATAAACAAAGAAAATGACAGATAAATATGTGCTGCATGCTTTAAAATGGTTAAAATCATTTGCGGACAACTCTCTGGTTGAAGAAAATTATTTGAGGAATTTTTAATGTCACTACCAACCAAGGGACCTTCACTACACCAGGTAAATCAAAATATTATCGCATAATAAGCCGGATATAAACGGCTATTACATACCATTTGCTTCTCAAACAGACTACTGAGGTTGAGACCCTGAGATGTTGAGATAAGATCAAAGGCATTCATGGTAGCAGGTAGTACAGGCCCTTCTTCTCGCCGTTCGACAACAAGGTTTCGAGAATCCTACTAGCAAAATCATGTGCACTGACTCATCCGATTCCAACAACACCACGAAACCACTTCCCAAAAACGAAAAACACAATTCTTACCCCTGATTCATCGAAAATGGCATCCACATCATCAAGAGTAGCATCAACTTGCTCAAACCTAGTTGGTATATATCCTTTCTTAAACCACTCATTCTGATGAAGCTCGGCAATGGTTATCCTCTGGTTTAATCACAAATAATAGAGTGAAAACTGTATCCAAAACCAAACAACTAAAACAACCCCAGCTAGCTTCAGGCACAAATTGTATTTTAAAAAATACCATCAGGAAAAAAAAAAAAATAGGAAGAACTAAAGAATGCACAAGCAAAGGGGAAGAGACAAGAATTTACTGTCAAAGGATTAGGGTCTAGGATTCTCTTAATTAATTTCTTGGCATTTGAGGAGAACCATGGAGGACAGCTGAAGTCAGCCTTAGATATCTGCAGTCACATTAGAAACCCATTTAGAGAAAGAACTTTAAATTTAAAAGACACAAAAGGTTAACTACAAATTAACCGATCAGCAGCATGAGAGCATTGTTATACATAGATACAAACACGACAAGCATCGTTCTTTCGTGCATATTTGTTTTCTGATTGACATTTCCCTTGGTACTGTCCTACCTGCTACAAGTTACAACTACCACAATGCAATCACCAATAACTAAGATTATAATCTCTTAATTTATACATTTAAATAACACTGTTGATTGAAGAAATGGAGATTGGAGAATGGCTAACAATAGGATCCAGATTAATCTTTATTAGGAGAAATTTGATGATTTCCAGAATATGAACACATTTGATTCTTTGGTACGTAACATATGCAAATGATGACGTAATAAGCTAATAACACATTACAGTTGATACGCAAAAGTGTTAATTTTGAAGTACAAGGAAAAAAGAATTTAAAAAAATGGAAACAGACAGAACAAACACCTTTTTATACAGAGAGACTAAATTGGAGTCCTCAAAGGGCAAGTAACCAGCCATTAAGACAAAGAGAATCACACCACATGACCACAAATCTGCCTTAGCTCCATCATAGCCTTTATTGTCGATCACCTGAAAATAGATATCACAAAAACAATAAAGAAAAGCTAATGGATCATAAAGAAGAATCTCTTTTGCAACAAAAGCAGTGTACCTCTGGAGCAACATAGTTTGGTGTTCCACATGTTGTGTGAAGTAATCCATCCTCCTATATGAAAAGGGTAAGATAATCAATTCTGAAATATTTTATCAGCATATCATGAAAAGTTGCCCAATAAATAGCCCACCACCAATGTGATAGGCCAAATATTATGAAATTATGGGATTCTGATACCAACAAAATTCAAGCACCCAAGCAAGACTAAAACCACACACATACAAAGTGGGGACAAAGTCATCTTTCACTAAAGTGAAAAAGGGAATAGGACAGAGCAAGCAGTCATAAAAGCACTCCATAACGAATACAAGATCTTGGGTAAAGATTATCATTGAGAGAGAGAGAGAGATTTCATAAGACAAACTCACTCGAACTTGCTGAGGTAAAGCACTCAAACCAAAATCCGAAACTTTAAGAACTCCACTACCATCTAGCAGCAAATTCTCAGGCTGTAAGTTACACAACACAGTTATGCTTATTCAAGAAATTTATATATTTAACGTTTATAGGCAAGAAGCTAATCAACACAAAATATATACCATACCTTGAGGTCTCGATGGTAAACACCCCTGCTATGGCAGTAATCCACGGCATTAATAAGCTGCTGAAAATACTTTCTAGCTTCATCTTCCTTCAACCTCCCCTTGCTTGCCTGGCAGAGGAAGATAACAAGACAATAAAAACCAGATTAATATATAGTAATAAAACGTTGATACACAACTGAGATTTGATTCCTGAAGCACTTTTACATTCCAAGAGTAAACACAAATTTCTTACAATTTTGTCAAAAAGTTCACCACCAGTCACAAGTTCCAGAACAATGTATATTTTCGTCTTGCTAGCCATCACCTGTACCAAGAATATTGCTAGAAGTTACCAAGAAATATAGCCTTACCACACTTAAAATAATTTTTAAAAGCCAAGTGGAGTCTTCTTCTGACAAAATGCAAGTCAGATTTGAAAGAGAGCAAACGAGAAGCAAGGAAGAAATGCATGGAGATCAACAAAGTAACTAAACTAGTAAAACTTCGTGCCAAACCTCATACAAGCGGATGACATTTGGGTGTATGATGAGTTTCATTGTTGAAATTTCTCGTTTAATCTGCAAAGGAAAAGAGAAAAGAAAAAATGTAGCATGCATAAGGTAAAACATAAATAAGATTCATAAGGTAAAACAAATTCATCGCTTAATATTATTTTGAAGAATAGTTTTCTTCTTTTTGTGTAAAACATTAAGCAACCAAATGAGAGACATTCAAATAAGTTAATCTCAATTCAGAATTAAGTCAAGCTCACAAACACAAATAAAACAAGTATAATTGCCACCAAACTGGAGGACATGTTATCCGGACTCTTCATTTTCCCTAAAATAAAGTATACCACACATGTGCTCAACAAATATTCAGAAATGAGTATGGGGGATTGATCCTCCACTTAAACAAAGGAACTTAGAAAAAGTTTAGCTAACCCATGTTGGACTCATACCCGTATCTGAAACTCACCACAGAGTTGAGTAACATAGCATTGAGGGGAATAGAACCCGATAAAGAAAAGAAGAAAAGAAATAAACTAAATTCTCTTGCATTGACTAAGTTGAATTATACCTTCTTTTGCAAGTTAATTTCTATTCCGCAAAATCTCTGGGAAACGTGCAGAATTTTATACAAGAACCAGTTTTTTTAATAGTTCAAAAATATAAAACACTGGGCACAAATTAAGTTGACTCTGGTTTTTTCTTTTCTTTTTTGAATTAAAAGCTCCATCGTTTTGTTTTTAATGTATTGTCCGTTCCTCAATCAACCAATCACTAAATCATCATAATTCAGTCACAAGAAAAAAAAAAGAAAAAAGGATAAAAAATCAATAAAAATAAGAAATCACCAATCAAAATGAAAATTACAAAAATCATTCTGAGTAACTGATAAACAATGATTTTGTTGAATTATCTAGAAATCCCTAAACCCTAATTAATCTAATAACATTCAATTTCAAATATAGAGATTTATTACTGGAATTGTTATTGTTTTAAAAAAAAAAAAAGAGTACCTGAGCAATCATCTTATGTTTCAAAACTTTCTCTTTATCAAGAATCTTAATTGCTACATTCTCTCCCGTCTCTAAATGCCTCGCGAATTTCACCTTCGCGAACGTTCCTTCACCCAACGTTCTCCCTAACTCATACTTCCCCACACACGTCCGACTCGAACCGCTACTGCGAGTCGCCATCGTTGTCTCTCCAAATCCTTTTTATTATTATTTAATCTTTTTTCCCTATTTTCCGCCACTTCCTAAAGCTTGCTATTGATAAAATACCTCTTCTTCTTGCATGGCTGCCATACCCGAGATTTAGCCACCATTTTTTTTAAAGGAAAAAAATCAAAATCCAAATATAAATGAAACAAATTTATAGCATGGAACGAAAGAAATCAAATTTGGTAGCCATGGGATCAGATATGGTGCCCATGAAATCGAAGAAATCGAAAAAGAAAAAAAAAGGTAAGAAATTAGGGATTTTGATTTTGCACGGAATTCCAGGTGGGAGATTATATTGTAAAATCGAACCAGAGAGTGGATCTAGTCCATGGTTTTTGTCTGGGTTTCAGTTAATAAATTATTGATAAAAAATATAAAATTGTTTGATATTTATTGGAAAAATAACAAATTATTAAAAGATAAAGACTTTTCTAAAATAATACCCAATGTTAGGTTTAGTTTTATAGAAGGAATTAACCACGTGTTCAAATTCTAAATTAATTGATATGATTTTTTTAGAATAAAATAAAAAGAAAAAAAATATTGTGAGAGAAAATAAATAGGAAATTAGGAATGGAGCCAAAGAAAGACAACTTAATATGAAATATATTATATATTTTGTTTAAAATTCTAGGTTAATATTTTTGTCAATATTATATATATTTTAAAATTAGGTAAACTATAAAAATAGTCATTTTTGTTTGTCTTAAATTACATTTTAGTTACTTACATTTGAAATATTATGTTTTAGTCACTTACGTTATCGTGTTGTAACATTTTAGTCACTAAGCCATTAATTGTCGTCAATGGTGTAACGGTAAGCTGAATTGGTACGTTAAATCATCATTTCAAACAAAAAAATTTAAATTAAATTCTACAATCGGTCCCTATATTTTTTTTATTTTGAGCAATTTAATTTTTTTCTTTTATGTTCTTTTAACTTTACTTTTTTTTTTCCATTCTTTTTTGCTTCTCCCTCTTTTTTCTTCCCTTTTTCATTTCTTTTAATGTAATTTTTCTATATTTTTTATTTGTTAAAACTTTTTTTATATTTTTGTCTAAAATCAGTATAATATGATTGACAATAATATATATTCACCCAAAAAAATAATTGATCTTCTAAAATAAATAAAATAAAAATTATATTTAAAATATAATTCTCAGCCAATTCATACATCAATGGTTTTTACATTATTTATTTAATGTCAAACGGCTTTTTCTAACAAATTTGATGAAAGAATCATTAAAAAAGATTAATGGGAACGATGTGAAATATTTTTAATGAGATGTAATTTATTACTTAGGTAATCCAATAAGATAATTACATGTGAAAAATGATAAAATAAATAAAGCATACATGAAATTGAAAAAAAAACACTTAATTTAAAGAAAATAAACGTAATTATCTAAAAAAAAAGTTTCAAAATGAATACATATGTTTGTTTACTGAGAGATTTCAAAAATATAATTAATAAATCAAATGAAAATACTGAATATGTGAATCCATTTTGAGACCTTTTTTAGATAATTATGTTCATTTTCTTTAAACTAATAGTAACGTTTTTAACTTCATGAATTATTTATTTTATTATTTTCTACATGTAATTATTTTACTGGGTTATCTAAGTAATAAATTATATCTCTTTAAAAATATTCCACATATGAAATTTCACATCATCCAGTTAACTTTTTAACGTACTTTCATCAAATTTGTTAAAAATAAAAGACAATTTGAAAAAAAAATGAACAAAGGTTGATCGTCAACAAAGGCTAAAAAATACAATTTTTCCCATTTTGACAAAACATGTAAACATTAATGGCCAAATTTATCATTAAGCCAAAAAAAATTAGCTCTATAACTATTTTGCTGAGAAAACTATAGCTGTATAACTATTTTGTAACTTCTATAAAATTAAAAGTTACACAAAGTAACTTCCAAATAAAAAAAAAATTAAAGCAAACCTGATTAATTTTGGATCAAAATGTTGTTGATTTTTCCTTTTTCACCTATACATAATTAATTAAAAAAAGAAAATAATTAATTATATACAGAAAAATTATTTATACATAAAAAACAAATAATAAACATAATAAAAATTAAAATTTATAAATAAACTTTTTTTTTGTTTTTGCTTGCATGACCAAGATAACCTATACATAATCAACTAAAAATAATTATTTATTTATTGATAAATTAAATAAAAATAAAAAAATTTAAAATTTAAAATTTAAAATTTATAAATTAATTAATGAAATAATTTTTTTTAAATTTCTACATAACGCTTGTTAAGTCCTAATGTCTAAATTATCCATATTGATTTTCTTTACTACCTAAAATACCCTTATAAAAACTTTATAAAAAAATAATTAAAAATTAGTTGTTAAAAAAAAAGTGAATGCAATAACATTTGAAATCTGGAGATAAAAAATTTCATGACTAATCCAGTAAATGCCTAAACTCCTTTATCCAATCTATTGAATTAAAAAAATTTAGATAAATTTTGGTATTGAAAATTCAATATACAAATTTTGAATATATTCAATTTTTTAAATACAATTTTACAATAGGAAATTTTCCCATTAATTTAATTTTTCCTCCTTCCATTCCATAAGGTCCAATTCACCTTTTATTTATTATAAATATATATAAATAATATAAAACTTAAATAATATTAAATTTTTATTTGGAAATATTTTATATATTATG
This sequence comes from Gossypium australe, assembly GCA_005393395.2. Lineage (NCBI taxonomy): Eukaryota > Viridiplantae > Streptophyta > Magnoliopsida > Malvales > Malvaceae > Gossypium > Gossypium australe. Next base: position 35,120,364 of record CM016622.1, read on the forward strand.
TAAAACATTTTGGAGTTTTGATTGCTTCTCCCAATAATATTATCTCTAGTGTTCAAACTTAAAATTCTTTTCTTAACTATGCAATATATTTTATCATTATACTTAATATTGAATGGAATATTTTTTTACTTTAGGAAAAATAAAAAAATTTACTATAGATATCTTTGAACTTGACTAGTCTATGATTTCTTTTCAAAATTAAAGACATGATTGTCACAACATATCTTTATTTATTTAACTAGATAAAAAATTTATTAAGTTACAATTTTAAAACTCAATGGTGAAATTTTATTAGGTTAAAATATGTCTTTGGTCCTTATATTCATAAATTAGAATTGAATCTTTATATTTTTATTTTTAGGAATTTAGTTTCTCTACTTTTTAATTTTTAAAATTCAGGTCAAATTGTTAACTTTGTTAATTTTTTTGGTTAAATTTATTGATGTGACATTTTGAAATAATAAAAATACTCATTTGATAGCAATGTAACTAAAAAGTGACATTGAAATGAACTTGAATTTAGCAAAATAATTTTAACTATGTTAACAATTGAACCTGAATTTTGAAATATGAAAAGTGTAAAGATTAAATTCTTAGAAATAAAAGTGCAGGGACTATAACACCCCAAACCCGGCCTAGATAATATAGCCAAATCTGGAAGGTTACAATAATACGTTGAAATCTTTACTTTCCAAAACGTGGCTTGTTACGAAACTGAAAATCAAAGTTTTATAAAACCCATTTCAAGTTTGCAGCAAAAAATCCTTAGTTTGTTTTAGTTTTGAAAACCGAAATCTAATTTGTTAACTTGTGTGATTCGTAGTTTTATGCTTTAAAATATTAAATACCGATGAATAAAGCAAAACCAAAACAAAGTTGCAAAACCCTGGTTTTGGGGGTTAGAAGTTTTGAAGTTTTAAGTAAGGGTCATTGAGTAGGTTGAACTATTGTGTTTATTTTTGCATTTTAGTGTTAGAATGAGCCTGTTGGTTTGGTGGTTAAATATGTGTTAGTTTACCACTAGGTTTTGGGTTCAAATCCTAATATGTGATTTGAGGAAGTAGTTTTATTTTAGATTTGGTTTTTTGTTTTAAAATATTTATTTATTTTTAATTATTTTATCAAAAGTCTTTCCCACGTTCTTTTTCCGTTCTTTTCCTCCCTCTTTATGTTTTTTTTTCTTTGTTCGTTCTTTCTCTGCTTCATTTTTCTTTTCTTTCCCCAATTTCTAGATTTTCTTTTTTTGCTTCGTTTCTGTGGGTTGTTTTCGTCTCGTTGGAGATAGCGTGGTTTTCCATTCTCGTTTCAATCGGAATCGAGTAGAAATTTTTTAAAAGGATAGTTGAGGCGTCAAACGTTTGATGTGCGTTGGAAGCGCTTTTTAGGTGTGTGTTCTGATCTGTTCAAATTTCAACATCGAATTGTTGAATTGATTCTGTGGAATTCGGCAATCTTTGTGTGTTTCTAAAATTAAGTGGTTAGGGGTTGAACTGATAGCGAAATGCATGATCTCAAATTGGTTCCGGCGTGTGTCTCAATATTGTCGATGTTAGGGATTGATTTGCTAAGGAAAAACATGAATTTTAGGTTGTTTTAGGGTGATTTCGTGACCACACGGGTGGCCACATGGGCGTGTGCCATACACGGGCTGTCCACACGGCCATATGAATTTGGGAATTTGGGTTTTTGGGAAATTTTTGGTGCCACACAACCCTGTGGCAGAATTTGGGGATTTTTTCAATTTCCACACGGCTGTGTCTACTCTGCACTTTATTTTGCAAATTTTGGGCAGTAAGTTACACGGGTTGCTCACTATGTAACTAGGTCACACGGGCGTGTGTCTCCTCCACACGGGTGTGTGCAGCTTGCACACAGACGTGTAGACCTCCACACGGCCTAGGCACTTCTACACGGCCAGGGCACACAGTCGTGTGGCCCTGTTTTGCAAAAATTTTTTTGCTGTGTCATAATTGACTCGTTTAATGCCTCTGTGTATTACGACCCTCAATTTGGCCTTAGTAAGGATGTTTGGGGCTTGATCAATTCAGATTCGTGCGTTTATTCATAATTATGGAATTAAATTAACGGTTTGTTTAAGTATGAGTGAATTGTGATTTTGTTTGGTTGGATGATTATGCATTTGGTATATCTATTTGAGGTTCTACGATCAAGTGTTCATATATGAAAGTAAGTTAATGTGTGTTTCTGCTCTGTTTTTCTGTTGTGCATGGTGGACATTTTTGCATTTGCATTTAGTTTTGGGATTTGGTAATGAAGAAAAGGAAGACTGTTTGGCAGTTTAACTGCAATACTCCAGCATAGCGATTTACTGTACTATGTTATACATATGATAGCTCAGTTGCAAATTGTTATGATCAGAGTGACTTGGTTCCACATATCGTGGTGTGTAGGGTGGATGGGCTAGATATAGCTCATATGTGGTGTGTAGGATGGTCGAAGTGGTGTTCGGATGGTTGGGGTGGGTTTTATTTTGCTGCATTCGTTGCATTTGATTGTAAGTCTATCGTATGATTGTGAGGTTAATTGCATAATAATGTGAATAGTTTGACGTGTTTCTGTACTGGCGTGTTTTGGGATATTAGCTCCATGTTACGTTTGTTGTTGGACTAATTATTTGATACAAGTTGTACGTTATCTGTCTATATTCACGTATGGGAATTATTTGCTTCACTCATTGTTATCTACTTTTGTTTTGATTTCAGACTCACACTAAACTCGTGTAGCTCACCTATTAGTTTTATCCTTTTCAGGTACTCTCATGTTCTGTAGCTAGACTAGGCAGCCGGAGGTCTCAGATGGGTCAGATTTGAATTAATCAAATAAAGTGATTCTTTAAATCTTAATTCGTGAACTGTTTTGGACTGTTATTAATTATAAGAACTGTGGTATTAACTTTTATTTTAGACTTTCGTAAAGTGTTATTTGGATTGATTTTTTTTGAAATTTGCGGAATTATATTTCTAAATGTTTTAATGTAACTTAAATTACTATTTTAAATCCTAAGTTGTTAAATGGTTTAATTTGGATTTAGCAAAATGTGTTCGAAATGAGATTTTAACTATTCTTTTTGTATAATTGCTTTTGGATCACTGCGGTGATCAATGTAACCTCCGAGATCCGGTCAAACTTCGAGGCCGAGTTTTGGGGTGTTACAAAAGCCCAAAACCAAAACCAAATTTGAAAACTTAGTCTGGAAATCTAAATTAACTAACCAAAATAGATCATTTTATGTGAAAACCAATCCGAGCTCCTGTACGCCGTTCGATCCTAAGTCGGAAGTTCACCTGAAACGTATCAAAGAAACGAGTGAGCTAGAAGCCCTATGTGTGACTTGGCCCATAAGAAGAATTTTATTTAACAAGCACATAAGTAAATGTCATCACAAAATTTTACTTATATAATGTACAAATATCATATCAGAATGTTGTATTACTAGAAACATATATTAGATCATTATGTCATATTTTCGGCACATATTTCGGATTGAATTATCATATTTTCATAAACATACATCAGACTAGATTGTCAAATTTTCATAAACACATATATCATATCAGAATGTCATATCAGACCAGAACAAATGCAAATACAGATCCTACCCCCATCCGCTACACACCAACTCCGTCCAGCTAATCACACCAGTTAGGACTACAAGAGTCTATCCATCCAATCACACCGGGTCGTGGTGGTATGTCACCCATAATGGTGCAGCTGAGTTGCCAAACATATATTGCAGTTTAATAGCCGAAAATGCAATATTACTGCCAGAAAACACTTCTTCCATCAAATCAAAACCCACCCCAATGCATATGCAAAATCACGTTAACATACATACATATCACATAGGTTGTATGACATGCATACATAAACAGATATTATACGAAGCGTAACACAACACATAACTTATACATATCATAGCATATCATATTGCTTATACTAACAGTTATTTTTACTTACAGGTGTCATGCACGTATTTACACGTAATTATACTTTCAGAGTTATCGAAACACAAGTCGTACATAAGTTTTTCACCTACCTTACCAAAGCACATACTAACACATCTTGGCAGATGTCATGTTTCAAGTCTTATTTAAGCCAAACGGTTCCCACGGAAGGTCTAATTATGCATTTCTAGGTCAAACGAGCCTAAGTGGAAATTTTTCAAAAATGGGCTCACATGGCCTACCAACACGGGTTACAAAATCACACACGGTCGTGTGATGCTGGGCAGTTTCGAGAAACAACCCTGTTTTACAATTTTTCCAAATTTTCGATGAGTTTTTTGGGTTAGATCACACACATGATAGCAAAATCAATCGACCACACAGCTAGGAACTTACGATACCTACATTCAATAATCAAATTGAACCAACTACTTGTCAAATATCCATCCAAATTGACATTCTTTTACCAATATTTTAGTCCCTAAAACGAAATTTGTATACTTACTACTCAAAAACAACGCCCAAGACGAGAACTACTCTGCTGGAGGTATTTGATTCTCTCACCCTTCGGCTAAAAATAAACCCATGAGAACACTTATCACAACGTAGAATGAGCATTAAAACACCAACAACTCAATTCTTACTCAAGAGCAATTTAAAGCTAAAATAATAGAAAAATAATTTAACGAACTTATACCACGCTTGAACTATGATCGAAGTGTGAATATCACATATTAATACAGAAGAAAACAGAACGACAACAAATAAAAATCAAAGAAAAAGGAAAAAAGAAAACAAAAGAAAGAAAAAAAATGGAGAAGAATGGGAGAAAAGAACTTGAGAGTGGGAGAGATAATTTGGGATAATTTCATAACTACCCATATCCCACTAAGTCCCATTAATTAACCACCCACTAAATTCCCTCATAGTTCAAAACAAAAAAAAAAATTCCACTTTGTACACATGGGACCAATGGATAAGCTAAAGCCTTACCACTGAACCAGCAGACTTATTCTGTCATAACTTGTACAGAAATAAGATTTAAGTCAAAAGACCAGGGATAAGAATTGAGCTAAAAATTAACAAAATATCAAAAGATAGAATTTGAAATTAGGACCTCACACATATACAAAACACACAACCACTGAACCACAATAAATTACTTGTCATAATTTTCACAACCTTAATCCAAAACAGGGCTAACCTCTTTTGGTTTCTTTAACCCAATTTCTTCTAACCCGGTTTTAAGGATGTGACAGGGACTAAATTTCAAATTTATGAAGAGTACAATGACTTATGACATATTTTAACCAATTTATTTCTCCTTCAACGTTGATCCCTTTATAATTTTTTTTCAAAAAATCTTTTACCTCACACGAGGACTATGTCAAATTTTAAATAATATGTTATAAAAATTTATCATATCACTAAAATTAAAAGTACAATTCTCTATCATCACACCACTCATCTAAAACTTGGTTATGTACATTTTATTTTTCAGTAAAAATGACACAATATTTGAAAATCACATTTGCCAATTATTTCTAAGTCGGGTTAGTTCGGACTCTAAATAATGGGAAAACTTGTAACACCCAACCCCGTCGCAAAGTCTAAGCTACGGGATGCTAGTATCGTTACTAGAGCAACCATAGTCACATACACAACATACAATTATTTACACATGCAATTAAGTATAATTCACATTCATTCTATGCTATATAATTATTTCTAGGTTCTATAGGAGTGTAACACTCCAAAACCCGACCTAAAAGTTTAGATCGAACCTCGGAGGTTACATTGATCACCAAAGTGATCGCAGGTAAAATTTTAGTTTAACCATCTAGAAAACAAATGGTATTTAAGTTACGTAAAACTCTCCGTTGTAAAATCCCAATATTACAAAAATTTCAGTCCAAAAGACTCTTACGTGCATAAAACCCAAAATTTATACCACAATATTCAAAATAAAACTTACAATTCAAACTATTTATTTATAAATGCAAAATTTATGAGAATACTTTTAAAGTTGATTCTAAAACATGGCTGTCTGAGACCTCAAACGTGCTAAGTCCAGCTACAGAAAACGAGGGTACCTGCAAAGGAATAAACGAGAGGGGTTGAGCTACACAAGCTCAATGTGAGATCGAAATGATAGAAAAACGAAAATTAAGTACCATAATAAAAGAAAAATCACGAAGGCAATCAGATATCCAAATAATCATCACAACCAAAACAGGCACATCAGTACTAAATACGTCAATCTATATACCATTAATCTCGCAATTAGACAGACAGATAGACAAAATGCGGAACAAATGCATCAACATGAAACCCACCCATCTAACCAAACAAATGAGCTATAAGAAGCTCAACCAGCCCTGCACACCACATAGGACCTTGAAAAGTCCATCCAACCCTACACACCACGCATGTGGAACAAAGCCACATAAATAGCAGTATGCAGCTAAGCTACCAGAAGTATCGTACTGTGCGGTAAATCGCTATACAGACGCATTGCAGTTGAAACTGCCAAATTAGATCATACTTCCTTCTCTTCATATCCCAAACCTAAAATCATAATGCAAATGCAAGAATGCACACCAAACACTGTCAATTACACAGACACAGAAGCTCGTAATTAATCAATCAATTATAGAATTGATGCACACAGCTTCTAGACAGTCACACACCCACCCACATCACTTAACCACTGAAGCAGATACTCATTTATTAGGCAATATCACATTAACAAGTCATTTAACTAATGCAACGTGTAATACCCCCTACCCGTATTCGTTGTCGGAATAGGGTACAAGGCATTTCTGGAGTCTACAAAATATTTTTTTTAAACCAAGACCAATTCACATCAACCAATCCAATTCAACATATTTTCAAAATAGATCCATGCATATTTATAAGATAACCTCATTACATACTAAAACTAAAATTTGTTAGCCATACCAATGGCTGACCTTACATTCATTTCATATTAACATTTACTTTATTAGCTTATACATGCCATTGATTTCCAAAATAAAGTTTCTTTATATACCGAAATCTTGGGGTTGATAGTGTGATGTGTCTCCCACCAAATCCGACCTCTGAGCTCTTAACACTACAAAACAGGGAAAAAGGAAATAGGGTAAGCACTTTGTGCTTAGTAAGCCCATGTAACAAGAATTATACTTACCTAATATTTTCAATACAATGCAATAAACATTCATATATCCATTCAATGCATTATTACCCTAACATGCACAAACTCAACATTCAAGTTAGTCCAATAATTTCCATGTATCAATAATATATATCATGATTGATGAGCTCATCAATACCATGATTTCCATTTCCTCGTTATTTATTTTTTTTATATTTATCCTGTTGAATTTCTCGAAATTTCGATGGATTTTCAGGGGTACACTTTAGTGTACAAATCCAGGTCCGTCAATTCATATTCATGTGCGCACATTTCCATTTCAGAGAGCACACTCCCACGAACCTCATCCTTACAGAGGGATTACCAGTCCAGGCTAAATCCCCTGTAATATAAACTCATAAAGTATTTTCGGGATTACCAGTCCAAGCTAAATCCCCTACAACGACAATTACTCTAATGAGCTTGGATCTGAATTACCAGTCCAGACTAAATTCAGACCCTAAATTGAATTACCCGTCCGAGCTAAATCCAATTTCCGCATATTCTTCGGGAGGGCTATATCAGGATAGGATCACCCGTCCGGGCTAGATCCTTTTTACCGTCAATTCCTTTTCAGAGATCCATCGAATTTTTCTTTCATTCAACCGTGATTTCTTCCCCTTTTTATCAAATATATCAATGTTTCGTCAACTTTCATAGAATAAACATTCAAATCATATTCATATCAATAACATACATTTCAAACATTTAAGAATATAATTCAAGTTACACGAACTTACCTCGATACTAGTTTGTATACAAAATCTATTAATCCAGGACTTTTTCCTTTCCTCGATCTAGCTTCGTATTTGAGTTTTCTGGATCTAAATAAATAAATTCAATCAGCAATTCAATACATTTCATGTTCACATGTAGCATTCACTATAATTCTATTATTGTTTATAGTTCATTCAAAGTTGTCTACTTGAGTCATAGTCACTAAATTATTTTTATCTTGAGATACAGAACTCCAAATTAGTATCCGCTAATTTTCCCTGAAATTAGACTCATATATCTTCTTACCATAAAATTTTCAGAATTTTTGGTTTAGCCAATAAGTACAGTTTATTCTTTAAAGTCACCCCTATTCTGTTGTCTAATAGTTCTGACCCTTCTTCACTAAAAATTATTATCTCTTCATACAAGATTCGGATGATGTTTCCGTTTATTTCCCTTGAAAATAGAATCATTTAGGATTCTAAAAATATAAATTTAAGCCCCTAATTATTTTTATTCAATTTTTATGATTTTTCAAAGTTACAATAGGGGAACCCGAATTCATTCTGACCTTGTCTCACAAAATTCATTATATCTCATGATTTACAAATCCATTGCTTACACCATTACTTCTATGAGAAACTAGACTCAATAAGCTTTAATTTCATTTTTTTTCATCTTCTAATTCGATTTATATAATTTATGGTGAGTTTTCAAAGTTAGTCTACTGCTGCTGTCCAAAACTGTTTTAGTGCAAGCTGTTTATTACCATTTTTCCCCTAAGCTTTCAATAAATGATAATTTCGTCCCTGCTCAATTAACCTCTCAATTGAGCTGATTTTTCTCAATTAACACTTTATTCTATCACTTTAAATGCCTTTATAACCTTTGGAAATCATAATTTCAGTAATAAACTTTAATTCCAAACATTTTCACAATTAGGTCCTAAAAATCAATTTCTATTGAAATTACCTAATAAAATCATCTCATAAACAAATTAAAGCTTCAATTTCGTGCTATTTCATCATAAACTTACAGCACTCAAACATGGTGACTTTCAATTTCATCCATGAGATCAACAACTAATGAATTTAGTAATAGGACCTAGTTGTAAAAGTCTTAAAAACACAAAAATTACAAGAAATAGGCAAGGATTAACTTACTTGGTGCAAAAATTATGATATACCAGCTTAGAAAACCCTCCTATGGCATTTTTGTCTGATGAGAGGGAAGAAAAATGAAGAGATTTCTAGATATCCCAAATTAGTCCTAGTTTTATTTAGTAAATTTTGTTATTTTCCCATTTTACCCTTCTTTCAGTAATTCTCCTGATTTTTCTCAGCTTATGCCGCCCAAAATATCTCCTTTGGGCTTATTTGCTCTTTAGATCCCTTCTCATTTGATAATTGAGCTATTTAGTCCTTCTAATAACTTTTACACTCTTTTCAATTTAGTCCTTTTCATTTAATTACCTACCCAAACGTTAAAATTTTCTAACGAAATTTTAATACTACATTACTAACATTTTATAAATATTTATAAAAATATTTCCTACTCAATTTTATGAGATCAAGGTCTCGGTACCTTATTTTTACCCAATTCCTTCAATAATTCCTTTTTCTAACTAACCACTAAATCGGTAAAATTTTTCTATCGATATTTTAATACGATTTTCCTATCATATAAATATTCATGCAAAAATATTAAAATAAATTTCTCTTTAAATCGGATTTATGGTTACGAAACCATTGTTCCGGTATCCTTGAATTTAGGCCATTACACAACGATTGCATATAACAGATATGTCCAAGTCAAAACAGAGTCCCGACTACACTTACTAAGACCTAGCCAATGGTCGGAACACACAGAACCACAAACAGGTCATAAATCAACACAGTACAAAAATTTGGCGAGGTAAGACCACATGGCCGTGTGGAAATGCCCAGGCCTTGTGGGGGTCTACACGCCCATTTGAAGGCCACACACACCCGTATGGAGGGGACACACGCTCGTGTGAGCAGCCCGTATAACTCACTATCCAAAAATCCTAAAAATTAAGAATAGATGGGACACAATCATGTGGAGATCTCACACGCCCGTGTGGGACACATGCCCGTATGGCACCAAAATTCACCCAAAAACCCTAATTCCCAATTTCACACGGCCGTGTGAGCCACCCACGTGGGGCACATGCCCGTGTGGCCACTCGTGTAGTCACGAAACCACATTAAAACATGCTGCAAACGTTTCTTTGATGTTGAAACGATCCCCAACCCTCGTTAACTCAAGAATAAGTAAAAAAAAACACAAAATTCCAAACGATTCTGCAACAACGACACTTCAGTTGATAAATTTCAGGAACCCACAAATCATGTCGATATTCACAGAACCAAATCAGAATTTTGTCAATAACAAAAAGGAAAGTTTTTTGAACCCACACCTAAATTCTCGATTCCAAACACCAAAGAAGATCGGAACGCCTCAGCACAATTCTAAAATCTCAATTACACAAACAAAAACCAATATCATCACCATACCAATCTAACATATATGAATAACTTAAAATTTCTCTACCAAAAACCAAGAACACCACTTACCTCTACTCGAAACCTTGAACTACCCAAAAACTATCAATGAAAATTAAAGAGGAGAACTTAATGGCAGAGAAACATATAAGTTTTAAATCCCAAAGAAAAATAAAAAGAAGAGAAGAAAAATAAAAACTGACAAGAGAGAGTGGAGAAAGAAACAAGAGAACGTGAAAGTGATTTTGGGAAGTTTTATCCCAAAAAAATAATTAAAATTAAAATTAAAATAGGTATTTTGGACTTTAAAACAAAACTAAATCAAAATTATTTCCCCAAACCACACACATGACAACTCGAACTCATAACCCATAGGTACACTAACACACAACAAACTACCAGACCAGCAGGCCCATTCTGTCACCTAAACGCACAACTAAACACAATAGCACAACCTACTCACTGACCCTAACCCCAAAGCTCAAAATTTCTAACCCCAAAATTTGGGGTGTTTCAAGGAGCTTACGAAAGCTCTTTTTCTAAACCAAGGTTGAATTAAGACCAAATTGTGAAGTTTACAAATTTTTGGACTGACTTCATGACATAATGACTTCCACATCGCGACATCGTCAATTAGTGAGTTACATCGCGACTTCAAGCATCTCGACATCGCGATGTCACTCACTGCCGATCTATGTCACAACGTCGAGGACTCGAGGTCACGACGCTACCCCTGTTTTAGCAAAGAGTACATTTGATACAAGATTCATGCTTTCAATCCAACACTTATACCCATTCATACCACTTTTCACAATCCATATCAATCCATGCTAATTCAAGTCTATGAACATGTGAAATCAAAAATTCAAGATAACATCAAACCAACATTTATCATTTAGGCAAATTCATTCCTTTAGCAAATAGCTATACCAATTTGTTACATTTTCCAATTCAAACATACCATACTTGAATAATTTAGGATCCAAGCCCTTAAATGGCCCTAACATGAATCAAACAAAGCATGCATTCAATTATATCTCATACTTAACATTCAAATATACCATTTCTCAAGCCATTCATCAACTTAGTTATTCCAACTAGCTTACTTGCAACCTTTAACATGCCAAACCATACAAGTTTAAGATCATCATCCTTAATAGCATAAACTTGACCAAATCATGCATCATTTGGCTATATGCCATGTTAAACATTCAAGTTCAACCATCACCATATTTACTATATAGCTATCAACTCAAGAATGACCATTTACACACCTAGGTACCCTTATATACATACCACAATATTTATGTAATACCCTAAAATTCGTTACCTTATGAAAGTAGTGAAAAATAGATAATTTGTCCTCGATGAAGTGAAATAAGAAAATAAAAGTGACAAAAGGAGAAAGTTGAGTAATGTCAAAGAAAATTTTAATTAAGAGGTATGTTGAGATACATTAATTTAAAGTAAGGACTAGATCGTAAATATAAGAAAGGTTTGTAGCTCAAGTGTAAATATTCAAAATTTGAGGGATTGAAGTGTAAAAATAAAAAGTTGAAGGAAAAATAGTGAAAATAGCCCAATTTATTATGACATGGAATTGGCATGCATGGATCACGTTGAGTAAGTGGAGAATTATGAGGGACTAAATCATAATTTTACCAAATTAAGTGATGATACAATGATGGAATTTTGATAGATCATAAAGGGCAAAATGGTTAATTAGTAAGAGAGAGAATTCTAGAATGTAATGATTATGTTGATGATATTTTAAATTAATTAATTAGATAAATATTATTTTATTAATATTTTAATTAGATATTTTTGAATATTTTATTTAATTAAGGCTAATATAAAAAGAAAGAAAGATGAAAAAAATTCTTCATCTTTCATCCAAGGCTTCCAACGTCTATGAAGAGAGAAAGAAAGAAAGTTTTACTTTCTTTACAATTTGGTCCTTCCACCAAAAATCTACTATTTCACTTAGAAATCAAAAGAATTTTCATAACCACCAAGAAAATCATAAGAAGACTATGGAGAGTAAGAATATCAATTTAGATTCAAGAAAATAGAAGTTGGAGGATCTTAGTTTCAAGAGAACAATGTATGGATGTTAAAGTTTAATGTTGTTTTCAAGTTTAATAGTGTTAGAAAAGTATAAAGATGATGTTAAAGTAAAGATTACTCATGGAAATGTATTATGTTTTTGACATGTTGATGAAGAAAGAAGATGATAAAGTGAATTAAGTGATAAAGAAAAGAGAAGAGCAAGTGGTTTTTTATAGAAAAGAGGTAAGTACCCTTGATTTTACTTGTTATTTAAGGATTAAAATGTGAACTTAGTGACATATGTAGTAAGCTTGTAAAAAAATGTTTGAAATAATTTAACATGTGAAGTAGGAAAATATAATAAAAGCATAATAGATGTGTTATGTGATGATGAAAAATGCACAAAGCATTGAATAAGTGAAATTATCAAAAATATGGAATTTTTTATGATAACAAGAACTAAACTGTAAGACTTGAGAAAATATGTGGTTGAAATAATATAAATGAAATACGTAGAAATTATAAGCATATACTATTCCATACTCAATGCATTTTGAAGCTTTCCCATTTCAATTATAATTGATATTGCCCGATGAAATTCTAGTAAAACGAACTCAAATTCACGGGTGAATCAAGTTTCTCATCCGAGTTGAATTACATCAGGTTACCCGCTTGAGCCAAACCCATGTCATATATTACCTGAAAATCCACGAAAAAGATTGGATCTCATTATATAACCCAGGAATCTACAACAACGCTAGGTCCCATTATGTTACTCGAGAATTTACAACAAATACTAGATCTCGTTATAATCTATAATAATCTTTGATCAAGCGCGCATATGACCTTATTGGCATGTCAATCGTATCCTGAGCTTTTACTTTCACATGGGAATCAATTGCATATATTTCAGTATCATACCTGTAATCAATCATTTTCATACATTTATACCCTGTAGTTATTCACATGTTTCAATTCAAATCCATTCTAACCATTTGTGTCAAACTAGTAGTATATCAATATATACTAAAACATACATATACATTTATGTATCAAATTAAATACAAGTATACATATCACACAAGATGAGTTAGTAAATTCCATGCGAACTTACCTATTCTAAACATCAAAACGAGTGGATTCTTTAGGGACTAATTCACAATTTTAGCATTTCTCTTGTTAGTTCCACTTTGATCCAAATCTTGATCTATAAAATTGTTTTATTTAACCAAATCAATATCAAACATTTCCATACTATGCCATGGTATGCATGATCCTATATAAGTATATTTTCTAATTTCCCCTCATATTTTACATTTTAGTCAATTTAGTCACTAAGTTTAGGATAAAAATTACTTTCAATTTCTAGCTTCGAGTTAAAATATGATTTCATTTATTTCTCATTAGGGACCCTATACTTTCTATTTCTAACTAATTTCATAACAAGTTTTACTTTTATTCAATTTGGTCATTAATGGAACAAAGTTAATAAACAAGCTAAATTAACTTTACAATCTAGTCATTTTCTTAGTCTAAACTTAAAATCTATCAATTTCAAGTCTAATTCTTCAAGTAATAAAAAATGGAAACTCTCTAAAACTTTAAAATTTTATCAAATTGGTACTTGGGCTAGCTAAATCAAGTTCCCATGACCCCAAATCTATAAAATTTACAAGAAAATGACTTGAATTCACTTACTAATTAGTGGTTGAATGTGAAAGCTTCAAAAATGGTTTTTTTTACATAGTTTTTCTAGGTTTGTATCCACTAACATTTGCCTTTTATACTATAATTAATCTTTAATTACTTAATTTAATTAATTTAATCATGTTTTGATAATACTCTAGAACGACATATTTTTATGTGTTAATTGTATATTTATTTTGAGTATGATCTTACTAAATTGGGCTATTTATGGCCTTTTATCTTTTAGGGACTAAATTGAAGGCAAAAGTAAATTTAAGGGTGAAAAGCGTGAATTTGGAGATAAAATGGGCCAACATGCGACATAGGAAAAAATGTGGTGCCGAAAATGCAAGCATGGAAGACATAAGGACAAAAATGCAAAGAATACATAAGGACATAAGGACAGAAGGACATAAGGACATAAGGACATAAGGACAAAAATTATATTAGGATAATTGTTAGATATTATTATTTAGATTTTATTTTAGCTTTTATATTTATTTATCTTTAATTATCTGTATTTATATTTTAGAATTCAAGTAGGACTAGACTAGGTTTCCTAGTACTATAAATAGGGGATGGAGTGACTCAAATTTCATATCATCTTTTCTGTAATCACTCCTTCCCCCAAAAAAGCTTACCCTTGTTCTTTTCTTTATTCAATAAAATTCCATTTTTTCAAGCCTATTTCTTTTCCCAAAAGCATGAGCCACTAAATCCATCTAGCCAAAGGTGGTCAAAAATCCCCCAAAAAAGGTTCATGAGGCTTAGAATCCGCGCTTAGCCTTCTCAACGAGTATTCATCACTTCTCCGCACTACAGGGCTGACGCTTCCGTCCATGTCCCTTCAAAAGTGATCTTTCCAACTTGTGCAAGTAATGGCCGCTTTGTATATTTTGGAAGGTTGCACAGTCGGTTCGTTAGCTTATTATGTTAGTGGTTGTCGAGCCCAAGAGATAAAATGGCGAGGGATTCGCCATTGGAAAGTGATGATCTAGTGTAAGACGATCCCACAGGAGCGACGGTTGGCTAGAGTTAGGTTCCTCTAAATTATAAGTCTAAACCCTAAGTAGAGCTAGTGGTTGTAGGCATCCTCTTCCACTATAACTGGTCTATTCAGTTCGAGAAAGATCACCTAAAAGCAGAGGATTGAACCCAAGGAGGATCGAGACAACCGGAGGCTGGAATCTCGCCACATAAGAAACTCTCTCTTTTCCCAAACTTTGTTTATTTTTATATTCTATATTTTAATTTTTGAAATTTATTTAATTTTTCAATTTCAATCAACTTTTAATTCTGTCTTTTTTTATTCTGTCTTTTTATTTTTTTCCCCAAGTACGAGGTTTTCTTGGGCACGATTTTGTCCGGGACCTCACGAAACAAGACATTGTGCAAATCCAGTCCCTGAGGATTTGACCCTACTTCCCTTATACTATTCTTTTTATTATTTCTATAGGGATAGGATATGTTTGGTGCTTTAACGACACATCAAATTTTGGCGCCGTTGCCGGGGATTGGCAACATACTAATGTTCTTTTTTGTTTCTTTTGACCAAATCTGCTCCAGGTACCCTTGCTTTTGATTCAGAGATTACAAAGACTGTGAGAGCTAATCGCAATGAAACAAAGCTAAGGAAAAAACAGTCAGCGGTGGTTGGGACTCAAAGTAACCCACTGCTAGAAATTTAAGTCGACGACGAAGTTGAGTCTAGGGTTAATGAAAACCCTACTCAAACACTTGCAAGCGAAAAAGTAGAAGTCGACTCACTAAAAGAAGTGTTTAATGCTAGGTTTAACGAAAACCTAAATCTAACTCCAGTAGAACAACCGTCATTGTGCATCGCGTATCGTACTATGGATACTGATTTTGAACTGTAGTCACATTTAATCCATTTCTTGCCAACTTTTCGTGGGTTGCAAAACGAAAATCCCCACAAGCATCTTAAAGAGTTTCATATGGTTTGTCTTAGTATGAAACCTTAGGGGGTAACTGAGGATCAAATCAAATTGCATGATTTCCCTTTTTCCCTAGCAGATTCTACTAGGGAATGGTTATTTTATCTACCCCTAGATCTATTACAACTTGGGCTGATATTTCTCGTTTGTTTCTTAACAGGTTTTTTCCAGCATAGCGTGCAGCTGAGTTGAGAAGGGAGATTGTAGGAATAAGGCAAAAAGAAGCAGAGTCTCTTTACGACTATTGGGAGTGGTTTAAGAAGTTGTATGCAAGTTGCCCACAACATGGTATAACGGAACAATATCTTCTCCAGTACTTTTATGAAGGCCTGAAACCTATGGAGATGAATATGGTAGACGCCACTAGTGGAGGAGCGTTGGTCAACATGACTCCCCAACAAGTAAGAGACTTGATATCCACGATGGCTGCAAATACTCAGCAATTTCGAGCCAATCCTGAGCCTCCTAGAAGGGTTCGCCAGCTAAGTAATTCGACCTTAGAAGATAAAGTTGATAGACTTGCTAATATTCTGATTTCTCTTGTTGTAGAAAAAGCAAAACTAGCCTGGCTATGTGGAATCTGTGCTACACCTGAACATACAACGGATGCATGCCCTAGTCTGTATGATGATAATATGGCTTATTTGGATGTTGTAGGAAACTTCCCTAGACCACCACAAAGGCGATATGACCCATACGTTAATACCTACAATCCAGGATGGAGGGACCATCCTAACTTGAGTTATGGGGTCAACCCATGGTATAATCAGCCATACCAAAATCAGTTTCCACAACAGCCACGAGATTCAGGTACTTCTCTAAAAACTATGTTCAATAAATTAGCGACTAATGTCCTTGATTTCCAATAGCAAACTCTTAATTTCTAAAAAGAAACGAATGCATCTATAAGAGAATTGACCATATCAATTGAGAAATTGAACTCTCGAGGGAAGCTGCAGTCACAAACAGAACCTAATCCAAGACAACACGCAAATGCAGTGACGTTGCAAATTGGAAAGGTACTGGAATCAATTTTTGACAGAAATCTTGGCCAAGATTCTGCCCAAGAAAAACCCGAGAACGATGAACAAGTCTGAACGAAACCTCCATTGCCTAAAATTTAACCTCTATTTCCTGGAAGGTTATACCAGTGTCGTAAAGGTAAAGAGGACAAAGAGATCCTCGAAACATTCAGAAATGTCGAGATCAACATACCACTGTTGGATACCATCAAACAAATTCCGCGATATGCCAAGTTTCTTAAAGAGCTCTGCACCAACAAGCGAAAATTAACAGGTAATGAAAGGGTAAACGTTGGTGAGAATGTATCCGCAGTGTTACAGCGGAAGATGCCAGTGAAATGCAAAGATAATGGCATGTTCGCAATACCATGAAAAATAGGCCACTTGGGGATAAAAAAGGCTATGTGTGATTTAGGGGCCTCTATAAATGTCATGCCTTTTTCTATTTATGAATCATTTAACGAGGGTTTTTTGATGAAAACAGGTGTTATCATACAGTTGGCGGATAGGTCTGTTGTGCATCTTGAATGAGTCCTCGAGGACGTATTAGTGAAAGTTAACGAGCTTATTTTCCCTGCAGATTTTTATGTGATAAAAATGGAAGAGGATAAAGCTCTTAGGTCTTTAGACATCTTGTTGGGGCAACCTTTCCTTAGTACTGCAAATACTAAGATTGACTTGCGTAGAGGAACCCTTATGATAGAGTTTGACGGAGAGATCGTGAAGATTAATGTTTACGATGCTATTAGTCGCCCAAGTGAAATCTTGAACGTAAACCGTGTCGACATAATTGACTCATTAGTAGAAAAAAATTTTGAGTCATCTTATGAAGATAAATCTAAAATGATGTTTGATAATTTTTCTATTAATAAATTGTTGGCTCCTATGGATACTAAACTTCTACCTTCTGTTATGCAGGCACCAGATCTGAAATTAAAATCACTTCCCGAGCATCTTAAACATACATTTTTGGAGAATGATGAGACTATTGCCGACTTAAAAAGGATTAACCCCTTGATAGGCACACATAAGATTTTCTTGGAGGAAAACACAAAACCAAGGCGAGAGGCACAAAGACAGTTGAATCCGAATATGGTGGATGTGGTAAAAAAGGAGAATTTCCAAGCCCATATGGATGAAAGAATTCAACTGGAACAGTCGTAATACTAGTTTAGGCGTCAAGCTAGCGACGTTAAACAAGCGCTTGTTGGGAGGCAACCTAATTTTTTTTATTAATCTTTTATTATTTTATTTTTTTGGTTATTAATAAATTTCTTTTCTTCTATCTAGGTAAACCGGCGAGAAAAAAAAACTCAGGAATTGGCATACTTTAACAAACAACCTTTATACTATCCTTATTCCAACCAGGAATAGTGCGTCCCCGCCCCATGACTACCTAAAACCTGCCTCCAAACACTTACCCTTCAGCCAAACACCATTCCTATACACCCCCCAAACCCTAAAAATAAAAGAAATTTTACACCAAAAATCCCATCAGCCGTTGCAACTTCTCCCCCACCCTCCACTGATTTTCAGCCACCATGGTGAGAACCCCAAGCCAAGCCACCGCATCACGCGTCACATACCCCATCGCCATCCCTCGTCGCTTCGCCTTCTTCTTCCCTTCCGCACGAAACCACCACGCCATCGCCCTCCTCTCCCATACGCCATCCTCTCTAATAGTAATTACACGGGGAGTTCTTCTAAACTTTTTCGACCTATTTTTTTATTTTTTTCTACATCGAAGACAATGTGTTTTAAGTAGGGGAGGCATTCCTTATTATTTCTGTCATTTATCTGCTATTTTTAGTGTTGTGTTGCTGTTGCTGCTGCCTTATGCTCGTTTCTACCTACATTTAATTTTTTAGAATATTCTGTCTCTTTTCATGCCCAAGATTTTTACCAGGAATTGCCCATTGTTGACCTACAAGCATGATTTTTGTCTTCTGAGAAAATTATGATTTTGCTATAATTGATTTCATCTCCACTATTTTATTTATATTATGTTAAAATAATTATGATTAATAGAGTTAACCCTATTTTGCTTTTAGTAAATTTGATTAAGTATAAATACAAAGAGGACACTCAAAACAATTGCATGCTTAAAATATGTTCATGACTATTAAGGTGGTTGCTGAAACTTATTTTTGACACTTGATTGTTACTCATAAGTCCTCCAAAATTAAAATTTCATTTAATAATAATGTTTCTGTGGTTATGAGTGCAACTTAAAACGTGACTAGCTGAGTAACCGAGGTAGGGTGCTTGGGTTGTCATCCTACTTCGCGTCAAAAGCTTATGTGACGTGTTAGGTAAAACTCCGCTAACCGGAATTAAAATACTTAAGAATGTGTTGGGCTGAGTAACCGGGGTGAGGTGCTTGGCTGTCATCTCTCTTCACGTCAAAAGGTTTGATATATTCTTAAGAAAAATGTAATAAATTAGGAGTATGTTGGGCTGAGTAACCGGGGTGGGGTGCTTGGCTATCATCTCTCTTCGCGTCAAAAGGTTCAATATATTCTTAAGCAAAAATAAATTAAT
The DNA here is from genome assembly GCA_005393395.2 of Gossypium australe. Classification (NCBI taxonomy): domain Eukaryota; kingdom Viridiplantae; phylum Streptophyta; class Magnoliopsida; order Malvales; family Malvaceae; genus Gossypium; species Gossypium australe. The sequence goes on from CM016622.1 coordinate 35,140,020, forward strand.
AAATTTAAAAAAAAAAGAAAAAAAAAAGAGATGTATTAATAAAATGTGGGGACTAAAGGTAGAAACAAATAGGGTGTCTTGGTAGGTTTGTAAATTACCTAATTTTCATGAACTAATCCAAGTCGATCTTAATTTTTGTGTGTGTTAATGGAATACTATTTCAATTTTACTTAAAGCAAGCTAAGGGTTCTCTTTATTTTTTATATGCATTTTGACTAATTTTTATAAAACTTTGGAGTGGTACTTCTTTCTTGACAAATTCTAAATTTCACAGTGGATAGGAACCATACTTGAGGGCAAGCATGGGCTAAGTAGGGGGAATTTGATAATACTCTAGAACGACATATTTTTATGTGTTAATTGTATGTTTATTTTGAGTATGATCCTACTAATTTGGGCTATTTATGGTCTTTTATCTTTTAGGGACTAAATTGAAGGCAAAAGTAAATTTAAGGGTGAAAAGCATGAATTTAGAGATAAAGTGGGCCAACATGCGACATAGGAAAAAATGTGGTGTCGAAAATGCAAGCATGGAAGACATAAGGACAAAAATGCAAAGAATACATAAGGACATAAAGACATAAATACAAAAATTATATTAGGATAATTGTTAGATATTATTATTTAGATTTTATTTTGCTTTTATCTTTATTTAACTTTAATTATCTTTATTTATCTGTATTTTTCTTTTAGAATTTAAGTAGGACTAGACTAGGTTTCCTAGTACTATAAATAGGAGATAGAGTGACTCAAATTTCATATCATCTTCTTTGTAAACACTCCCTCCCCCAAAAAAGCTTAGCCTTATTCTTTTCTTTATTCAATAAAATTCCATTTTTTTTAAGTCTATTTCTTTTCCCAAAAGCATGAGCCACTAAATCCATCTAGCCAAAGGTTGTCAAAAATCCCCAAAACAAGGTTCATGAGGCTTAGAATCCGCGCTTAGCCTTCTCAACGAGTATTCATTACTTCTCCGCATTACGGGGCTGACGCTTCCGTCCATATCCCTTCAAAAGTGATATTTCCAACTTGTGCAAGGAACGACCGCTTTGTATATTTTGGGAAGGTTGCACAGTCGGTTCGTTAACTTACTGCGTCAGTGGTTGTCAAGCCTAAGAAACAAAATGGCGTGGGATTCGCCATTGGGAAGTGATGATCTAGTGTAATACGGTCCCACCGGAGTGACGGTTGGCTAGAGTCAAGTTCCTCTAAATTATAAGTCTAAACCCTAAGTGGAGTTGGTGGTTGTAGGCGTCCTCTTTTATTATAACTGGCTTATTCAGTTCGAGAAGGACTACTTAAAAGCTGAGGATTGAACCCAATGAGGATCGAGGCAACTGGAGGCTAGAATCTCGCCACATAAGAAACTCTTTATTTTCCCAAACTCTATTTATTTTTATATTCTCTATTTTAATTTTCACAATTTATTTAATTTCGCAATTGCAATCAACTTTTAATTCTGTCTTTTATTTTTTTCCCCAGGTACGCAGGTTTTCTTGAGCACGATTCTGTCCGAGATCTCACGAAACAAGACATTGTGCAAATCCAGTCCCTGAGGATCTGACCCTACTTCCCTTATACTATTCTTTTTATTATTTCTATAGGGATAGGATATATTTGGTGCTTCAACGACGCATTACGTTTTAATTAACTTAATCCATCATTAATCAAGTTTAATGGAAACTTTCATCATCATCCACCAACTTTCATTTAAAGATGGTTTAATTACCATTTTAGACCTTTGGCTAATTGCTATTTAGGTCCTTAAGTTTTTTTATCAATGAAAACTCTATACCGGTTGGACTTTTACAATTTAGTCTCTAGGCCTTAATATAATGCTAATTCAACAAAATTACTCTATCAATCTTCAATCTATTTTTATATTATCCCTGTAAATATTCATATTTGATATTTATGGGCTCGATTTATGGAAATGGGGTTCCAAAATCGCATTTTCTGGTACCACTAAAAATTAGATCGTTACAAAACTCTTGTCGTATATGTTTGTTTCATTTGCTAAATTCGAACTCAAGAGTTTAAATATCAAACTAGATTACGACAATGAAATAATTTATGTAACAAATTTAAAAAAATATATAATAATTAAATGTGGATTGGGTAAATTGCAACTAAGGTCATTAAACTATTAGTAAGTTTATGTTTTGGTTATTCAACTTTACAAAGTTACAAAATGATCATTGAACTATTCAAAAAATTTCATTTAAGTCATTAGACTATTAAAATTGTTGTTGTATGGCTTTTTCTATTGCAACTACCTGCACCAATTGAAAGCTTTCATTCCCTTTCTCTTCTACAATTCATTTTTTTTAAGAAACAACTTTGAACATCGCGAATCTGCGAACTAAGATCCAAACAACTTTCTTCTCTGATCTTCAAAACTGACCGTTATATCAACTTGGATCTAAGGTATGTTCTTCTACTCGTCAATAGGTACTGATCTACCATACCGATGGCCAAATCATCACTTGGAGATTTCTAGCCAGACTTTAAAATAAAAATTTAACAACTCAGTGATTTAAATAAAAAGTTTCAAATAGTTTAGTGACCTTCATGTAACTTTTTTAAGTTGAGTAACCAAAACGTAACTTACCAATAGTTTAATGACTGTAGTTGTAGTTTACCCATGTGGATTTGGATGGAATGGTAAAGTTGAAATCATAAAAGATCACAATGCTTTGGGTTCAAATCCCATTGTAAGTAATTATCATTCTAGATTTATATGAAACAACAAATATACCCTTAGAATAATATTTGATGCTTTGTAAAAGTAAAGGGGTTTTGGTAATTTCATGACTGAATTGAAACTCGTTTGATAGATGATGCCAACTCAATCAAACATATTATTAAGGTTGAAATGTTCTGATAGTCCTTGTACTTTTCAAAATTTAGGAATTTTGTCCTTTTTACTTTTCAAATTTCAAAATTCAAGTCTAACTGCGAGCATTGTTTTTTTTTTTGTTAAATTTGTTGCTGTGACATTTTAAAATAAAAAAGTATTCATTTGGTAGCCATATAATTAAAAAAATATTGTAATTAACCTGAATTTGACCCACAAAAATAACAATATTAACAATTGATTTTAAAATTTTAAAAATAAAAAAACTAAATTCCTAAAAATACAAATACAAGAACTAAATTCTTAATTTCAAGTATTTTAACACAGAGTTAGTTTGTTTACAAACCAACCCCACTAATGTTGACATTTGATGATTCTTAAAGTCAAAATTTAAATGTATTAGTCTTTTAAAACTGATCACATCAACCTCACTCATTGTCTTTGTGATCTTCCACAACCAACCCTTCATTGCCACCACAACGAATCTTTGGCATACTCTTAAGGATTTATTAAATTATGGCATTCACGAGAATGAAAAATTTTATGCATTAAATTTATAAAAATATTTAAAAAAACTTAAATTAAAATAATAAAAATTTTGATGTCTTGGGTTCAAATCTCTTTATTTATGTGTTTTTTGAATTTTTATACAAAAATATAAAAAAGACGAAAAAAATGCTCTCAAAATAATATTTGTTGTTTTATAAAAGCTAGAACTCCTATCATACGCATATGTGTGTGGAAATCACGAATTTAAAATATAAAATTGTGTTTAAGAATAGTATACAATAAATAATGAAATGTATGGTTTGGAACTAACTAATCATAATAACACATGAAATATGTACGATTTTAAAACAAAAAAAAAGAGATTAAATTGTGAGTAAAACAAATTTTAAACCCATAAATACATCATATGAACAATATTAAATGCATTACAATTATTTATCATGTTGTCGTCATCAATTGTGAATTAGTATCGAGTTGACTTCTGACATCAACTCAATCGATAACATTATCTAGAAGAAATCCTATCACACGCGTATGCGTGTGAAAACTAATGATTTAGAATATAGATGTGCGTTTAAAAATAACATATAATAAACAATGAAACATGTGGTTTAAAACTAACGAATCACAATAATACATGAAATATGTATGACATTATTAAAAAAACATCAAAATAAAGCTTTAGTAGAGAGGTAAATTTAAGGTGTGCGGGTTTAAATCTCATTATATGCATATTTTAATTATGAAAGGACATTTACATAAGTTCCTAACCATCTTGGTACCTAGCTAACCCGCGACACCAACTCAGTTTGGGTTTTTATTAATAGTCTAGATAATGAATTTTTGGTAATTTCATACCTGAGTTGGCATCTAGTTTATAGGTGATACTAGCTCAATCAAAATCTTTCTATTATTTAAGAGCCATTTTAACAAAAACCAATAAAAATTTGTATATAATGGGATCTGAACACACATCAATTGAATTAATAAATCCTTAAATTTACCACTCAATTAAAATTTCATTTTAATATATTTTATACATTTTTATTTTAATATGCACAATTTGTTATCCCGTCATTTGTATATATTAACAATGTTGTTAATTGAGTTGGTGTTATAACTTATCTTGACACTAATTCACAATTGATGACAATGCCATGATAAGTAATTGTAGTGCATTTAGTGTTGTTAATCTGATATATTTATGTTGTTAATTTCATGTGTTATTATGGTTAATTAGTTTCAAACAATACATTTCATTTTTTATTGTATGTTATTTTTAAAAATATACTTGTGTGTTAAGTTTGTAGTTTCCACATGCATATGCGTCTAATAGGATTTCTAGTATTATTTATCTATTTTATGAATAACTAAATTATGATTGAGCCAAGTAATTTATGTGGAAATATATCTATAAATGGTCTTTATAAATAACAAATTTATAATAATAAAAAGTTTATGTAAACCTCACATTACTTTGATTGAAATGTTACAATTAAAATAAAGAAAACTTTGATGTCTTGAGTTCAAATCTCATCATTTATTTGTTTTTCTAGATTTTATATAAAAATATAATAAATACTTTCAAAATGATATTTGTTGCTTTATAAAAATAATGGGTTTTAAAAAAATTATCACCTAATATTTATGAATTATAACAACTCAGTCAAACTCTTAAATAATATAGATATTATTTTTCCATTTTATGAATAAACAAATTCTAACACGACTTGAACTCAAACCATACCTAGAACAGTTAACATCCTTGACCGTCAAACCATCACATGGGGTTCAAATAAAGCTTTATTTTAATTATAAAGTAGAGGTTTAAGATTTTGATGTCCTAAGATTCAATTATTTTTTATAGTAAAATACTCTCACAATAATAATTATTACTTTTTAAATAAAATGATAATCTTAATCAATTTTTAGTTGAATTAATTTTCGGTTGATTTATTATACTAACTTAAAAACTTGAATATAATTAAATTATGACATACCTATAATATCAGATAAAAACAAATTTTATATAGAAAATTTATATAAAATAACAATAACAATGTTTTAATTGAAATGCTAAAATTGAAAATTTAGAAAGTTGGATGTTTTATGTTCAAGGTCCACAATATAGATTCTTTTAAGATTTATTAATTCAAAGATATCTTATAACTTGTTTTAAATTTTAATTTTTTAATATTTTTCTAGATCAAATTAATATTGAATTAATTAGTTTCAGCAATTTTTTAAGTACACTGCTTACTTTTGTTCATAACTTCCCGAATTCCTAAATCAAATGAAAAAAATCTCGACCCATGTCCTCAAAGTTGCTGTAATAGCAACAATACCAATTGAATTCAGTAATAAATCAGGGCTTCATAAAATAAAAAAATTTCTATTTAGACCCCTTTGTAGTTTATAAAATTTCAAATTACTAATAGTCAAATTGCACTTTGGCCCCTTCAAAATGATAAAAACTTAATTTAAGCATTTTCAAATATAGGCTTAAAATTGTAAAATTATATTTTTTACTATCGTAAAAATAAAAAATTTAATTCTAACCCCCAAATAAATTCTAGCTTCACCCTGATTGAATTAAACCTCAAACAACAATTCAATCGAATATTTAAATAATACATATATATTAATAATTAATTAATTCTCTTGAAATAAAAAATAATAATATTTTTGCATATAGTTAAACTGGATTCATGAAGATCTTAATTAAAAAGAGTGGGTTACTATCACAGAAATAATTGTCAACATTATAATTGTCAACATTAATTTTAAGGTTTAGGGTTTAAAATTCATAATGTGTCGCTATTGCCAGGTAAAGGATTTCTAAAGCCAAAATTACAAGCAACATTTAAGCACGCGGCGCCAAAATAAAATAAAATAAAATTACAAGCTAATATAATAATAAAATGGTTAAAACATGTTACAGATCCCTATACTTTTCATTATATTTTTAAATAAAAAAATTCAACCAAAATACAACACAAAAGATGTGTATAATTTGAAAACGATCGAATTGAATTTCATTTTTTTCGAATAAATCCAAAAATTATTTCCTTTAAATATTTTTATTTAAGACATTAAAATATTAGAACATTATATGTATACTTTGCACATTTAATAAATTGAAGATCAAACACAGCACTTCCGTCACAAGTTTTTACATTGTCCAGGAAAACATTTAAAAAAAAGGTTTAATCCAAATCATACAAATTCTAGCTGAGGCTCCAAATGTCACCTGTAAAAAGTACCACAAATGTATCTTGCCATGTTTATAAACATGCCTGAAGTAGATACCGAAAACTATACCCTCAGCCCTTTTGGTCAAGAATGGTGTCAACCCTAGACCTCCTAAGATTCTCACTTTAAACATGAGTCAGTTATACAAGAAAAAGTAGTCCATATCACTCAAAGGGCAGAGGAAAAGGTTGCAAACAAGAGGTTTTAACTTCAGACACTGTCGAATACAACCGCTTAAGGGGGTAGCTGCATGAATCAACTGAACTAAATTCTGGGTTCATAATGAATATGTTCTCACTAAAACGAATGATCAACCCAAAGAAAGTCACAACAAAACAGTACTCGGTTATATTTTATTTTCATTCTAAATATAAGATAGCTAAAGAAGAATAAGTGATTATTCCTACACAAAAGCTGCTATAGGAGACTATTTTACTTGGACTGGGGTGTGAATAGGTCACAAGTATGTCTCTTACGCGAGTATAGTCAAAATTTTCTAAGCTTTTACATGTACTTGGGAGAATCCTAAGAGGTCATATCCCCTACCCGAGTGTCAAATATAGGCATTTAAAGAAAAAGAGTCGGAGCAACATAGGTAGGAAATCATATAGAAGAAAAGAACCAAGTTCCGGAATATAGCAGACAATTATGCAGCAAAAGATACAATAGCATGCTAACATCATAGAATCATTTGAGATATGGTACTAACAGCTAAGAGTTTCAACATGACAAACTGGCTGGCAGCCACTAGAATCCCTCAAAGGTTTCATTCTGCTGCTGGATGAGACTCAAGAAATGGGACTAGGTTGCCGGTGTAAAGCACTGGAATGCTAAAGCTACTGAAATAAGAACAGCAATGCACCTCATAGTTTCATTGTCTAAGAATAAAAAGCTATGTTACTCAGACTTTGGTGTAAATGTCAGAAACAGGTGTGATTACTTTTTTCTATGTTTTTCCATGTCTTTGGAGGGTTATATCCTTGTACCCTTATCTTGAATAAGTATTGGATATGAGTGATGGAGACGGATACTTCAAGAAAAATGAAGAGTGGGAGCAACATATACAAAGCAGCTTCACTATGTTATCAATGGCAGGGAAGGGGTGCAGGAGGGCACTGATCAGAGGTAAACGATATCAAAAGAAAGATCAAAAGCCACTGCAAAGGAAAATGCCATGGAAAGAAGGGAAAAATGATATCTAAAGAAAAAATTCAACAATTAAAAAACATTCATATCAAAAGCCAGAAGAGTAAATATGGTGGAGATGATGTATGCATGCCATTCTAGGAAACGATGCCATTGTGAAGGATGCAAGCATCATTAATGATGTTCATGAGCTATGCAACCATTAATATAGGCATCTGACAACATGATATATGGAATTTGCCAACAAGCTCAACTGATTTTTGATTTCTAAAGGAAGGTGCCTTTAAGAAACATGCATTTCCTATTTGCAAGGAAAAGTTGCCCAACTGGGGATCATTCGAGATCAGAAAATCGTAACCAATAGTAAGATAATGATATTATTTCAGTTCACTTGGCAAATCAAGATCCAGGGAAGCAAAAGAGTAGAGTGAATGAGTTACATGCAATCATTATCAAGCAGAAAACAGTCCAAGATGTAGAAGTTATGCAGAATTCCATCAGACATGATGCAAAATTTGCAGCAATGAATGATAATCAAGGTATCAAGAGAAGCTCCGAAAATTTAGTATGAGATAGAACACAGTATTCAGTTTTTGCATTGACTGATTCACGAAGCAGGAACATGGCACAATATTATGAATAGAAAGAAAGAAACCGAGAACATTCTTCACAGAAGAGTCAATATGCTATGTATAGAACATTCTTCACAGAAGAGTCAATATGCTATGTATTTACGGTAGATCATTTCCCTTTTTCTTTTGATATAGCACTAGAAACAGACCACGGAAAAAGATGATGGGGGAATATTCATCGAAGTATCACATTGTACCATCAATAGGACGATATGAGCAGCAGAGAGCAAGAGAGGGATAGGTAGACATACAATAAACAAACATACTATGAATTTGTTATTTCTAGGAGTAAACATTAAACGCAGAGTATAAAAGTAATGGAAATAAGGACGCCATACCAAGAAAAGATCTGATGTAACAGTTCCCAAGGAATGAAAGATCCTAAGAAGTTCCTAAGATATCACAGATGGAGAATAATAGTTTAAGCAACGAGAAGGGAACCTAACTCCCATGAATGCTAAACCAGCAGCAAGTCTTCCGGAAAGATCTTGAAAGGCATTCTTATGGACGAAATACAGGGAGTTTGGTTGAAGAAAACTAGAATAGGAAGTCAGCTCCAAAAAGCAAAACTAAGGGAATGACTGAGGAAACATCTGAGGAAGAAAATTCCAAGATTCTAAACTATTCACCTTCAACTACCAAGATCTTTATGATTCATGTAGCCATTATAAATGCTTGGATCAAGTTTTCAGCTTCACGCTTCTGCTGTGGAGTGCCAGTTATAAGAGCCACACGTTCCCCTCGAGAGGATTTGGATTCAGAAATTTCAATCATTGCCCCGGATAACTGAAAGACAGTAAGACAGTGTGAGAATGTCATTCAATCACCTTTCACACTAATAAAAATAATTCAGTAAACGACACAAAATATTCTCCCAACTTACTACCTAAGGCATCATAGTTAAAACAATAGCTATAAGGGGAGGAAAAGAGCCAAAAACCATGTTGTCAATATTCAATTTTTTATCTTCATTCATCTCAATTTTAGGCTTACTATACAGCTAAATCATCAATAAACTAATAAACCAACCTTTCTTATGTTGGCTAAATTGAGCCCTCCTTTGCCCATCACTTTACCGACTGCATTTGCAGGGATCAAGATTTCAAGAGTTGAAGATGCAGGCAAGCTGTATGAAATCCATAAATGGAAGAAACAGATTCAAATTGAAGGAATTAATGTCGTTAGAAAGACTTAAAGCATGAAATCATACAAGCATGATATACCTACCCTCCATAGAGCTTCGATGAATATGAGGACATGGACCCATAGCCGTTTTCCCCCATCTATTAGAGAAGAAAACAGAAATGTCAAGGAAAGAAACTAAAATCAAGACAAGCACAAACAAATTCTAAATCGCATAAAAAAAAAAAGGAACATGAAATCAAAGAAAACAGGAAGTAATGTATCATAAACAGATGGCAATAACTGAAAACAACAAATAACCATTAAAAACTGCCCTGGAATTGCATCCCAGCTCAAAGCTACCACATATTCAATAAATGGAAGAGAAGCTGAGAGCAAGCATGCAAATGAGACAGAGAAACAAATTTTCGTTGGTAAAATGAAAATTGTAATTTATCCCTAACTATTAAATAAAATTCAACACCCCACTCACCACCCTGACCCAATAAAAGAAGTCTTAACAACATAGCTCAAATGCTTAGATTGAGTGGTAAATCAATCAACAATTATTTAAAAACTTCAGCAGATCAAATTCAATGGCCATATTTTAAACTAGTAAAGTTGTTTTAGGGGGAAAATTAATGGTTGATAAAACAAAATTTTATAGCAGCTTACTGCAGGAATGAATCACATTTACAAGTATGATGCATAAAGATGACACCAACATTGACCAGGGCATGAAAAATAAGGATAAAAAACCATAGTTATGATGGTAGCAGTAACAACATCTCCGTAATTACGTACTGGCAGGGTTCCATATCCATAGAGGCTGCTTGAAGAAAGAACACCAAGGTCACTTCCACTTTCGGCCCTTTGATCAAAAGCCAAAGTAGCAACTGGAGGAACAGAAGACAAGAGAGATGATACTGAAAGACTTGCACCACCCGAGTAGATAGCATCAGCACCTACAGAAGGGTTATGACCACCGTCTTTTTCTTTCAAAACATCATCTCGGAGCCTTAGAACAATCTGTATAAGTGCATCTCTAACACTACTAACTTCTCCAGCAACCTAAAGACACAGAGTTAGCATAGAAAACTGTTCCAATAGAAAGAAAACAAAAACATCACGTGTCTTCAGAGATAAAGGAAGAGAACAAACCTCAACAAGCTCATCATTGGCATCAGCGCACTTCGGCTTATCCTTTTTTGATATATGTACATCAGCTTTAGTTCTCTTCCGAATTTCATTTATAATAGAACCACCTTTTCCAATAATACAACCAATAACTTTAGATGGAACAAGGAGCCTCATAGTTACAGTTTCGTGATCTTCATCATTAATCTTCCCTTGCAGCAATAGAACAGCTTCAACAGCCATGGATTTTAAATCATCAGGTGACTGTCAAGTCAAGCCACATTAAACACATGAGAAAACCAAGTATATCTACCTAGTTGATGAATTGCAGATAAAATTATGCAGGAATCCAGACCAGAGAAATTGAATCAAGGGCATACCTCTGTAGCTATTACAGTTATAATACAGTCATCGCGATCAGCCTTTGTATCATCAACGTCGATACGAGCACCACTTGCCTGCCTTATACTTTTGATAGTACTCCCTGCCCTTCCAATGACGCGCCCAATCTTGTCAAATGGGCATAGTACTCTGACTATCAATTCTTCAGATCGGGAGGCACCAGAAAACCCCGAAACAAGGGGAAGAGCAGATGAGTACACGGGCCAGGTACTCCCTGTATCACCATATCCTTGAAGATCTGACACGTGTGCAGCACCCAATATAGGTGGAACTGATCGAGAAGGAAGAACAGGATCTGGATTCGGATATAAGCCACCAGGTGGATAAATAGGAACATCTGATGGGATAATGATACTTTGAGCTGGAGGAGCTTCTGCCACTGTTGTCTCAAGAGGGATTTCTTCTCTGGGACTGAACTTGTACATGATTGCAGAAACAGCAAAAAGTGCTTTCTTAACAGCCTCCGGTTCACCAGTTATCTGATCACAGGATAGAGCAAACACTGAAAACTGATCCATGTAGCAAAGAAGATGAATAAAAACAAACTGACATCAATCCACCATGAAGAGAATATATTATAAGAACATGAAGGCAATGCTTTTACAATCTCAATCATAGTATTGACTAACAACACTTTGTGGTAGACTCAATTCCTTGTAATAAGTGAAGCTTGTCCATGGCATTACCTATATTTCATTTTTAAAGTATAGGGATTAGGGAATACATTGTTGATATTAAATTTGACTAACACAACAATAAAAATTCTCACAATCAATGGTTGCTGAATATACAATAATCCATTATTTGCACAAGGAGGGATAAGGCATTCAAACACATCATCAAGCTTGAGAAACAAGAAAATAACCATTTGCAAACACCACAAACCTGAACGAAGTTGTCAAAATCCATGGCACAAGAATGGCTTGGATCACCAGCATCCTTAGCAGTAACTTTAATGTTGGCCCGAGTCTTGCCCCTCAGTTTCTTAATAGTTGAACCCGCCTTCCCAATGATGTTAGAAGATTGGCTAGATGGGACAAGAATTTGGCATTCCTCCCTGTATCTATCTGTCCGTTTCTTTTCAGAATCCCCCATGACAGCAATGGCATTTGCAATCACAGTGTGAACTCGAAGCAGAGCATCTTGAGAAGCACATAACGGCCCTTTGTTATAGAATTCATCCTCTACCTCAATTTCTTCCTTCTCCTTAACAAAACAATATATCGTAATAACCCTATACTTAGAACCAGGGTATGGATCAACCACCTTAACCTTTGCCCTCGTCTCTTGCCTAATGGAATTTATGACTTTACCACCTTTACCAATGACACTCCCAATCACCTCATCAGGGCAAAGTATTCTATAAACAACAAGTTCATTATTGCTTTTATCATCTCTATCATTCAATCTTCTCTTCTGATTCCTACTATCCCCATCATTATCTCTTTGACCTCGATTACGCTTACCACTCTCACCCATTGTATTTTCGTATTAAATTCAACAAGTCCTGAAACCATAAACTAAAAGTTTTAAGTCCAAAGGAAATCAAATTGAGTCTAAACACAATGCAAGCACATATATACTTATAGTTAATACATTTTCAAGCCTTCTTTTCATATCAAAAACTATTTGCTTGGCTTCCCCCATTGCTTATCGAATTCAAAGCTACTTAAAAAATTAAAAACAAAATTGCAGAACTCAAAAAATCATAATTTTAATCAAATATAAAGACACCCAGACCAAAAAAGCACCAGTCAACCTACCGATAAGGCAACTACGATATATTCAAGATAGATTAAAACCCTATTTTTTTTTCATATGAAATTTTTCCAAAGAAAATTTTAAAAGAAAGGAAAAACCCTATCACCCAAAAAAAGGGAAAATCAAAGGAAAGAATTGGAAAACAGAGATATGAAGGAAAACCCAGTTTGAGGAAGGAAATACAGAATGCTTACCAGACAGATTTTTCAAATTATGAGACAATAGAAAGGAAACCCTTAAACGAAGAAAAAAAAGAAGAGGGTTTAGATAGAAAGAGGAAGGGTCCTTTAGGTGGAGTTTCCTTGGATTCGCAGTTAACAACAATAATTTCCTAGCGACTCTTTTTTTTTTTTTTTTTTTTTGGTAAACAACATAATTAGTGACTAAATTATGGCCATGGTTTTTTATCTCTTAGCTAAAAAAATTACAATTTGATCATTGAACTATTCAAAAGTTTTTATTTAAGTCACTAAATTGTTAAATTTTTCTTTTTCAAAAGTTCCGCCAACAAGCTTTAAGCAACAACTCGAGAATCGGTACGGTAGATCAGTTACTATCAATGGGTATAAGAATATACCTTAAATACAAGTTGATCTTACAGTTAATGTCAAAGATCGGAGAAAAAAGTTGTTTAAATTTTGGTTCACAAATTTGTGACGCCTAAAGTTATTTCATAAAAAAAAAAAACTAAACTATAGAAGAGAATGGGAAAGAGAGCTTTCAATTTGTGCAAAGTGCTAACAAAGAAAGCTGTATAGCATTGTTTTAAACTCTCAAATGACTTAAATGAAAACTTTTAAATAGTTTAGTGACCAAATTATAGTTTTTTTAGTTAAGTGACTAAAACGAAAACTTACCTATAGTTTAGTGACTAATAGTGTAGTTTACCTTTTTTTTAACTATAAATAAAAAAAAAGGGTAAACTATCAAAATAGTCACTTTTATTTCCCTCATGTTACATTTTAGTCATTTGAAATGTTATGTTTTAGTCACTTATGTTATCGTGTTGCAACATTTTAGTAATTGAGTGTTAATTACCATTAACAGTGTAACGGTAAGCTAACGTGGCATGTTAAATCATCACTTCAAACAAAAATTTTAGATTAAATTATACATTTGGTCCCTATATTTTTTTCGTTTTGAGAAATTTAATTTTTTTTATGTTAAAATAGATGGAGAATGGAGGAAATTAAATAGAGGGAGAAGTAGAAGAGAATTAAAAAAAAAAAGAAAATTAAAAGAACATAAAAAATGCTCAAAATGAAAAAATATGGTGACCAATTGTATAATTTAACCTAAAATTTTTGTTTGAACTAATGATTTAACGTGCCACGTCAGTTACCATTACACTGTTAACGGCAATTAACAACTCAATGACTAAAATGTTACAACACGTTAATGTAAGTGATTAAAACGTAACATTTCAAGCATAAGTAACTAAAATGTAACCTGTGAAAAAAAATAACTATTTTGATAGTTTACCCAAAAAGAAAAGCTAATCGCCCAATTCAATTGGCCGAGCTTGGATTAGTTAATTGAACTTAGAAACCCTAAACTCAATAAAGTTAGATGCTTGACTTGTTACTATTGAGAATTCCTCCAAGCCCAAAAATTTAATTAAAAATAGGTTAAATAATCAATATATTATTGTACTATTTACAAATTTTGGATTTAGTCTCTATACCGTTATTTTTAGGAATTTCGTCTCTCTACTTTTCAGATTTCAAATTTTCGGTCCAATTGTTAACATTTTAAAATTATTTTGTTAAAATCATTTTTTTAGTTACATGGTTACCAAGGGAGTTTTTTTTTTCATTTCAAAATGTCACACTAACAAATTTAATTAAAAAATTAACAATGTTAAATCTATTGGACCTAAATTTTGAAATATAAAAACTAGAGGGGTAAATTCCTGGAAACAAAAGTAGAGAGGTTGAATTCCAAATTTCATGACGAGTATAAGGACTTATGACATATTTTAACCTTAAAATATTAGGTTAATATATGCTCTAAGTTCACGTACTTTTCGTATATTTCATTATTTTTTTATTTTTAGGAATTTAGTTTCTTTAATTTTTAAATTTCAAAATTTATATTCAAAATGTTAACACCATTAAAATTTTCTATTAAATTCACTAGTTAGACATTTTAAAATAAAAAAAAGATACAAACAAAAAAAATTTGACATTATAATAAACTTAAATTTAATAGAATTATTTTAACGATGTTAACAATTGAACTTATATTTTTAAATTTAGAAGATTTAACTACTAAAATTCTTGAAAGGATCATGCATAAAGACTTTGAGCGTACATTTAACCAAAAAATTAATCTCAAAAAATGAATTTGAGTAGTCATATACGATATCACTATTATACATGGATCTAATTTGATTCGTTCAGTGAAAACCACCACCATATGAGATGGGGTTGATATTTTCATGAACTACTACGATCTTTTTAAGTACCCAAGTTTGACACTTTTTGTAATAGCCCAAATTTCAGCGATGTCGGAAATAGTGGTTCGAGACCACCAAATCTGACAAATGAACTCGTAGATTATATTATTTAATATTTACGAGTTAAATGTAGCTTTTAAAAGATTTTTGAAATAGTAAATTGTGTTTTATAAAGATTTATTTGGTCAAGAAATTGAGAAAAAGAGGTATCGAGATCTTGGTGTTATAAACCGAGTCATAAATATTTTTATAAATATTTAAGGAATATCAATAAGATAGTATTAAAATTTTGTTAGAAAATTTTGACGTTTGGGTGGTTCATTAAATAAAAAGAACTAAATTGAAAAAGGTGTAAAAATTGCTAGAAGAATTAAATAGCTTAATTGTCAAATGAGGAAGGACCTAAAGTGAAAATAAGCCCAAAGGAGATATTTTGGGCGGCAATAGCTGAGAAAAATATGGAAATGGGTGAAATAAGGGCAAAATTAGAAAATTACCAAAATTAGCTAAATAAAAATGGGACCAAATTGGAATATCTAGAATTCTCTTCATTTCTCTTCATTTTCATCAGCTGAAAAATAGCCATGGAAGAGGGCTCAAGCTGGTTTCATACTCTAGCTTCATGTAAGTTTAATTCTTTCTTTCTCCTTAAAATTTCTATATTTTTGGACTTTTACAATTGAGTCCAACTTACTATGTCATTAGTTTTTGATTCTATGGCTAATTTTTAAAGTTGATATGGATGAGTGATGGAAGAATATGATGAATAAATATAGAATTGAAGCTTTAATTTTGATATATGGTGATTTTATCAAGTAAAATTGATGGAAATTGGTTTTAGGACCTAATTGTAAAAAAGTTTGGAATTAAGGTATAATGCTAAAGTTCTGATTTTCAAGGTTTTGAAGTAGTTTAAAATGATAGAGTAAAGTATTAATTGAGAAAAATTATCCCAATTGAGGGGTTAATTGGATAAGGACTGAATTTTGTGAACTGTGAAATTTGGGGCAAAATGGAAATCAACACTTTACACTAAAACAGTTTTGGACAGCAGCAGTAGTCTAACTTTGAAAAATCACAAAAAATTTTATTAATTGAATTATAGGATAAATAAAATATGGAATTAAAGCTTATTGAGTCTAGTTTCTTATAGAAGAAATAGTGTAAGTAATAGAATTGTAAATCATGAAATATAATAGGTTTTGTGAGACAAGGTCAGAATAATTTTGGGCTCCCCTGTTCTGACTTTGGAAAATCATAACAAATTGGAGAAATATAATTAGGGGTTTAAATTTATATTTTTAAAATCCTGAATGAGTCTAATTTCAATAGAAACAAACGGGAACATCATCCGAATTCTGTATGAGGAGATAATTAATTTTTAGTGAAGAAGGGTCGGAACTGTCAGACAACAGAATAGGGGTGAATTTAAAGAATAAACTGTATTTATTGGCTAAACCAAAAATTCTGAAAATTTTATGGTAAGAATATATGTGAGTCTAGTTTCAGGTAAAATTAACAGATCTTAAATTGGAATTCTGTAACTCAAGATATAAATAATTTAGTGACTATAACTCAAATGGACAGCTTTGAATAAATTTATAAGTAAATATGAAATCATAGATAATGTTACTCATAAGCATGTAATATAAGTTATGGATGTGGAATGGAGAGGAGGAGGAGGAAATATATAAGAATATTCGGCTAGCATGGCTAAGTTGCATGTTTTAGGCTAAGGGACTAAATTGAATAGAAGTAAAATTTTATGGGAAATTTTGTAAAAATGTTAGAAATGACTAAATTACATGAAATGGATTATTTTATTATTTAAGTTACAAAATTGAATGAAATTATTAATTTAGATCAAGATTGGGTGAAAACATGTTTTAGGGATTAAATTGAAAAGTGTTGAAATTATGGAAAATTCTGATATTTCATAGAATTTATAGGCTGTTATCAATATATATGAGAATAATTAGGCTTGAAACAATGATTAAATTACAAGAATTTTATTTTTTTCTGAGCCTAAGGATGAAATCGTCATTAATTAAAAGCTTATGGGCAAAATGGTAATTTTTCCTAGAGCATTAATTGAATGTATCAGAATATGAAATGAATGAAAATGATGATCAAAATTATTTATAAAGATCCGAATGACTCAAATACGAGACTTGAACGTGGAAAAGAAAAGACATCGGATTAGTGAATATAAACACAAACAAGCAACGAGGTAAGCTCGTGTAACTTGAATTATATTCTTAAATGCTTGAAATATATTTTTATTGATGTGAATATGATTTGGATGTTTATTGTATGATAATTGATGAAGTATTGATATTCTTGATGAAAATGGAAAATAAATCCTGGTTGAATGAAAGGAAAATTCGATGGATCTCTGAAATGGAAATGTGCGCACATGAATATGAATTGACGGACTCGGATTGTATCACTATAATTCAAATTTTATCATTATTATGTGTCTAATTTACTAATTATATGTGGTAAGTATTTTAAGGTAAGTGTTTAGTAAAATGATAAATTTATGATTGGGTATTGAAATTGAGACTGATATTGAACTGAATTATGGAATACTGAATATTGTTTTGAGTACTGAATTGAATTGTGAAGTTACTGAATATTGTTATGTGTACTACATTGAACTGTAAAATTACTAAAGTAATGAATTACTACAATACTGTGAAACTGATTGAAATAAGGAAATTATAATTGTTACTGAACTAAGATGGAAATTGTATTGAAAAGTGAACTAAATACCCTATTAACTAGTCGGGCTAGTCGGATATAGTTGGCATGCCATAGGATATGGAAGAGTACGGGTTTTTGCTGGCTTAGATCAGACACTTATGTGCCGACTACTATTACTGTTACCGGTTCGACACTTTGTGTGTCGAATACTGTTACCGTTACTGTTATAGATTCAACACTTTGTGTGTTTAATACTGTTACTGCTATCGTTACTGATTACTGATCAGGCACTTATGTGCCGATTACTGTTACTGTTACCGATTCGACACTTTGCGTGTCGAATACTGTTACCGTTACCGTTACAGATTCAGCACTTTGTGTGTTAAATACTGTTACTGTTACTGCTACCGTTACTGATTACTGATCAGGTACTATGTACCGTTTAGGCACAATGTGCCATACTGGTGTGTTTGGATTGGAATCCGTGTATCCGTCAAAGTCTGGATTGTTAATAGGGTGAATAATTGAAATGAGAAAAAATTTAGGATTTTGCGAAAAATTCCCTATGATCTCGATTTAATTCCGGTCGATTCCTAATGTATATATTGGGCTTCGAGGGCTCAATAGAGGGACGTTATGATTATTTTTAGAATATGAATAATAAATGACTCGGAATTATTCGAAAATGTTCAGTAAACTCTGGTAATGCCTCGTACCCTATTCCAGCAACGGATAGGGGTAGGGGGTGTTACACTTTTTATTCATGTATTATTTGTATTATTTGTATTTTAGTATTCAGAGTTTGCCTCGATTTGGTACTACTCTCGCGGCTCACATTGAAATAGTGTTTTACCCCTAAATGTTCAGTCAACTATTGCGCCTCAACGCATTTTGGGGAGAACCAGCTAGCTCTAGGTTCAAGTGGCATTTCACCCCTAACCACAACTCAGCTGTTGATTCTTCAACATCAATCAGTTCAGACCTCCACTTAGTTTCACCTAAGCTTCATCCTGGTCATGGATAGATCACCCAAGTTCGGCTCCATAAGCAATGACAATTGCCCTATGAAGACTCGCTTTCGTTATGGCTCCGGTGGGTTCCCTTAACCAAGCCATTGCCTATGAGTCGCCGACTCATTCTTCAACAGGCACGCGGCCAGAGCCCTGGGCTCCTCCCATTGCTTGGGAGATTACGGTTTCATGTTTTATTTCACTCCCCGACGAGGGTTCTTTTCACCCTTCCCTCACGGTACTACTTCGCTATTGGTCACCCAAGAGTATTTAGCCTTGCAAGGTGGTCCTTGCTGATTCACACGGGATTCCACGACCTCCAATGCAAAATCTATTGATTTTATTAAGGATAAGGTTGCCTATTTGTTTTTCTTTTTTTGGATTTTTTTTGTATTAGTTTTGATTTTCAGATATTTTAATATAATAAAGTAAATTTTAAAATTCGAATAATTTATTTTTAAGTATTTTAAATTAAAAAATAATGTTCTCAAATAACTTAGACAATTCAAATATATTTTTACGCAACTCTAAGACCTTTCAAAATTGTTTCTAAGATTTAAAATGCATTTTCAGGTCAAGTATTGAGACTTAATCTTCCAAGTCTCGATACCTCCTCAAACATTTTCTAACTTAGATTTTGAAAAGGGTACAGTGTCAATACCTAACACCTAAGTCTCAAGACTTAGGATGGCTAGTATCGAGACTTATGAAACAGTAAGCAAAAGATAAATGAGAGCAATACGATCTCGAGATTTGTTTATTAAGTCTCGAGACCTCTAGATTTCCAATGACTACTTTTCAAACAAGTCTCGATACTTGTCTTGACCCTGCAGACTATGCAAGAGGTTAATTCTTCCAACAACTAGAAACTCTCTCTAAATGTCCAAAAAAACATTGAGAGAGTATATATTCAAGCCAAATACACTTCAAGACATGTGAGAGCAACATTCAAGCTTAAAAGATAAAGAGAAAAGTCTTTAAATATTCGGTTTTTTTGTTTCTCTTGTAAATATTATCTAGGAGCTTAGTATCAAATCTTTTATCATTCACATATCCTAGTATTTAGAGCTCAAAATTGTTAACATCCACTTTCTTAGAAGTTGATATCGTGCATTCATCATTTTCACCAACTGTAAATTGGGAGGGTCTTAGTTGAGCCATGAAAACTAATAAGAATTCTAGTTTAGCCATAAGAACTAGGAGGAAATGTTCTATCTAAGTTTTGTGAAAAAGATAGAGTTGTAAATGTTATATATTCTCCTTGAAAGGTATTAATTCTTATAGTTAAACTATCAATTCTTGTAGTTAAACTATCAATTCTTGATATAACATTGATAGTTTAAAGATGTAATTAGATCATTTTGAACTTTAGTAACCAATTTAAAATAAGAGTCATAGTTTAAGAATGTTTGGTGTAATTAACTCTAATTTTTTAAAAATAAAGAAAAATAAGCTAACAAATAATAAAATAACAAGAGTAAATACATTAAAAATTCAAAAAAATAATAATATGTGGGTTGATTGGTAAACCATTGGGTATAAACCCAAATTTTGAAAGAAAAAAGAGAGATGAAAAAGCCTAAAATAAATTAGATTATCCCTTTTGGATGAGCAGTATGTTTACCTGTGATTAGTGTAAAAACAATAGTGATAGTGAGATTAGATATTGTAATGTGAGACAAAAAGAAAGATAAACGTACCATACTGGAAGTAAAGATTCATTCAAATGAGTCCATGCCATGTAAGTGAAAAACATAATTATTTAGTAAATTATTTTATAAAAATGATATAAATAATAAATAGTTTAAATGGTAAAATAAAATAAAATGGTATATAATAAATATAAAATGACAAAAAAACCCTCAAAATAGTACAATTTAATTTGTAAAACAATGGTATTTGAGTCATTACTCAATTCCGTCAATGCTTGATCAACTCATGATACTAATGGTATTTGAGTCATTACTCAATTCCGTCGATGCTTGATCAACTCATGATACTAACTCAATCAAATGTTTAATATACAAAATAGAAACAGAGGTTGGCAGAGGCCCACCCCTAAAATAGAAAATTTCACTTTTAACCCCTTTAATTTTTATAAAATTAATTTAGTAAATGGTAAAATTACGTTCAACCCCTCAAAATCTTTTTGCGTTCCAACTTTCTTTTTTTCATTCCTATCTTAAATATGGAATGGGGAAAACATCTTCAACACCCTTAACCTTTTTACATAATTGCAAATCATACTCTATATACATCAATTTCTCAATCTTTCGTGTTATGCATTTCTTCACCTTTTCTAAGGGTCGAGTTACTCCCCCACACTATAAGCTTAGCCAACCTATGTCCTAACTTTGAACAAGATTATTTTTAATTCAATTCAGTCCAGATCAACCCAAATAGACATGACAAATTTTTTAAAAAAATTATGAATTGTAATTCGACCCAACTCATAGAATCCTTAAAAAAAAAACAACTATTTAATAAGTATGGAGATCTTTGTGACACACTTTTTAGTTTAAAACTAGAATGATATTAATAGGGCGAAGTGAGAACAAAATTTTTGTTTATGTTTTATATTTTTATAAATTTAAAAAAATTAAACTAAATTTTTATAATTTTAAAAGAATTAAATATAATTTTATATTTACTAATTTAAAATTTTTAAAAATTTTTAATGTTTAAATAATAAATTTACATTTTATGGCCGGGAATCCGCCTTAGGATATTTGGATTAATAATGCGACAAAACATTGTAAACAAAGGGTGGCGGGAAGTTGGGCAAAAGTATACGTTTTTTCTTTCTTCGGTGCAGAAATGTCTAATTTAATATAACGACAATTTACTTTACTTCTTTTAAAATTTTTTAAAAATTAATTTATTCTTAACTTGGGCGGATATCATATCACTAAAATAAATAAATATGAATTTTTTTCATTTATTTCAAGATTAATTATTTTATATATAATTTTAAAATTTATATGGTGATATGATAATTTTCTTTTAAGACGGAACTTGATTGTGATTTATGGGCTTGAAAATGATTTTTAGGGCACTTAAAGCAAATGCATCACTTATGACATATATATACGGTAGATTATAAATATGGGTGAAAAAAATTTTATGTAATAAATATATTTATTAAAAATATATGTATGAAGTAAATGAAGTTAATAATTTTTTGGTTGAAATATAAAATTGAAAGTTTAGAATTAATAGTGTTTTATGTTTAAATTCAACAATATAATATTTTTATTGATTTATAAAAATATAAAAAAATAAAAGCGTACACATAATAATATAAATAGGTAAATACAAAATTAAATAAGTAAATATATCAGATTAAACATATTAAATGAACTCCAACTATTTATCATGATATTATTAAAATTCATATATCTAGATTATGACATACTCATAATATGAGTAAAACCCAAAATTACGTAACAAATGCATTTATAAAAAAATTAGTATAAATAATAAATAAAATTTTGATCGAATGATAAGGTACAAATATGATAAATTGAAGAGATGTGGATTCAAATGCTATTAAGTGCATTTATCTTTATAAATAAAAATATAAAATGACAAAGCACCTTAAAATAATACAATTTACTTTATAAAATGAAGACATTTTCGTTTTTTTTCAACTGAGTTAGTATCTAATTAAACTGTGACACCAACTCAATTAAAATTATAAAATATATATCATAAAAAAAGTATACAAATATAATACAATATGAAGAAAAATAGTATAATATACAAATGTATCAAAACTTATTTAACGTAAAATATTAATATATTAACATTTATAAAAATAATACCTTGAAATGATTTCATCAAGAGAGACAGAGAAAAAATGCTTAATGATTTAGATTTTAATAATCACCACTTGATTAATACCCTTCTTTATTTATACCTCTTTTAATATTATAACTAATTATTTCAATAATTTCAATTAAAGTCAATTATTATAATAAGTAAATTCAAATTAACTAACTCACACATAATTTTTACAAAAATAAAATTCAAACCTAAATACTAAAAATCTTCAACCTTTCCTAATAAATAAAATTTCAAAATTTAACTTAGATTATGTTTAATTTTTAAATTGTAAATTTAAGTTTTGAATTTAAATTATAAAATTCGTTCGGTATATTACTTAAAATTAAGTATTGAATATAATTACACTGTTTGATAAGAGTAGAGGTGTTCATTGGTCGGGTCAAGCCCAACCAAAAAATTAGGCCCGTTTGTTAGGCCCGAGCTCATCCTGAAAAACGGGCCTAAAATTTTACCCAAGTCTGGCCCGAATAAAAATCCCTAAAAGGGGGGAGAGTTGTAATGCCCTAAATTCAAGGTTATCAGAATAATGGTTTCGTAACCATAAATCCGATTTAAAGATAATTTATTTTAATATTTTTGCATGAATATTTATATGATAGGAAAATCTATTAAAATATCGATAGAAAAATTTTACCGATTTAGTGGTTAGTTAGAAAAAGGAATTATTGAAGGAATTGGGTAAAAACAAGGTATCGAGACCTTGATCTCATAAAATTGAGTAGGAAATATTTTTATAAATATTTATAAAATGTTAGTAATGTGGTATTAAAATTTCGTTAGAAAATTTTAACGTTTGAGTATGTAATTAAATGAAAAGGACTAAATTGTAACAAATACAAAATTATGAAAATGATTAAATAGTTTAAATGATAAAAGAAAGAGGGCTTAAAAGGAAATAGACCCAAGGTCTATTTGGGCTGGACGGCAAGGGCATGAAATCAGCAAGAAAATAAGGAGAATTAAGGGCAAAATTGGAATATTCCAAAATTTACTTAATAAAGCTAGGACTAAAGTGGAATTATCTAGATTTCTCTTTATTTTTCTGTATTCTCA